>CM038110.1:27256197-27429195 GCA_001642375.2 Mentha longifolia | reverse complement strand
ATTAAAAATATATTTTTCATTACAAAAATTTGTCAATTGTTGTTATCGATACAAACTAAAAGAATATCAAAATTAAAATGGTGTTAGATAGTCCGGACCAAAGTATTCTACTTTATTTTTCTTTCCTTTATGTTTTTTTTTTCTATTTTGGGAAGAGTAGCAAAAATACCCTAAACATTGAAATATTTTTCTGGTCATGGTTCGATCGGTTGAACCATTTAATATATAAATTAATAAAAATAATAATAATTTCTATTGTGTATTTATAAATATCAAAAATTTCATGATTTATATAGTATAGGTTCATAAAAATTTTAAAAAGACATGTTAAAATCAATAAATAAATAAATAAAATATTCATATTATATATATTTATACTCAAAATATATATTTATAATTTTATAAAATAAACATAATGTAGTTGATAATGATTCAAAGCTGATTGAATAATGGATGTATATATTGTAAGCCTTAAATAAGTATTATTTAGTGATGTGGTGTAGTGGTACAAAACATATCATATCATGTGGGAGATCATGAGTTCGAATGCACCAATTCTCATAATTAAATTTTTAAATTTTATGTATAATATAAATAGATTATAATAATAATTAATATACTAATATATATAAATAATTAATATGTATAAATATATATGGATGGTAATAAAGAGATTGATGAAATCTTAATTATGTGAATTTATTATATTAAATAATGATTTAATATGTATAAAAATTCAGAATTTAGATAAATAGGGAATGGAGGTCGTAGGAGGCGCCATGTAGGCGCTTGGATCGTTCTCGTGCTCCAAATCTGCATCAGAACGTATAATATATTGATTGATATATTGATTATGTATAAATTAGAAAAAGAAAATTATGGATAAATTTTTAAATTGTTTATGTTCTTGACCCACCATAAACTTTTAAAAAGTAAGGACAAGGTAAAAATAAAAAATGTGCTTCTCCCGTTTGTTAAATACGCGCTCTGTCCATTTCATTATTAATGATTTCATTATTATAATAAGCTTATGTTGAATAAAAATAGTTCATTGTAAAATGGAGAGATGGAGTATATCGTTTACATTTGAATATAGTTGCCCACGATTATTGATATAATCTAACTCATAGTATCTAATTCAACTAAATCAATTAAGAATCTCCATTAAAAGTCGTTGGAAGTGCAATCAAAAGAAATGATATCAAGATTTGGTATGATTATGCCTCACGAGATATTGTTCTATGGTAGTTAAAATAAAGATACTTACTGTTAATGAAAGTTTTATTGCCTCCCATATGCTAAGCACAAAAGACAAATAAAGTCACAACTATATTATTTAATCATACGGAGTATTGTATAAAAGTATCGGCATGAAAAAATTATCGTTTTTTATTTACTTTAGAAAAAGTAACAATTTGTGTGAGACAGACTAATAAAAGGTACCGACAGCTCCGGGTAAAGAAGGTATCAACAGCTACCGCTCAATCCGATCAAGGATAAAATAAATGAATTATCATTTTAAAATAACAAGACTGAATATCAATACATTCTTTTGATATTATTAGCAAGTAAAACTATGCCTTAATTTCTTTTGTTAATGTGCTTTTGATAAAGTTATGCGGAGCAGCACGGAGCATATAAATAAAACAATAATGTTGTGTCAACTGCACTATTTATATCACATATTTATCATGTACTCACAAAATTCATGACATTATGAATACTTATACAAACCAGATCTGTATTAGTATTTTTCATAATCAATCTAGTCGTTCCATAATCCCAATGTCATGGATTCTCGTCTTCAAATATATACGCTGCACATACAATAATTGTTTTACCACTCTGATGGGAGACAATAATTTGCTGAACTTTCAGTTCGTCTTATATTAGTATTATATCCCCTAGACTGGAAGAAAAATTAGAGAAACCATAATCAATGTATGAATCTTCTCATTCAGGACTTCTATCAAACTCTTGGAGTGCAAAGCAAGAATATTGAGAGCAAACAGAAGTTCAGGTTTCACAGATAGAGATTTACCGAGCAATGCAAGATTGGTCAAATCTCTGCTAGCTTATATAGGTTTCCTTACATAGTTTTTGCAATTTATTCTTGATTTATTGAAATGCTTTTGCCCTGTGTGCATACAAACTGTTGTAAATTTCTGAATAAAATTGAGGCTACTATCATAACAAATCACATGTTGCATTGAACTTATGTCCTCAATATATGTCATATATCTCCTATATATATACATATATAATCAAGAAACATCACATAAAACGGATCACAAATCGAACAATTTAAGAAACTATGTTCTAAGTGACAAATTACTACCTGCTCAAATGCGATCCACCTAAACAACAGTAGAATGGCAATCAACAATACTAGGAGGGTTCAGCTCATCATCTGGTCGGTCTATTTAAGGATATCTACATATGTAGCACATGATATTATGATTAAGCCTGGCATAAATTTGAGTTTAATAAAAGTGTACAAAGCATTTACAGTATAAGCATAAGTTGGTGAGAATCACTTCCACCAATTGAAGCTCAAGAACTCTACCGACAACCAGAAGAAACTGGTAAACCCAACTCCCATTGCTAATTCTTTACCTGCTGATCTGGATTAGGAGTAGAGTAATAAGTCAGCAAAAACTACTCAAAGGCCAATGATGATTCCAATTTCTAATTTTTCTTGTTATAACATGAATGTTTGAAACATATATATGGTTAAATCATCCTCCTGTTGAAATTCTTCAATCCAAGTTCGACAACCTTATTACTTTGCAATGCGAGTCATTGAAGGGAAAATGATAATTAAGACTATGGAAAGAAAAAGACAATACGATAAGAATAAGTTTTATATACCATTCATAAGTGTCATGAGGCCTTCAAAATCATAAGTGCACGTACCTTACTGTTGGTCCTTAGATAATCGTTCTTCACTCCATATGCTGATTCACCAACAACATAGGATTGTGGAGGGACGTAATTCTTCAGAAGGGGCACCCTATCTGGCAGATACTCGTCATCACTTTCATAGTATCTATCAGAATGTGGACCTAAAGCTTTGAGTATAGTAGCCAATAACATACTTAGTCCCTGCATGCAAAACCATCACCTCAGTAAGAAAGGCTAATAAGATCACGATATCTCTCTCTCTCTCTCTCTCTATATATATATATATATATATATAATCGTGATTTTCTTCCTTAAAAAAGAGGACATCTGCTAAATATAACAATTCAAGGTTTGCTATATTTTGGTAGGACACTAACAGTTTTGCTACACGCCTATTGCAGTTTCGTGATATAAGATATTAAGATGTGATATAGATGCTACTCTAATATTCTAATCAGCTCAACGGTGACTCCTCAGTATCTTTGAAATGCCAAAATTAGAAAATTTTGACATTACAACAAGAGTGCAAAAAGGCACAACCTGATGAGCTCAATAAAAATAGCATACCCATGAAATGATTTCATAAGATTACCTTAAAGAAAAAATACGAGATGGAAAGAAGATCGTATGCAGTAAGAACAATTAATGAAAATTATATTGAAGGTCCATACTACATGAAAGAAATAGATGACAAGGATATCTTCTAAGTAAGCAGCGCTTTCGTTCTACTTCTACCAGACTTTCCTTTCCATTTTCTACTGCTGATTCTCTTTAATTGGGAGTACTGGTTCGTCCATGTGTTCAAGGATCAGCAGTACATACAAATAAATATATACATTGAGAGAGAGAGAGAGAGAGAGAGAGAGAGAAGGATTGTGCAGGAAAAGGAAGGGAGTAGACCTGTACAGCCACCACTGTCAAGCCAATCCATTTGCATATGTCAAAATTGTCCTTGACAAAGTCCTTCAACCGATCAAGATTTCCAGTTGCGTCTGTTGGGAAGTCCTAACAAAAGAACAACCAAATATAACGATTTCTTAACCTCAAACAGTACCTTTCCATATTCAGAGAGAGAAGCATAATTAGTGCAAAGTACCTCTTGCCAGCTGTGGTTCAAGAATACATCTGCAGTAACTGCAGCTTCCACGACAAATAGCATGAAGACAAAAGCCATGTACTATGATGGTTAAGGTCAACATAAAAATTTGATATGTTCTTTGCTAGGTGACTAAATCAACGGCATACTAAATCTTCAAAACATCAACTTGCCTGAATCAACTAGGCATTACACACAATACGCTAGAACCACGTCATAACACAACAACACAAAGCTGAAAATGAAGAAAGCATGAGTTCTCAGATCTAAAGGAGATAGAGTGTCATCCGAACATAACATTTCAGCAATACTTGGTCCAAATTCAAAAGGCGCATCAATCAAGGCAGAAGCAAAATGCAGCAGCTACAAAAGTACTACAGACCAGATAATCCAAGGTACTTCAGCATCTCAGTCTCAACCTACCACTGCAAAACTACAACATGACTCTAGCACATTAAAGGACCGTATACAGCATTCAAGTCAAACCAAGAACCAAACAAATCGACAATAAGGATACAATGTACAAGCAACAGCCATTGGCAGTCTCCGCAGCGATGTGACCGGAGCACGTGATCACGCACAAACTAGCACCAAGGCCCAGAATAGTGTATATAAACCTGTATTGCAATTTACCATTAAACAAAAACCAAAAAGAATAGCCAACTATTCAGCTCAAAGGAAACAGAAATAGCCAATTACTTCAAACATACGCAGCAAAAGAAAAAATATAAAACTACTCCTCCCCATAATTGGCCCCACAAAGGCATCCACAAATAGGTCCAAACCAGCAACAATTAAATCTAAATCACAAACACCAGCAGCGAACAACACTCGTGATATATACTTACCACGGAACGGGGACGGTATCCGATTCGTCGGTGCGGAGCCAAACTCTGAACATCCAAAGAGAGTAGATGATCATGGCGATACCCACCATTCCGAGGGCGGAATTGACCAACTTAAGCATAGATTGAACGCAGCTGCGCGCCATTCGACCCATTTTATAGTCTTTCAACAGAAGTTGTCAATTTCCAGAAAGAGGCAGCTCCCGAAGAATTGATCGGCGATGGAGGAAATGGGGATCGGGAGCCGCAGGGGAAGAAGATAACCCTAACTGGAGAAATCAGAGTCAGGGTTAGCGTTAACGTAAACGGATAGGAATGAAGAAACAGAGGTCTAATTTTCGAATTCTAAATTACACATACCAACATTTCTGGAAATAGCGTCTTTCCGATTTTCAGGGTCGTCCATATTTCTATTTTTTTATTGACTTTTTTTTAATTTAATATATTTAATAGCTTCGTTGCGGCAAAGGTTGCTGTGGTGTAGTGGTTATCACGTTAGTCTTACACACTAAAGGTCCCCAGTTCGATCCTGGGCAGCAACATCTCTAATTTTCTTCTTATTTTACTTGTTTTTATTCACAGTTATTATCTGAAAATTATTTTTTTTTCCTCATTTTATTCACTATAGATTATTCATTTTATTTTATTTTGGCCATTGATTATCTGAAATTGATTTTTTTTGCCTCATTTTATTGACTTTATAGAGAGAGAGAGTTAAAGATTAAAACAAGCTCCATTAAATTAAAATGTACACTCAATACTATTTTATACTTGCATTACTTGTTTGTAGTTTCACCATTTATTTCTGAAAATGAATTTGTTTTCCTCATTTCTATTGACTAGAGAGAGAGAGAGTTTATTTTTTGAGAATTACAATTCAAATTTATTACAATTATAGCACAATTCTACTCATATACATGAGACAACTACTCCACACATATCGGTGGGAAATCTACACCACACAAAGGTGGGAAAACTACTTCACACGCATATGCCGGCGGTCGGAATTGAACCCGAGACCTCTCACTAGTGAGAGATATTGGAGAGAGTTAAAAATTAAAACATGCTCCATTAAATTAAAATACACACGTAATATGAGTAAAGGGATGATCATGAAAAGTCCATCATATAAATAAATTCTTAAAGGGACTTCAGATACATAAGAACATCAAATTCTTTCAATACACATTCTATATTTCTATTCACTGCAATCTCATTGCTCAAAATCCTCTAGAAAAAGGTTCCTTTTGAATGCGCTACTTCTGCAAAATTCTCCGAACTTGTCAAAGACCTTGCCGAATCCAGTGAACTTTGTGATCCTGTATCCATCCAAAGATCGATCATGTTTCAACAATTTACTTCAGTATCAAGATCCAAATACATTCTGTAGGCATCCCTATCTAATGAGTAGTAGCTTTCTACTAAACTATCCACTTGAAAATCGAGCTTCTTGTACAGATTCAAGGCTGCAGTCCTCAAGGGATCTACATGAAGTGATATTCGGTGAATCTTTCTAGTTTTACATTTCTCTATAGCTGCTTTGAGCAATGCTTCCCCATGACCCTGACCCCTGTAGTTCTCTTTCACTGCATCCCATTTTCGGGAACGAATAACAATAGTGTTACAAAAATATATTACACTGCTCAATGTGCCAATGATCAACATTCCAATGATATCGAAATTAGTAGAACTAGAATCAAGAGGATAAATAAGATTTCTGACATATATATATTTTTCTAGACTAAGAGAGTGTTCAGAAAAGTTTAGAATCTCACTCTCATATTACACGGGATATCCAATAGCTTATGACTTATCATAAGCTGTTCATTTCTTGGACTCTTGAAATAGTATATGTTTATCTTATCATAGTAGAAAGTAAAGTAAAATGGATCTTATCATACTAGAACTAACTTGATTTTAAAACTTAACATTTAAAAGCTCTTTCTTTTCCCTCTGGTCATGCTAACTACATCATTGACACATTTTTTTATATCTTATTTAATCTGAGAACATCATGAATCTTTACTTGAACAAGGTATGTGTTCTGAGATTTTCCAGGAACGTATTTAAGGCAGAAGAATTTAACTCTGTATGCCATGATTTAATACAATTTTTTTTCTGAACGAGAGTCGAACTAAATGTTTTGTATCTCATAAAGAGAACTATTTTATAAGAATATAGCCAAAGTCATCTATTGCCGAAATTCTGAAATACTTATATAAGGATCTATTGATCAAATGAGTTTTTTCTTATACTGGACTTCAATAACCACCTCACTAAGAGCTTGCTTGGTATGGTGGAATGGAATGAGGTGGAATGGAATGGAGGTAGAAATGTCTACATGATTTCTACCTCCATTCCATTCCACCTCATTCCAAGCACCACCTAAGTTCTTTACAACTTTTCTGAGTTTAGCAGCCATCAAACTGCATTCCTCAGAGGTAAAACTCAGCAACATTACCATTTTTTGCCAGCTCAATTAGCACGGAAGCATTGAATTTCCAGTACAATCAATATAAAGCTATTCTAAACAAACAGAAAACACTAATACTCGTTCAAAATTCTTCTATGATAGAGAGAATTAACAAAGAGGCATATCTACCAAAGCCCTTCGCCATCAAAATCCCACATAACTAAGCAAGACACCATAATCCCCAATTCTGCTTATCACATTCTCGGTCACATAAGCTTCATTCAAGCTAAAAAATTTCACACACACACATACACATACACATCTATATGTTGAAAAACACAATTGAGAATAGTTGTAAACAAACATTTTCAAATTAAAATCAATCGTGGCTGAAAGTGAGAGAAGAGAACTAACCTGCAAGTTTTGTGATGGAAGCGTTGAGCGAAGACGGCCATGAATACATGACGTATCCAGCAACTTCGCCTGCGATTAAGGAGTAGATCAAGCCGCCGTTCCTCTTTTTGGCCTCTTCTTCGAATGATTTTGCAAGGGATTCGTGCTTCGGGAACACCTTTTTCTCTATCCTCACAATTTCTTCCACAATTTTTCCCCAATCGCCAGAATTTCTGTGCAGCTCCAATATCTCGCTCTTCACCATTGAAGTAATTGACAGGGTTAATTGAATTGAGCTATTTACGTAAACAAAATTAAACAATCATATACTCCTGATAAACAAAATTAAAGTAATTAATCCATTCCAACATTAAAATAAAAGGTGGGACCCTTTTGAGAACTTCAACATTATCAAATGTAAAAATTATTTATCTCATATTTTAAAAAAATTATGACCTCAAAATTAGAAATTACACACCTTTAACAAATTTTATGTAATTGATTTACGGAGTTGGGTGCTCATTCGTAACTCGTAAGTACTCGTCATGCAAGTTTCCAAATGTTCCATAGCCCAACACCCTCATAGCTGCAGTATATTTTGGATCACAAGCATTCTAACGACCAGCGGCATCATGCTTTTGTTGGAAAAAATCATCAGTTTCAACGAGCTTGTTCATTACACGTAGGAATAAGTCATGAACTTTTTTTCCATAACACAACATCCTTTTTGGTAGGTGCTAACAATGACATTCGAACTAACGAAACAATAAGTAGATATTAGTGTTATGTCTTCACGATATGTCCAACCTTGTGAAGTATTTGAAGTTCTTTTAGAGGTATTTTGAGGAGATAGTTGATTTTCGGGAATGAGAGAATTAGTAGGAGTATGTGAAATTCGAGAATTCACACCGAAATCGGTATTTGAGAATTTATCCGAAGTTGAATAATTCTCAAAACTAGGATAATAAGCTCGAAATGGATTGAATTTTTGATAATTGTAAAAAGAATGACTACCCGGATTCATACGAAAATACAAAAAACTACAAGGATAGAATTTGAAAGTGTGTGAAAATGTATCATATTATTTGTAGAGAAAGAAAGATCATATTATGTGTACAGAAAGAAAGATAGCATCTGAAAGTGTGTGAAAATATATTATATGTGTAGAGAAAGAAATATAGAATATGAAAATGTGTGAAAATGTATTATATTTGTCTTTATTTATATTGTTGGTCCCAAAAATAGTTCATTGGTGTATTTGGGAGGGGGAATACATCAATTTCCAACAGTTTTTGATTTTGTGCAAACTGACTGGTACTAACTGACCAAGGCAAACTGAGTCAGAGGTTTGATCAGAGTGAGAGATCAGTTTATCCAACTCAGACAGTGAACTGTTGAGTTTGTTAAACAGAACTGGAGTGTGGAAGTTGATGGCTAGTGTTGGAAAACTCTTTAGAAAATTCTTTTATCTTTTAAACTAACAGTTTGTTGAATGCATGCAGTATGATGAGTATGTTAATTTGACAGTTTATAACAAGTAAGCAGTAAAGAGAGTTTAAGAGAGAGAGAGAGAGAGAGAGAGAGAGAGAGAGAGAAGAGTTTATCGTGGTTCGGAGATAACCCTCCTACGTCCACGTCAGATCTTGCGATCTGAAATCCCTTAACCTTGAATTTCCTTCTCTCTTCTTTATACTGGTTGAGCACCAGCCTTAATCTTTCGTCAGTTCCTCGACGAAGATTAAGCACGAGTTATGGATCATGACCCGTACAAACTTTCTTACAACTTACAATACACAGAAACTGTTGTCCTAATCTAACTCAAAGTCTATCCTAACTTTGTAGAAAGAAATTACAAGCGATAGTCTCTACACAAAGCATGAACCAATGGAACAGTAGAAACTCTCTAACAATCACTTGAGCAGCAGTAAACGCTCAAGTAATTTGGACCAGAATATTGAACTCTCACTAAGTACTCAACACTTGGGAAATTATCTTGATTTCGAGCGTTGAGTTGAAGGCTTATAATGCTTGAGAATTCTGCAGTGATTTGGCTTTGAATGCTAAATTTCCCGTAAGAACTCCGGTCGTGGGAAGCGGTATTTATAGGCGAGAAATCAAATTCTAGCCGTTGGATGCGTCAGAACAATACTCTGACGCATTGTACTTTCTTCCTGTTGAGGTAGTTCAGCTTGCTTCAAGAGATGCATGAGCCAAATCGATCAACCTATTTAGGCAGGTTGAAGCTACCTCTTCAAACTGGAGTCTTCAGCGAACTTCCTTCAATCTGCGAGTCTTGAACTCTTCAAAGCAAGTGCTGAACTCCTACAATCTATTTTACTAAGATCTGCCAATGCGAAATCACCAAACTGGGCTATACATGACAGTTTGATCTAGTAACCTTATTCTAGAAAAAGGTTCAAAGCTTCTAAGTGTTGTTTCGATAAATATCATTAAAACTCACGAACTGAGTGGGTTCCCAACATATAGAAAATGAAAAATCATGAATTTTGGTATAATTATTTTTTATTATTATCTAAAATATAAAACATAAAGTTATTTATTTGAAAATCTAAATAAAATTTGATAAACAACTGAGAAGGAGACAAGTGTCACCCAGTGTTCTAAAAGACGCTAAACGCTAGTAGGGCGGCGGGGTGAGGATTAGCATCTAGGCGGGCTTCTGGGCAGATCTAGGCGGATTAGAGCTATTATGCATATTTTTTTACTATTTTATACAATGTCAAATAATTTAAACATTTAGTACTTTTAATTTAATTTTTTAATTCATAATAAAAGTTAAAAACATAAAATATACGGAATACTAATTAATAGTTCAAATTTCTATAAATTTTTATATAAAAATTAAAGATAAAAGTATATTGTTATTGCACCAAACCAAATTAAATCATCCAAATATAAATAAATAAATAAACGAAATCAAATCAAGATGCACTCTTACTTGCAATTAAATAAATGATTATTCAATAGATAATAGATAGAAGAATTATTTTATCTATTGTGGGATAGTAAATACAATATACTCCCTCCGTCCCATTTAAATAGTCCATCTTTTTTTATTGGTTTGTCCCATATAATAGTCCACTTTCCTAAAATGGTAAAAATCTATCTCACAACTAATACTATTTTAAAATTCTTTATCTCTATTTGCATTGGTCTATGTGTCAAAAGCAAAGTGGATTATTTAGGTGGGATGGAGGGAGTATATGACAAACTTAAAAAACTACAAAATCTACCCATATTTTCAAATTACTTCCCAATCTACCCTTAATTTTACTTTACAACACACTCTCTCTCTCCTCTCTCCTCCTCCTTTGACTTTGACTGACACACACACACGTGACATGCCTCTCCCCTCATCTTTTTATTTTTTTGTTTTTTTTTCCTAAATTTTTTTATCCTTTACTTTTTATTTTCTCTTTTCATTTTTCTATTATATCTTCTTCTTTTTCTTTCCTTTTTTGTTCATTTTTTTCTTTTTCATTTTTCCTTTTCCTCATTTTAGATGCTTTTCTGAGCTTTTTTTTTGTTTTTTTTATTTTACTAAAAGTCGATTTCGAATTTAGAGATGGAAAGAAATTGACAACTCCTTACCAAGTGAATTTGTCGAATTCTTACCAAACGGTTTCGGAAATTTAAGAAATTGACAATTTTTACCATTTGGTAAGAATTTAATATTTTTGTATGTGATCGTAACATTTGGTAAAAAAAATTAATTTCTTATCTATCTCGAATTTAACATTTTTTGTATAAAATATGAAATTATTACCAACTATAGGTAATATTTCGAATTCGTTCCAAAGTTGGCAAGATATCGATGCAATCTTGTCATTCATGGTAAGATAGTTGGTAAGATATCGAATTACAACTAACTCCAAATATCTCCAAAAATTAAAACAACAAGAAGGCAAGAAATGGGGTGAGAAATAGTTAGGTATTTGCCTACTGATGGTAAGAAATCGTTAATTACTTGCCCCCAGAAGGCAAGAAATGAGGTGATTTCTTAGATTAATTAAGAAATTGTTTAAAAGCCACATTACAAATTGACTTATAATGACTTCTTATTGAAAATAAATGATATGTAATAAACAGTTGAATGTTTTGTACACTCACAATGCACAATCACGTAACAAACACAGAAACACTATATATGAAAACTTCAAAATCCAGAAACAAAACACTCACCACATCTACAACTCATTTATGGTAAACTCTTACTTACTGACGGCAAGAAATGGTTAACTTCTTGCCTTGATAAGGCAAGAAATGACGTAATGCAACTATAATTAACTGGGGAAAAGACGAGACAAGAAATTACACTATTTATTACCTAATGATGGTGAGAAATCATTAGTTACTTGCCCGTAAAAGGCAAGAAATTTCAATGTCTTACCTATAGTTGGTAAAAATTTCGTACAATAATTTTCATCTCGATTTGACCAAAATTGCCTCTTTCTCTCTCTAGAACTCAATTCATAAAAAACAGAATTGCCTCACAAAACCTAATGAATTAAAGTAGGTAAAAGAACAAGAAACCATTTCTTGAACTTAACTCCAATCAAACAAAATAGAACTCAACTCCAATTGAAAATTTGAGAAAGACTAAGCAAAAATATATCTACAATTTTAATAAGTGATTCATACATGATAAAAAAACATAACTAAAATAGACACAAAAAAGGGCAAATTACATAGACACACACGCACAGAAACACACACAAGCAATACACACACAAAAACACACACACACACATGCACAACAATACACACACACACAAAATCAGGAGTGAAAGAAGAGCGCCGCCGGTGAGAGGAGGTAGCAGATTTGATGCGTTCCTCGCCGTAATAGCACAGTGATGGTAACGGCGACGACGGAGATGCAGCAGGGGTGGCTGCCGGCGTCTTGATGCTTGTCGACTTCGATTACGGCAGCGCTGCGATGTTCCTCCCCTCCATTTAAGTCAACGCCGCTGCAATCCAGTTCAGCTCCTCGCCTTCGTTGTCTGCAAAAGATCGCCGGCGAGAGAGAGATGCTTGTGTGGAGGAAAATCAGAGAGAGGAGAAAGAAGAGAGAAGAGTGAGGGGAGACAACACAAATAAAACACGCAGAGAAGAAAATGTGAGGGATGAGAGATAAAAACAAAATGAGGGGTACTTCTGTCCACCCACTCAAAAATTGGGTATTATTTGTCCATCCTTAAATTTGTCATATATTTTGTATTCCTTATCTAGGCTTAGGTATATTGGGGTATTTCCTCTAGATAATAACTCCACGTAAGTCCAGTTGTCCAGCACAAAACTCGACACTTCAATCTTCAAAAAATCAAGGAGGAAGTAAATATTTATTGAGTTTGAAGAAAAACAAAAACCTTAATTAATCAATATCGCGGAGAAGCTGGAATCGGTAGCTGCAAGCGGCAGCGCAGGCTCGTGGCGGCGGCGGCGGCGAGGGCTCGTGGCGGCGACGGTGCCGGTGGGTGTGGAGGAGTAGTTGCGATTCGCAACTGTAGGTCGTAGCTGGAGGGAGAGCGCCGATTAGGTAAGTTTTTTTTTTTTTAATTTCACTTTTCAATCTTATTTTTTTAATCCTAATTATCGCCCGGCTCATGCTCAGCCAACATCCAACCCGTCTAGCTGCGTCCAGCCCAGTCACTAGTCCGATTTTTTCCGACTTGCACCGCCTAGTCGGCCTCTAGGCGGCCAACTTTTAATCTCCGCCTAGCCTTTCCGTCTTGGTAAAAATCAAGGCGCCCGGCAGCCGCCTAGGCGGCCGACTTGGCCGTTTTTTAGAACACTGGTGCCATCATCTCATCAGTCCATCCAAGATAACACCCTCAAATATTTGAGTAAAAAATATGTTTGCTATAGTAATGGAATCCGTAGGGGTGGAAACGGATCGAATATTTCCTGACCGATCCGGAGCCATATCCGGTAGGTATCGAATTCAGAATAAAAAAATTAGTATCCAGGCGGATACGTATACTGATACGGATAATTGAATTCGGATCCAGAATTGGATTCGGATTACATAATATCCGACTGTATCCGAGTTTTACCATATTTTATCGGATATTATCCGGATAACAAATCCAGATATCCGGATGTTTTAAATATATTTATTTTATATTATATATATATATAATATTACTGGTAAATTACTAATATCTATTTTAAAAGAAAAGTCAATATACGTTATTAAGCAGCCACCGACCACGATTTCTTCTTCGCATTTTCTTCTTCAGTTCTTCTTCACCGCTGCTCGCTTCCACAAATGGATGAAGACCCACCATCACCGATTGACGTTGCCGTCGGCGAGGTGCCCAACGCAGCCTACAATTCACAACCTCTGAATCTCCTTCTCAAACCTAGCACAAACATTCAAGGAATTAGATTAACAATAAATTTAGGTATTTTAAATTAGTTGTACGATTTTACTTCGATTTGTTGATATTTTTCTGACTATTGATTTGGGGGAATTTGTTTGAATTAAACTTGAACTTGATTTGGGGGAAGTTGTTCGACATTTTTTTTTTGTATAATTTGGTACAAGATAGGGTCATATTTTAGCTCATATTTCTGTCATTTACAGTAAACTCGTGGCCTTATTTTTCGGCAATAGAGTTGATAAATCAAAGGCGAAGAAAAAATAGTCAACCCCTCTAACATAAATGACTTTTACTAAATTTGAGGCAAAGTTTCTATTTATTGCCACTTACTGTATGAATCTAAATATTATTGAATGCAATGAGTGATTATGCAATGAATTTGTACGATTTTGGGGTAATGATAAATATGAGGCAGAGTTTAATCAATTTATGTTACCCGTTCTGTTTTTTATTAAGGAATTATGTTCTAGACTTATGTTTGATGGTGCGCTTTATTCTTCATTAGCATTAGTTAAAAGAAACGTATGTATATTGCAGTATCGTTTAATGTTTTCATGAGTGGATGATTCTTTGGCTTAGGAGCAGTTTGTTTATTGCTTTATTCATGCTTGGGTGCTGATTTTATTTATCCTATTTGCTTCTTAATTATGAAACTATAAGATCGGGAATTTTTGCTTGCTCTTCTCCCTTCTTTATTCTAACATCTCAGATAGCTGCAGTAGGCTTAAGTCGTGCTTATACTTAGTTAAATTCTAATTTCAAATTCATAATTAATGGCTTATTGAAAAGTATGGTGTTGTAGTCTCAATTTGGAAGTTCAGTATAATATTATATATGTCTTCTTAGGCGTTAGGTTGTGCTAGAGTGGTGATGGTTATGATGGATATAGATTTTAGTTTCATATTATTAGCAATAGATATAATTTTTATAATTTGCATTATAATTTCTATGAAGTATTGCGTAGGTAGGTTTTTTTTATGTGTTTAAAATCACATCTTGATGATTTTCGTATGAAATATTGATAGGATATGGCCTAGCTACTAGGCCCAACATCGAGCCCAATATATTGGGCTCCGACTGTCAAGCTCGGCCTATGCAGCTCGGCCCATTTAGAGCCTTACTTGGCTCGGCCCAAACAGCCCACCTAGGCGAGTCCACTTCGGCCCACCTCAAAGGAATCTCTACACCAAGACAACTCCTACATCGACTACAATTCAAGCTTCACAAGAGATATAGAAGCTCGGTGTTTATCCAATAAAGGAGCAAATCAAGCCAAAGAGTCCTAATAGGAAAAGACTTATAATCCTAGTCGAATTCCATATGTAAACACTTATAAATAGGGGTTTAGAATAGGTTGAAAGGGGAGAATCTTTGTACAAGCTACACGCATATTAGCAATAATATTCATACTCTCTTTTGCTCCGTGGACGTAGATCTATTCGGTAGATCGAACCACGTAAATCCTTTGTGTCCCTTTTGTGTTCATTAAATCCCAGTTTTCGTGCATTAACTATCTTGTGAAAATAAGATCGATCACTGGCGCCGTTGTGGGAACATCAAATCTGTGAATCTCGATCAATTTTGCAAGTTTGCTGCAATCAAGATGGCCGGAAAATCAACACGATCTACTGCTGCCACTAATAAGTCTGCCGCCGAGGCTGCCGCTGCCGCTACCGCAGCTAAGGAGAAGAACGCCCAGCAAAAAAACGCCCAGCAAACCCTTCATGAATCAACCGAAGCCTCCAGCCATCCGCCCAGCTCTAATAAAAAACGCCCCGGGAAAGAACATGCACAGACTCCTGAAGGACATGTGGGAGACATCTTGGTGGACCAGTTCGGCAAACCACTCTACCCCAGCCAGGAAGGTCACAATAGTGGTCATGATGAAGAGGAGATTCCAAAACTTCAGCCGCATGAACTCGAAGACGCAGTGAAGAGTTTCCTCGCATATAAAGGCCCAGAATTCCTCCAGTTCGTCAACGAACAAAGAGCTGGAATACGGCATGGAGAATGTGGAGCCACATCCCGTTCCCATCAGCAACACGACTCTCAAAGCATCCAAATCGTGGGCGCACGAGACGCGGCACCTCGTCAAAGGAGGTTCGATGATAAACGCCGAGGAAACTACAGACCTTCACCTCGCCGTAACATCACCCCACCTCGTCGTCACACTGTTTCACCTCGGCGTGACGCGATCACCGAGGAGGGAGATTTACTGTTTATAGTAAAATCTCTACTCCCTTCACCAACTATATACTCTACACTCCTCTCCTGGAGAAGTATCGAGTACCTCCGATCAAGCCTTACAACGGCTCATGTGATTCGAGGAATTTCCTGTCCCAGTATCAGTACAACATGATGAATCAAGGTCTCAGCGAGGATACCTACATGTGTAAGGTATTCCCCGAACTGCTCGTCGATAATGCTTGTAGTTGGTTCGATAGCCTGCCTCCATGCAGTATCGGATCATACGCAGACATACTTGAAGCTTTCGAACGCCGATTTTTCTAGAAAGCTGAGGCGAAAACCACCCCGGCCCAACTTCTTTCTATAAGGCAGAAACGAGGAGAGTCAATAAGCGACTTTATGACTAGGTTTAATGAGGAAAGCCTGAAAGTCGATCGCTTGACTGACGACGTCCTTATCTCGGCCTTCCAGAATGTCATCCAGTCTGGTGCACTCTATAAGGAGATCGTCAGGGAAGAGCCTTGGACATCGAAGCAGCTGTGGAACATTGCGGATCATTTCGCACGAGCAGATGAAGCGGATAGGAAGAAGCGCGAGGCTGATAAGCCTGAACCATCTGATCGGAGGAAAGAAGAGCGTCGTGACCGAAGTCAAAGCCGCCAAAGTACCTTAAATAGACTGCGGCGAGGCCCCCTTGAATCACGACTTGGGCCTCGGAAAACTCCGGAGAAGACCCAGCTTACACCACTAATGAAGCCGAGGATAAAGATTTATGAGCTTCATACCAACCTATTTCGGAGACCTCAACCCAGGTCACGTGGCGGGTCAAAACGCCGATCTAAGGACAAATACTGCCGATTCCATGAGGATTACGGCCACGACACGGAGGACTGCAGGGAGCTAGCTGCGGATATCGAGCACATGGTACGCGACGGTACGTTTAGAAAGTACCAAAGTCGCGGCCAACATGATGTCCGACCTCAGGGTAGGGGAAAGCGCAGAAACCGAGGAGGGAACAATTGTGTCCCCCACGTCGACAAAAAGCCCAGGCCTAATGATGAGGAGGGAGACAAAGATCAACCCCAGATTGACGGAATCGTTACTGCTATTACCGGACTCCCGCAAGGAGCAACGAAGTCATCACTCAAGACCGAGGCCAGAAGTCCCCCTACTGACGAACCTTTACAAAAAAGGTTTAAAAAAGACGAGGTCATTACTTTCTCAGAGAAGGACCCAGTGCCACTAATGATACCTCACCAAGATGCCATTGTAATCGAGGCAGTGGTGGCTAATAAGCTCGTCCAACAAATCTTCATTGACAGTGGAGCCTCGATAAGTGTGCTATTTAAGGATTGCTTCGAGAAGTTCGGGGTCGAAGAAGCTCATTTAGTACCAGCACCAATTCCCCTGAAAAGCTTCGTCCAACAAGAGACGCAAACCGAAGGAATAGTCCAATTACCAGTGACAGTGGGGAAGCACCCATTGTCATCCACTAAGATGGTCAACTTTTTCGTCGTTAAAACAAACTCTCCCTATAACATTATCCTAGGAAGAGATTGGTTGGTCGCTGTGAAGGCAATATGCTCGGCGTACCACCTAACGATCAAAAATCCATCGAAAAATGGGATAATTATAGTTCGCGGCGACCAAAAAAGAGCGAAGGAGTGCATGCAAATCGCCTTACGAGGTGTTAGAACACCTCAGCATCCGCAGGCATAGCAATTACAGAAACCCAAAGTGTTGGAAGACATTTCTGCATTCTACGAGCCAGTAGGAGCCGTTGTAGTATGCGAAAATGACCCGACTAAGGTCGTCAAAGTTAGCTTCGCTGGAGGAGCCGAACTTCGCAAGTAAGTTGTCCAACTACTTCGGGAATATAAAGATGTCTTTGCTTGGTCACCGCTTGACATGACCGGAGTTTCACCAGATGTTATCACATACCGGTTGAACATTGACCCCGGAGTAAAGCCAATCCGGCAAAAGCAGCGGGTATTCGCAGCAGACCGGAACCAGGTCATACATGACGAAGTGCACCAACTGTTAGAGGCACGAATACTTTTCGAGGTCAAGTATCCGACATGGATTGCTAACCCGGTGATGGTGAAGAAACAAGGAGGAGGTTGGCGAATGTGTATTGACTACACCGATCTAAATAAACACTGCCCCAAAGACTGTTATCCCCTCCCAAACATTGACAAGAAAGTCGAAGCTCTGGTCGGCCACAAGGTTTTCAGCTTCTTAGATCTGTATAAGGGATATCACCAAGTCTTGATGAGTAACGAAGATGTACCAAAGAAAGCTTTCATCACTGACTTCGGTGTCTTCGCATATAAGAAAATGCCTTTTGGACTGAAGAATGTTGGAGCTACTTATCAAAGAATGGTGGACACGATATTCGAGCCCCACATCGGCAAAAACGTGGAGGTATATGTTGACGACATCATTGTCAAAAGTAAAGAGCCAGCCACCTGTGCCGACGATCTCGAGATCGCTCTCAGCCTCCTTCAGAAAGTCAACCTGAAGCTGAATCCTGAAAAGTGTACCTTTATGGTCCGATCCGGAAAATTTTTAGGATGCTAGGTTTCTCAAGAAGGATTAAAGGCTAACCCGTCCAAGGTCCGAGCTATCCAAGAGATGAAGGTTCCGGAGAAGATTCACGACGTGCACAAATTGACGGGCTGCCTAGCTGCCCTAAGTCGGTTCCTTTCGAAAGCGGTAGAGAAGCAACTCCCGTTCTTCAGGATTCTTAAGAAGAACCCAGTTTTTAAATGGGAAGATGAACACAAATCAGCGTTCGCCGACCTGAAAAAGTACCTCTCCAAGCTTCCAACCTTGTCGGTCCCACACGAAGGGGAAACTTCATCCCTATACCTCGCGGCTTCAGATGAAACTATAAGTGCAGTCCTAATACGTGAAGAAAAACGTCGGCAACTTCCGGTCTACTTCATCAGCCGAGCACTCAAAGGGCCAGAGATGAGGTATCAGCCATTGGAGAAGATCGCACTAGCGTTAGTAAACGCTGCGAGGTGGCTACGAACTTATTTCCAAGCACATCCGATACATGTCCTCGCCGACCTCCCACTTCGGCAAGTGCTATTGAAGCCTGAAGCTACGGGCAGAATTGCGAAATGGGCAGTCGAGCTGGGTGAGCACGACATCAGCTACTGTCCACGCAGTGCTATCAAAGGCCAAGCCTTAGTTGACTTCCTTGTGGAATCGAAGTTTACAGAAGCACCGAAGCCACCCGATACCTCTTCAGATATTGTTGAAGCCGAACCCACAAGTCAACCGCCCAAACACTGTTGGAAGGTATACATGGACGGGGCTTCTGGAAAATCAGGTGCGGGCATCATACTTCTCAGTCCAGACGAGCAGGAGATAACCTACGCACTTCGCTTCGACTTCCCTACCACAAATAATGAAGTGGAGTACGAAGCCTTAATTGCAGGACTTCGCCTCGCTCAAAGTCTCCAAATACGAGCTGTACAAGTCTACTGTGACTCCCAAGTCATAGTCAGCCATATGCTTGGCACATACGAGGCAAATGGCGACAGAATGAAGAAGTATCTCCAAAAAGCTAAGAGTCTGCAAGAAAGCTTCACCTACCTCGAGTTGGTCCGAATCCCAAGAAGAGAAAATACCCGAGCTGATGCTTTAAGCAAATTGGCATCCTCGTCAACTAGCTCTCCTGTGGAAGGAGTCAAGCACCGAAGTATAGAGGAAGCCGAGGTCGGCCTCGTAGTTGATGATGATGCACCAAATTGGATGACTCCTCTTCAGAATTATTTGGAGAAGGGCGAGTTACCCAGTGACAAGCTTGAGGCAAGAAAGATCTTAAGCAAGTCATCAAAGTACGTCCTACAAGAAGGAATTATGTACAGAAAGTCATACCTTCAACCTCTTCTAAGATGTGTCGGGCCGAACCAAACAAACTATGCGTTACGTAAAGTTCATGAAGGGTCATGTGGAAGCTATATCGGAGCTCGAGCACTATTAAAGAAGGTCATGCGCTGGGGATACTATTGGCTTACAATGTTCCAAGACGCAGTCGAACTGGTCAAAAAGTGCCAAAAATGTCAAATCCATGGGACGGTGCCGAGATTACCTCAAACTGACCTCATAAGCATGCAAAGCCCGTGGCCGTTCGTGCAATGGGGAATTGACATCGTTGGACCGTTTGATAAAGCTCCTGGACAGCTCCAGTTCCTTATCGTAGCCATCGATTACTTCACTAAGTGGGTCGAAGCCGAACCCTTGGCAAAGATCACAAGCAAGAACGCCCTCAACTTCGTATGGAAGAATGTGGTTTGCCGCTTCGGTGTACCTCGCATCCTTGTTTCAGATAATGGGACGCAATTCACCGATCGAACATTCAGAGAATGGTGTGAAGGGCTTCACATTCACCAAAAGTTCACTTCGGTAGCCCATCCTCAAGCGAACGGCCAAACCGAAGTTACGAACAAAACGATAGTCAAGGGACTCAAAACCCGCCTCGACCAAGCCAAAGGAGATTGGGCAGCAAATTTACCCCAAGTCCTATGGTCGTACCGAATAACTCCCCGGACCTCGAACGGTGAAACACCTTATAGTTTGGTGTATGGAACCAAAGCAGTGATCCCGGTAGAGATCGGCCTGCCGAGCCCGCGCACTCTCTACTTCGAAGCCGAAGTCAACGAGGAAGACCTCCGAACCGAATTGGATCTGTTGGAAGAGAAATGAGAGCTCGCCTACATAAGAGAAGCCAAATACAAGCAACAAGTAGCTCGGTACTACAACCAAAGAGTGAAGTACTAACAATTCTAAGTAGGCGATCTCGTACTTTGGAATAACGAGGTAAGTAAAGCGGAAAGGCTCGGCAAGCTTGAAGCCACATGGGAAGGACCGTACCGAGTAGAAGAAGTTCTCGGCAAAGGGTCGTACAAGCTCGCCCATTTATCCGGTGAGCCCATACCCCGCACATGGCACATTACTCATTTAAAGAAATACTTTGTATAAGTGGAGGAGAGTGATGGTCGAGATTAGTTCATATAAGGTCGTAGGTATCGTGTCAGGTCGTCTTGTCAGTTGTTTACTTTTCCAAACTTTAATTTTTTTATCAATAAAACTTTATTTTTCCTTTATTGTTTGTTCAAGTCCTTGCATATCATATCTTGCATGTCTCTCTCTCCCGCTTATGCTTAGTATTCTGATTTTTTATATTCTTCGTCAAAATCCAATTTCCAAAGTGAGCTATTTAAAGCCAAACTTCGTAGAAATCCAATTTCCGAAGTGAGCTATTTAAAGCCAAACTTCGTCGAAATCCAATTTCCGAAGTGAGCTATTTAAAGCCAAACTTCGTCAAAATCTAATTTCTGAAGTGAGCTATTTAAAGTCAAAATTCGTAGAAATCCAATTTCCGAAGTGACCTATTTAAAGCCAAACTTCGTCGAAATCCAATTTCTGAAGTGAGCTATTTAAAGCCAAACTTTGTCAAAAGACGAAGTAAGCTAGTAAAACCCTGACGAGGGTACTTAATAAACTTCATAATAGGAGTAAAATTAAAACGCGCGTATTGACCTAACCTTATTAAAAATAAAGGTACGAACTGCCTCTGCTAAAAACGAAGGCATCTCCTTTGTTACAAGCGAGGAGAGCTACTTTAGTTTAAAACAAGGAGGCGCACCTCGGTTAAAAACAAAGATACAACCTTTGTTTAAAACGGAGAAGAGCCTAAACCTCATCCAACGACGAGGTAGTGCTATTCAAAGCCTAAACCTCATCCGAAGACGAGGTCGTGCTATTCAAAGCCTAAACCTCATCTGAAGATGAGGTAGTGCTATTCATAGCCTAAACCTCGTCTGAAGACGAGATAGTGCTATTCAAAGCCTAAAGCTCGTCCGAGGATGAGGTCGCAAGCCTACCTTTGTTTAAAACAAGGACCTTTTCCTATGTTAAAAATAAAGTAAAAGGCTCGAGCAAGGCTAAAATAATCCATTTTTTATTAAGAATGGAACTGTACAATTACATGGTGATCAACATGAGCCCGGCGGCTTAGGCTTGCTACAACTAAGCCATTTCGAGACAAAATCACTATCAACATTGAAGTTCAAAACATCATCTATACTAAATTTTCCTCGTCCTCGTCCTTGAGCTGCGCCTCGACCTCTACCGCGTCCTTGTTGGAAACTCCGACCTCGGCCTCGGCCTCGTTGAACAACCAATTCACGTTCACGGTTATAGAACTCCTTCGAATGGGGAGCAAACCTCAAACTCGATGGACTGACAGAGGTTGACGAACTTGGACCGCCAACAGTAGACGAGCTCGAAGAGGCTGCTTCGTCTTGGGCAAGTCGAGCAGCCAACTTCAGGCGCCGAGCTAAGATCACATCGTACATACCGGCCACTCGCTTCAGCTCAGCCCTCTAATCTTGGAGTTGCCAGGAGTCCGCCCCGTATCTTTCTCGGTAATCTTTGCACCGGGCTGTGACCTCTGTTACCTTTGCGTCCACTTCAGCAATAGTTTTCCCGCCATTTCGGCGGACAATGGCCTCGTACTCAGCATGCTCCTCGGCGATCTTTCTAGATTCTTCCTTCATGGCATCATACTTATCTCTAAGCTCCAATAGCCGAGCTTGAAGCTCGTCATTTCTAATTTGAGCGGCTCTAAGTCTCACGTCGGCCTTGTCCTAGATATGGTTAGCTTGGTCTTTCCAATGAAGAGCTTCGACATTCTTAGCTTCAAGAGCCCGCAATAAGTTATTGATTTAAGCTATATACGGAGATGCATCGAGAAATTCAGGAGAAGAAACAGACTACATAAACATGAAGATAATTTACATTAAACTTTGATGTTTATAGCCACTAGGGCAAAGGTGAAACGACATCCTAGCGATGCCGTAGTACAAATGCCCTACATAAAAAAAAAAAAAAAAAAAAGGAGGTGATCAACTGACCACTCCGGTGTTCTCTTCATCACGAGGAGCCCCATCAGTAGCCGGAGCAGTTTCACCTTCACCTTTGACTTCGGCCTCCTCGTTCTCCTCGGCTTCCACTCCTTGGTGGCCAGCGTTCTCCACCTCAATCTCAGCAGTGCGGCTAAGGCCTGCGATCAGCTCCTCCAGCTCGTCATCCCGGTCGACCGGGCAATTTTCCACCGCCTCGGCAGTCAAAAATATGGATGCCGAGGCCAAGCTCTCCAGAAGCGGGACACCTTGGATGCCCTTCAGTAAGGCCTCAGCATACTTGCAGTACACCGCCTCATCCAACATCTCCTGATAACCGTACTTGGATTTATCCAAGTCCGGGATATCAACAGCAATGTTGTCGATAGTGTCACTAACAGTACGAGCATTCAGGATGGAGGCCACCTGCCCGGCAAGCTCTGAGAACTTCTCAGGCCGGAACAGTCTCTCTGTGTACGTACGAAGCAGTGGCCCTTGCCCGGCAACCATTTTAGCCTCCTGTCACCTCGCCGCCTCCACCTCGGCCCTCAACGAGTTCGCCTCCGTCTTCGCCGCCTCGGTAGCGGCCCGCTCCGCCACCAGTTTGGCTTCGGTCAATGCCAATTAATTGGCGAGGCTGCCCTTCTCATTTTCCAGGTTGCAGCGAACCCGGGCCATCTCGTTGTAGCGGTCGACCCCGGAGGTTAGGAAACCACTCAATTCTGAGGCCAGATCACTCAGCCTCATCACCATATCCTCGGCACCCTATATCAACACACATTAATGTCAGCAAATATATAATAATGAAATGTCGAAGTACAGCTGAAAGTGCGATACTACCTCGGGAAATGGCCGAGGCTGATTCACCAGTTCTCCAAAACCCTGGCGTCCAACACCGCCAGACAACCGGACTGCAGTGACTGTGCAATCCTCATCTCCAATCGAAGTAGCAACAACCAACTTCTGCTGTTTCTTTTTTCGAATGAGAGGTTGCTCCGGAGGGGACCCCATTGGTGAGGAGCCTAGTCCGCTCTCTGTTCGCTCCGAAGAAACCTCGAACGTTGGCTTCTCAGTAGTGCTCGACCTTGCCCTCTTCTTACCTAGAAGTTTCACTGCAGAAAAATAGTAAGAGCCTCATCACAATGAAATGGAACACACACAACATTAAAAACAGACCAAGTGGAGCCTCACCCTTCACCGGCTCAATCATGGAGTCTGGATCATAAGGCTCAGCCCTGCCCTCGCAAGATCAGCCTCGGTGAACTCTTCATCGACGAGACTCGTTAACACTTCCTCAAGCGCACCGAATCTTTCTTCGGTGCCTTGGTTCCTCAACTTACCCACATTCCACACGAAATGTGGGACCTCACCGAACCGGCAAAAGAAGAACTTAGACTGCCAGTTCGGGATTTTTGACTTCGTCTTCACTCTAAAGTCAAGACGGGGTGTCAGGTAGTACCACCCGTTGAATGAGTTGAATTGGAAGTATTTTAGGATCAGCTCTACTGACAGGCTGACCCCGTGATGACTACTAATTATACCTAAACCAGTGAACTGCCTAAACGAGTTCGGCGTTATTTGAGCTAAAGGAATTTTGAACTTCTGAAGAAGATCGGCGAAAACAGTGGGGAGGGGAAGACGAAGAGCGTGGTTTAAACAGTCTTCGTAAATAATTACGAACCCAATTAGAGGATTCGACGCTCTATCCTCCGGCCGAGGAACAATAATCTCGACGGAATTGGGGAATAAATAATTTTTCACAATTTTTAAAATTGCGGATGAATCTAGGATTGAAGAAAATTTTGACACTGTTCTGACTGAATCAAGGGGAGAAGCAAAAACTACCCTACACTTCGACGGAACGTCCGACTCTACAGTATATACATCTACATCTACATTTTCCGGTGAATGAGATACCGGCGGCGATATGGACCTTTCACCCGAATCCTGACTACCACTACCGCTCGACTCGCGAATACAAGAAGAGGAAGCCATGGAAACTTACTTTTTAAGCGATGGATGACTGTGGTGGCAACAAAATATTTCACTGGATTCTGGTGTAACACCAACGGTGACACTGCAAGCGTGAAGGTAGAAGATGAATTGCCGAAAATTTTTAGGGTTCCGAATTTCAAAAATGAATGACTGTGGCGTCTGAAAGAAGTTTTAGTAACTTTCTGCCTTTTCAACTTTCCCCCATAACACGCAAGCGCCTACTTTATCGGGACCCCAAACGGCGCATTTAATGTAACTGACACATCATGTGTTTGACCTTGTCCGCAATACCAGTTGCGCCGAGCCACTCCGCTCGTTTTAACGAGGCAATAAGCATTCTGACTTCGTCGAAATCCAATTTCTGAGGAGGCAATGCAAATTTTATACCCACCTCGTCTTAACGAGGTGGCAAGCATTCTGATTTTGTCGAAATCTAATTTTCAAAAGGGGCAATGCAAAATTTAGCTCGACCTCATTTTAACAAAGCGGTACGCATTCCGACTTTGTCGAAATCTAATTTCCGAAGGGGCAATGCGAAATTTAGTTCGACCTCATCCTAACGAGGCGCTACACATTCCGACTTCATCAAAATTATATTTCCGAAGGGGCAATGTGAATTTCAGTTCAACCTCATCCTAACGAGGCGCTACACATTCCGACTTCGTCGAAATCTTATTTCCGAAGGGGAAATGTTAATTTCAGTTCGACCTCATCCTAACGAGGCGCTACACATTCTGACTTCGTCGAAATTGTATTTCCGAAGGGGCAATGTGAATTTCAGTTCGACCTCGTCCTAACGAGAAGGTACGCATTCCGACTTCGTCGAAATCTTATTTCCGAAGGGGATGTGATAGGATATGGCCTAGCTACTAGGCCCAAGCATCGAGCCCAATATAATTGGGCTCCGACTGTCAAGCTCGGCCTATGCAGCTCGGCCCACTTAAGAGCCTTACTTGGCTCAGCCCAAACAGCCCACCTAGGCCGAGTCCACTTTGGCCCACCTCAAAGGAACCTCTACACCAAGGCAACTCTTACATCGACTACAATTCAAGCTCCACAAGAGATATAGAAGCTCGGTGTTTATCCAATAAAGGAGGAGATCAAGCCAAAGAGTCCTAATAGGAAAAGACTTATAATCCTAGTCGAATTCCATATGTAAACACTTATAAATAGAAGTTTAGAATAGGTTGAAAGGGGAAGAATCTTTGTACAAGCTACACGCATATTAGCCATAATATTCATACTCTCTTTTGCTCCGTGGACGTAGATCTATTCCGGTAGATCGAACCACGTAAACCCTTTGTGTCCCTTTTCGTGTTCATTAAATCCCAGTTTTCGTGCATTAACTATCTTGCGAAAATAAGATCGATCAAAGATATTATCTGATTATATTTATTCGAATCCAGTCAGGATTCGTCCCGTATTCGTATACTGAATATTCTGAATTTGTATCCGAATCTGGCTTTTTCGTATCCGACTCCGAATTCAAGAAAAAAATATAGTTCAGGATACGGTACAAGCACTATCCGTCCGTATCCGATCCGTTTTTCACCCCTAGGAATCCGAACACTAAAATGAGAACACTTAATTTTTTTTATTTTTTTAATAATATCCATAATGTACGAATACCATTCATATCCAACCGATAATTGTAGTCTAGTGTCATTTTTAAGAGCCACATACGGAGCTCTTCCATTGTTCATGCCCTAAGTTAAGTTACTCGTTCTTAATTTATTTATATTTCATATTATGTTTATTTTTTTCTTGCTTTTCTCCTTTTAATTCTTTATGTGTAGAGAAATAAAGATATAATCTGAAAACGTGTGAAAATGTATCATACTTGGTCTCTATTTATAAAGAATGAAAAATCATGAATTTTGGTATAATTATTTTTTTAATTATTTAAAATATAAAAGATAAAAGTTATTTATTTTAAAATCTAAATAAAATTTGGTTGACCAATGAGAAGGAAACAAATGTTACCACCTTATCACTTATCAGTCCATCCAAGATAACGCCCTCAAATTTTTGAGCAAAAAACATGTTTGTTGTAACAATGGAGTCCGAATACCATAATGAAAACATCATGAACTTTTTTCTTTTTTTTTTAAATAATATTCATGGTGTACGAACACCATTCATATCCAACCAATACTTGTAGTCTAAGGGCATGTTTGGTATGAATGTTAAGATATTGCCGGATAACAGTATGCCTAGCTAAAAGTCATGACTTAAGTGAGTTAACAATATGTATGAAGTGTTTGGTAGATCATATTAAAAAATAGTGTAATATTATATTGTTGTTTGGTAGACTGGATTAAACACATACTAACTTTGTCATTTACTATTATACCCTTGTATGAAATTTGAAATCACAAATGTATCTTTCAATAATTCAATACTCAAAAAAATTTATAACTCAAAATTTTATTACTCAACAAACTTTGATAAATTTTAAATTTCTTATAACTCAATTTTTGGTTTGTATGTTAAGAATTTTATAGCTCAAAAATTACGATCTAAAGTTAAATCTTGTGTACTTCAAAAGATAAAACATATGTGACATATATTATCATGTTTAGTTAAATCCTATTAATGCAAGAGTCCTGCAACAAGAATCCACATACAACAACAATTGAGATGCTCAATAATTCAAAGCATCTATGATATATATTATCCAAAACTTAGAATTCTCACATGAATGAATTGGCCACGTACATAACAAATCGAAACAGGATAGTTTTGAACTTACAAATATATCCATCAATGTTTTTTTTTTTTTCTTCTGTGGAATATCAAATGAGAGGCTCATTTAATTTTCTTTTTGGCATAATTAAAGTGTAATATCCCGACTTTTCAAAAACAGGAAAAATTTTAAAATTTTGAATATTACTTAAGAATTCTTATATTTGATAAGACTTTTTAGAGTTATAGAATCGTATTAGAGAATGCTAAGAATGATTATATTATTCGCTACGATAAAGAAGAAACGTATGGTATAAAATGTTAGTTAGAGCTTCGATTTAAATTGTAGATTTCAAAATATTTATACACATATGTATATTGAGTTAAATGATATAGTCGTATTGTTAGGAATATCAAACTGTAGTACCTCGAAAATGATTTAAGATTATAAGATATTGAGATTAATTTAAATCTTGGATTAACTGTCGCCTTATTGTACCAATTCATGTTGGACTGTAAGTAACATTTAATGAAATAGGTGATGGTCTTAAACCATATTATAGTTTTTGTTACCAAGGGGCTGTAAATGTAGCCCATTTCCTTAAGGCCCATAGATATTTATTCAGAATACTGTAGGCGGTGGAGATGATGTAAGTAACACTGATATTTCACTCTAACAGATTACCATACCAAAACTTTACCATTTCTACAGTAAACACCAGCATGCAGAAGAAGTAAAAATCAAAAAAGAAAGCAGAGAGAGGAGAAGAGAAAATCCAAAGTAGAGGAGGAAGAATCAATTGTTTTCACTTCAAGCCTGCAACTACAATAATCAAATCGTAGTAAGGGATTTCTATATTTATGCCTACAACATATACCCAATTTATTAATTCAGATTTTACTTATGCTTAGGAGGAGAACACAGAATCAAAAGAAAGAAGGATTTCTGCTATCTAATCCTCCCCAACCAGAACGCATCCATAAAAATATAAATCTACAATCAGGAAGCCATATCCTCCACTCTTTCTAATTTTCATTGTGATATATATATACTCGAAGCTTAAGAAAAAAAAAAAAAAAAGACAACTCACTTCATCCATAGCAAGGTTCATATAATTAAATTTAAGTAAGAATGAATTCTAGTTTAATTGGTAGAAAACCTCCATAAGCTTTAGAATCTACCAAAACCATCCATGTATATATATTTAACCAACTACAAACTTGAATTTGGGTTACTGAGATAAATTGATATGAGGTAGGAAGAGGAGGGACATAAATCGGATTTTATATAAATAAGAGAAAAGGGCTTTGCCTTTGCTGCCGTCGGTGGGGGAGAAGAACACGGCGGCAGCGGCATTTAATTGTTGTCGACTGTGAGTATTAGCTGTTGTAGAGCTCGACGGCGACGAGGAACAGGGGCGGCATCCTTACCCTGTTGCTGCCACCAACGGCGGTGAAACGAATTGTTGCCGGCCTGTAGAGGTCGACGACGATGGTGGCCGCCGAGACTGAGGGAGCGCGGAAACGGGGAAGCGCCTCTGCCCTGCTGCCGTCACTAGTAACCATAATAGTGAAGGTGCGATGCTGCGAAGGTCGCAGTAGTGCCGACGACTCCTTAGAACGGCGTTTCGATCCTTTGCCATGGGAGGGACGAATTAGGAATTTTAGTTTCAGATTTTGGGGGTTTAAAGAACAAAAAAATTTCAGAAAAAAATAGGGAAGAAAGGAAAAATCTCGATGACATCTATGAGGGTGATGCCATAAACGCCGTGGTTAAGGAAGATAAGAGGAAGAGAGGAACAGTGGCTGGATGAAGAAGATGAAGTAGAGAGAGAAATTTTGAACTATGTTTAAAAGAAAGAAAGGGGGCGTGTAGGTTGTGTGTGCTGTAGGAGGATAAATGAAGAAACATGACTTTCTTCCAATTCTTTTCTTAATAAGCCACACCTAGTATTTTAATTGTGGGGCCCAACTGATGTAGAAAATGAGCATACCCCAATCAGCCCCAATTGTTGGGATTAATAGACTAAAGACTTTAGTTATAAAATTTTGATCATTAGTTAATGTAATTGCATTTTGAAATTTTAATGTTGTTCGTACATTAGGGGAATATACTCAACTTAACAATATGTTGGTTTATCTATTTTAAGATCTAATTGAGACCTGTTAAGTTATTAAATAAATATATATTATCTAGCCAAGTTAATTAAATGCTTACCAATTATTATTGATACATGAACATTGAGATAGATTCATGTTGGGTGTTGGAGCAGTGTTGTTATGATATTATGATACAGTTTATGAATTAATGTAAGGTTGGAACCTCTGTATTTATTTATTTTTATTTGACGGACCTATTATTACCGATAAATATTATTGTTGAGGACTGAGTTTTGAGATTAGTTCAAATGGAGAAATGGAGTTCTCATTGAACTAGTCGAACACTTTAGCTGATGCTTGTCTGATCGAGAACCTAGAGGGTTTTTGGAGAATTTAAAATATGTAGGAACTATGTCGAAATTTATCAAATTATTCCTTTCCAACGTATATAGATTATATAGTTTCCGACCAGTTAGTTATTTACATATTCGTTCCTTTCTTATATCATTATTAATTTCACTTAATCCTTTCACGAATAGAGATATATACTTGAGGAACGAGCTATAATATAAATGGTCTTATATTAGGAATAAGAATGGATTGACTCTCCGTCTCTTCAACAAAAGACTTAGATTCTTATAATTAATTTAATAAAAAGGCAATCAATCAGGCTTAACTATTAACCGAACTAAACCTTACATCGAAAGATCAACTAGAAGGGATATAGAATCCTAAAGCCTCAAAAATCCAGAGTTAGAAACATATTTATGTTGAAATAGAAATTACATATTTCTATAAGATTCAAACCTTTGCTAAATAAATGAACTTTGCTTCCTAAAGGTCAAGGACAAGGTAGGAATCAAGGGACTTGAAGGAGAACTAAGAATCAATCAGACACTTGTATAATTAGGTGAGCGTTATTTTCCTAAGCAAAGTATAATTTTGCTATAATGAAGCATGTTTTGACATGAAATACAAGTTTCTATGATTACTCATGCATAAAATATTTGTATGTTTCCGATCTGTGTTGATTCGCCAATGACGATCGGCTCTGTGCTAAGTAATAGTTGTTAGCCAGAGAGTGTACACGAAGTTGTAAGCTGTGTGCCCGGGAGGTGAGGACCGGTTTATGAGATTAGTTGTGACCGTGAGAGGTGGCCAACTTTCATGGCGTGAGAGAAACATATATGGATAATACATTAAGGATGCGAAAGGAGTTGTACATCCACACAGCTGTGAACAAAATGTGATTTTAGTATGCATGAGTTATTTTCCTAAAACCTTATGCAATACTGATGAATGCATGAATAATAAATGATTTATATATGTTTTGGACATAACCCACGGGGTACATCAAGTACTCAGCCCTGCTCGTGTTTTCAAAAACTTGTAGGTTGAGCGAGGTGGTGACGGCGGCTGTGTTGAGAGAGAATGTTCTCTTCTTTTTGAACTTTGGTGCATAAATAGATATATATCTTCATATATGTATCTATGTTGGTTTAACTCTTCCGCTGTACGCTTGAACTCGTATTTCAGTAGTTTGTCTGTTCTTCTTTCATTATGAATAGCTATATAGCCTTATAAGGATTCACCTTTTGAAACTCGTGTAACATATTTGAATCCTAGGCTACTTCGTTCATTGTAAATATTCGTTTCTCAAATATAAGATGTTGTTACTTTTCTTTCGGTAACAAATTCCAGATGCTTCTTGTGAAACTTATAGTTATTATTCGTTTGAATTCTTTCGATTGATTGGCATTTGTTCGAATAAAGGTTTTATATGCTCGTACCTTTCCGTACCTTTGTCTGTTATCTTCTTCTTTCTATTTTCCATCTCTTTATTTCAAACCCAAGTCACGCCCGACTAAACTTTCTTTCTTTCGAAAGTCGGGCCGTGACATAAAGACAACTTTAATTGATATTTTTTGTCTTCAATCAGTTAGTATTATTTTGTGCAATCCTACGTAATAGAGTAGACAATATTATATATATATATATATATATATATATATATAAATATATATATATTTCCTATTTGAAAATAATGTTACATTTAATATAACATGCAATTATATTATCATATAATATATTTTAGATAAAATAACTCATTATTTAAATATATCATGTTATTTAAATATATTTTTATTTAAATATATATATTTTATTTAAATAATTATATTATGATATTTTTTTAAATGCATACTAATTTAAATTTAAATAAATAATATGATATATTTAAATTTAAAATAATATATGTTTATGAATTATTAATACAATATATTTATAATAATAAAATAAAATGGATAGGAGCAGACAATATTTTATTAACCCAATAATTATCCATTATGTTGATTTACTGTTCAACGTGTGATTGTTATAGGAGGGGGTCGACATATTGTTAACAAACATAAACAGTGGATAATAGAGTGAATAGGAGCGGACTTTATAATTATATAGGGCTTTCATGTTAATAATATAGGCCACCAAATAAGGTTACAAGACCATACTATAATCTAACATGAGCTTTATATACCCTACCAAACATGCCCTAAGTGTTATTTTTAAGAGCCACATTTGGGGCTCATCCATTGTTCATGCCCTAAGTTAAGTTGATGGGTTCTTAATTTATATATTTTCCATATCATGTTTATTTTATTTTTCTTGCTTTTCTCCTTTTTTTATTTTTTATGTGTAGAAAAAAAAAGATAGAATATGAAAGTATGTAAAAATGTATCATATTTGATCTCTATTCATTTTCTATTTATAGAGAATGAAAAATCATGAATTTTGGTTTAATTTAATTATTAAAAATATAACAGATAAAGTTATTTATTTAAAAATCTAAATAAAATTTGACAAAAAATGTATCATATTTGGTCTCTATTCATTTTCTATTTATAGAGAATGAAAAATCATGAATTTTGGTTTAATTTGATTATTAAAAATATAACAGATAAAGTTATTTATTTAAAAATCTAAATAAAATTTGATGGACCAATGAGAAAGAGACAAGTGTCACCATATCATGGGTTCATCCATGACAACACCCTCAATATTTGAACGGACAACATGTTTCGTGTAGCAATGGAGTTCAAACACCAAAATGATAACCCCATGAACTTTTTATTTTTTTAATAATATTCATGGTGTAGGAACACCATTAATATCCAACTAATAATTATAGTCTAAGGGCTCGTTTGGTAGCCAGTATAACTCAGGAAAAACCTAGATAAGAAAATTTATCTCGGTTTTTCTTGTGTTTGGTATTCGAGAAAAATAATGCCATCGGCCCACGAAAATGCTTGGGCCCGGACTAAATTCACTGTTACACTGACTATACCGCCTCTACCCCGGATAAGTTGTGATAAGTTTTATTTTCAATTTTAATTATCAATTTTTTATTTTTATTTTAATTATCAATTTTTTATTTTCAATTTTAATTATCAATTTTAATTATCAATTTTTTAGTTTCAATTTTAATTATCAATTTTTTATTTTTAATTTTTATTATCAGTTTTTTATTTTCAATTTTAATTATCAATTTTTTATTTTCAATTTTAATTATAATTTTTTATTTTTAATTTTAATTATCATTTTTTTATTTTCAATTTTAATTATCAATTTTTTTTTTCAATTTTAATTATGAATTTTTATTTTTAATTTTAATTAAAAAAAATTATTTTTCAATTTTAATTATCAATTTTTTATTTTTAATTTTAATTATCAATTTTTTATTTTTAATTTTAATTAAAAATTTTATTTTCAATTTTAATTGTCAATTTTTCATTTTCAATTTTCAATTTTCAATTTTCATTTTCAATTTTTATTTTTTATTTTTAATTATCAATTTTTTATTTTTAATTAACAATTTTTATTTTCAATTTTAATTATCAATTTTTTATTTTATTTTTAATTATCAATTTTTTATTTTCAATTTTAATTATCATTTTTTTTATATTTCTTATCCCAACTTATCTATGTTTGTACCAAACACATAATATATTTCTTATCTCAACTTATCATATTTTTTTATCTCAAATTATCATACATTTTCTTATCCGCTCTTTTCTCGCTATTGCTACCAAACAGGGCCTAAGTGTCATTTTTAAGAGCCCCTTCCATGGTTCATGCCCTAAGTTAAGTTGCTGGGTTCTTAATTTATTTATTTTTCCATATTATGTTTATTTTCTTTTTCTTGCTTTTCTTCTTTTTATTTTTTATTTTATTAACTTTAAATTATTAGCCTTTTTTTTTCCTGAGAATTACAAGTCAAATTTATTACAATTATAATACAATTCTACTCATATACATGAGAGATTCTGGTGGCCTCCACCTTGCCACTAGACCAAGACTTCTTCAGCTATTTGCCTTTAATTTCATTTCTGTTAGAATCTAAGTATACAAAAACTTGCCGGGCGTAATACAATTCAAAATAATATATGAAATAATACAATGAAACTACACTACCAAAATATGAATTACAACTTGTGAAGAAATCAACAACTAAACCGTAATATAGCCGAGTCGAGGAAAACCCTCTTTCCGCTAGACGAGATAAGCCCCAGTAGTGCTCTCGGTTTTGGCGTATCGTCTCTAAAGATAAAACAGCTTCATTTCGAAGGTAGCAACACCACAAATCTTGGAGCTTCGACGAACTAGATGAGGTGAAAAGTTGAGCTCGATGAAAGGAAGAGATGATGCAATGAGATGCTCATTTGTGTTGTGCGTCTAGAATGGCTTGTATGCTCACTATTTATAGGCACTCTCACATAGGGGAATCAATGCAGCCATTGATGCTCATCATGGCGAGTCAATGTCCATCATGACCATTCATGGCCATAATTGTGAGGTTACGGGAGTTACACGTGTAACTCCCGGGAGTTACGAGTGGCTGATAATGCGACCCACCTAGACGAGGTGTTTGTCTTGATTCGTTCGAGAGACGTATCTAAACGTCTCTTGCACACAATGCATGTTGGGCCAACAACGGATTGAGTTTTTGAATCCGAATCAGACTTAACATGCCAGCCCATTTGCGTTAGTTTTGAAGGCTAAAAAAATAAAGCATTCAAGGCCCAAGCCCACGACCAGGCTTAAATAACAGCCCAAAGGACCAATGACCATGAAACTCGAATCCGAACCTGAACTCGAGCCCGATCAACTCCATTTCACTAAACAATTAAGTAATTCATCGAAACTCCAAACTTTATATTCATATCTCACTCACCACAAATTGATTTTGAGCATATAAATATACTAACTCCATCTATTCTAAGAATAGAGCAATAATCTATCATTTAATTTAATAAATAAATTAAATATAAAATATTAATATTTTATCAAAGACCAAATTTCCAACAGTTTCTTTCATGGTTTTTTGATTTCGTTTATTTCCCTCAATTGCCCTTTTCTTTTGTTGCTTTCCTTTTGTTTTATTTCCTTTTTAATCATCCTTGAATGATCGTTTATTTATTTATTTTGAAAGAAAGATGGTGCATTTATTAAATAACTAAGATATGTCTAATTTGGATTTAAAAAAAAGAAAGAAATGCTACATACAGTATAAATTACAGACTTTAAAAAAAGAAAAAAAACAATTCCATTGGATTTTTGGAGGCCGTGATGCGAACCACATTGGCCATATATCTCCCGCACATCAAATTGGATCCCCGATCCCCGTAACTTTAAGAACTCATATAAACCGTTGATACTACCTTAACTAACGGCCAAGACACACAAAATCTATGCCGCGGATCCACAATCTCAGCCGCAGGTAGGCATTCCTAATCTAACGGCTATAAATTACTAACAACATCTATTTAAAACATCATCGTTTTCAACTCCGCCACCACACCCAAGATCGCAAAATCCAAATTTCAAATCGAATTTGCAGAAGAAAATGTCGGGTCGGGGCAAGGGCGGCAAGGGTTTGGGAAAGGGCGGAGCGAAGCGCCATCGCAAGGTCCTCCGCGATAACATCCAAGGCATCACAAAGCCGGCCATTCGCCGCCTGGCTCGCCGTGGCGGCGTCAAGCGTATCAGTGGGCTAATCTATGAAGAGACGCGCGGAGTGCTGAAGATTTTTCTTGAGAATGTCATCCGCGACGCCGTCACCTACACCGAGCATGCTCGTCGCAAGACGGTGACGGCCATGGACGTGGTGTACGCTCTGAAGAGGCAGGGCCGTACTCTCTACGGGTTCGGGGGTTGATGATGTGTCTAGGGTTAGGGTTTTGTGTAAATTTCTTAGTTTCGTTTGAGGTCGTGGAAGTTAAAATTCAATGTATGGAGTTTGATTTTTCATCAATGAAATTGTATTTTCGTGCCTTAATGTTTAGCAGCTGTTTTTATCACTTCAATTTTTTTTTTCTTGTCTAATTTTATGCTACTGTCTGTTAGCTTTGAGTTATGGATTCTATACATTTATGTTGTTTCAGTCTAGTTCTTATAAATCAGGTACAATTTACCGCTTCAAATCATGATATTTTTGGCTGTGAAAAATGTATTGAGTTGTTATTCTCCTGAATAGGGGCATTTGTTCTTTGTTTTTATCTTATGAATTAGATCAGCATTTAACTAGCACAGCTCTGAAGCATTAAGTTTCAATATGTCTGAATTCATAGGTTTGCCACTTCTGAACTCATTAAGCTTCTGAGCGCTTGGGATCGATGCTTACTGTTCTTTTGCTTTTTTGATTTTCAGAATCTCAGTCCTTACATCTCCTTGAATTACTGTCTTATTAAATCAAGATTCTTGCTTGTAGCTAAATTGAAACTGGTGTACTTTTCGTTTTAATCATATGATACAAGATGAGGATCTTGTGGAAATGACTACTTCAGGTATGTAAATTTTTGCTGGAACAAGTACCTTTATATGTATTTCCGCTGGAGTAACTAATTTATGCATTTGCTATTGACAAGTAATCAAATAGAAAGAACACATAATGCTGAGCAGATTTAGGATCAATTTATAGCACGACATATGTATTTGAAGGTTCTGGAAATTGGTATACGTTGGGATTCTTGTTCTAATGCTGAAATGAGTTTTAATAGAGTTCCACCATAACCATATCCATAGCAGTGCCTGTAGGCTATATTTACATGATGATTAACCTTTACATTCAATATGTACATTCTATTCACAAGCATAAACAGATATCATATACTGGACTTGTATCCAGTACTATTATTATTGAGGAATTGATAAAGCATAGAACTCTAAGCATGTTGCAGTTCAGAAATGCTTCCATCTCCTATCACACACCATAAGCTGTACACAGGAGGTTATCTTCAGATAACCAGCCTTTTAAGATATTCTTAATCTTTGAGTGCATATAGCACAAGACAGAACGGATAATACGAGAGACGGAGGAAGACATGATTGGTAGATGAGCCCATGAAACATAGAGGAACAAATAGCACTATCAGTGCAACGACAAAGCTCGAGCTTATGATAAGGACTGTGTTTGCAAGCCAACTGAGTCTGCTGACTACTAGGTAGACACCAGCGAAGAAAGCAATAGACATCATAGCAAGAGCTATTCCCAAAAGAAGCAAAGCTGATTTCAGAGCTAAACGCATGGAACTCGGGTCTCCCAGTTGTGCCCATAATAGAGTGACGGCAACAATGACAGAGGTATGCATTGCTATGGTGTTGCAAATGACAAACTCGTGAAATTTTACCTTTATGAGCATGGTTGCAGTACCTTGGTTAAGATTGTTATTGTTATAACCACCAGGCATAGTGAAACCTGCTTGAAATGTGACAGTTGCAATTAGTGTGGCAACAAGCAGAATTGCGTTTATCTTATCTCTCCAACTCTCTGTCTCTTGTTGGTCTCCGAGCTTAAAACTCATGCTTCTTGAAGTTGTTGGTTTATGTGCTCGTGGGGCATCAACTGCTCTCAAGGCCATGCAAGTAAGTCTCTACATTGTGAATCAGTTATTGCCTTTGTTGATCATATAAATTGAGAAATTTCATATCTTGTCAAACATACATACTAATCTATTCAATTTTCTATTTGAAATACATACCTTGTGAATTGATACTAATCCCACTTCCATTTGTTCCTCAGCAATGTCAAGTGCCATCTGGCGGTTGTTGTTCAACAGCCTTGGAGTCACTCTTTTATCCCTCACGAGAATGCCTACGAGCTTTGGGTGCGCGTAAATGGTGGCAAGGTGTAAAGGTGTGTTTCCATCAGCATCTTTTTCATTGATAAGCATATCAAGCTCTTGCCTTTTAAGCATATACTCTACTGCTTTATATTTTCCACTTCTAGCGGCCACGTGCAGTATATTCTGACCATGCACAGTTAGCAACTCCCTTGTATCTGGGCGGTGCTGAAGCATTATCTGTATTATATCTACAAGTCCTTTTGTGGCTGCTGAATGGATGGGGTATAAGCCTTGTTTATCTTTCTGGTAAGCAGATTCAAACTGCCTTTGTAGTAAAAATTTGACCCCTTCTGTAAATCCTATGCATACTGCTGCATGCAGAGGGCTTTTGCCTATGCTATTTCGCTGCTGAAACAACGATGGATCCTTTCCCCACAACAACTGAATGACGTCTACAATTTTCGTAAGAAAGCGAAAAGGGAAATTAAGAAAAACATTAAATTGTAAGAAGAAAGAAGAAAATTGTTGTATCTATATATGTAAATGAAATGGATGAACTACTTTATCATACTACTGCCAGATGTCTGCAAGATAAACAAATATCCTCACAAACATTTGAAGCTTTATGCAACTTCTTGACACACTGCAGGTGCTAATTGATATTTATGTTTAGTTAATCTAAATCTGTCTTCATTACCAAATGTCAGCAGAATATCATATAGTACATTGAAAATAAACAAAATATTTGGATGCTACTTACCTATGTTGTGTGCGAGGATTGCAGCAAAAACGGGCGACTTGCTTTTATGTTTTCCAATTTTGCTACAATTCCCGACAGGATTGTCCATAAGAAGCCTAACAATGGTGAGAAATCCTGCTCCTGCAGCCAAATAAAGCAAAGATTTACCTTCCTTGTTAAGAGAATAACACATCTCTGGATTTTTGTTGATCAGAATTCGAGCCACTTCTTCATGCCCATGCTTTATTGCCTCATGCAGTGCAGTATTTCCTTCCTCGTTCTTCTCACACAGTCCACCTGCTCCGAAATCTGAATTCACGAGTATCGTCACCAGTCGTGAATTTCCAGCTCTGGCTGCTATATGAAGTGCAGTGTTACCCTTTGCATTCTTTTCAGCAACTAAGTCAGGTAAATCTTTGCAGATTAGTTTAACAATTTCGTAACTCGAAAAGGTTGTTGCTATGTGTAGTACTGTCTTCTTCTGTGGGCTTAATTGCACACAAGAAGCTGTTGGCCCGTGATCAAACGTTTCACGTTCCATTGCTCTCACGAATTCAAGAATGTCGTCCTTCATCAATGCTCTGTATAATTTTGGATCCATGGTTTGTGCAGTCTCGTAACTATCCTCTTCGTCGAGTAAAGATGGAGATTTTGGCACTGACATAGGTAATTGGCTTGTTTATTTTCCTTACTCTCGTAGTTGAAGAAAACCTACTCTTGAGGATTTTATACAAGCATGCTTGCCTACCAACTCTCTGTAAATTGTCTTGTAATTTCTTTGAAACTCTGCTGTTTGATCTTCCTTTGAACCATGCATGATCAGTCAGTTTCAAGGATTAGTGGAATTGCTTGGTTGAAAGCTATTACACGTAGATCTTATTCTGTTTGGACCATCCAGATTCTAATATCTGACAGTGAAACAAATTAAATTTAGTTCTATTTTTTAATCAGTAGCAAGGCTCCTAGAATTTACCTCTTTAGTCAGATTTGATATCTCTTATATCAGAATATTCTTTAGGATCTAACAGGAAAATATAAATTACTAGATTTGATTATGAAAATGATGATATATTCTTGTTGACAGGTGTAAAAACTAAATCATGCTGGCCATATTTTACTTATCTAGTTGTCTAATACAGTAATACTATATGATATACTACTATTTATATATTTTTGCATAATTTGGGAAAATATTGAGTGAAGTTGGAGTTATGTGTTTGTATCATATCATTAGTCAATCACGCGTGTTTAGGAAATTGTACAGTAAGTATCATATTATTTGATTCAAAGACTAAGACTTCTGATATTGATCTTTCAGTCTCATTTCAGGTAGGCTGCTACAAATTGAGTTACTTTAATGACTCAGTCTCCAAGTCTTGTTTTCATACTTCTCTCATGCATGATGTTGCCATGCCTCCATTTTATATTTGGGGTGTGTTCTCTTTGAAGGAAAACGAGAGAAATGAAAAATTTTCGACCATTTTCCTCCTTTTTCCTTTGTTCTTGGAAAATTTTCCTTTGGCAGGAGGTATAATTTTCTTACATTAGTCTCTTTCTCACATTTTTACTCCAAATCATGATAATATTTTCTCACTTATTTATAGTGACGAGAACACATTGAGCATTTTTTTTTTGCTTGCAAAGAGGGTTGATCGTCTTTCTATTTGTATTTTATCTATATATCTTAGCATTTTTGTATTTGTTACCTGCTTTGTACTTTTATTTGTCTATATTCTCTACCTTAGCGTTGTATGAGAAATCGCAGCAATTAACTTTTTTTTGGTTAATATTATTATTAAGTTTGGAATCGTTCAATAAGTTAAGGTAGCAAGTGACCAAATCGAAACTAGTCAAGTTGAGATGCATTTGCTCTTACATAAATATGTATATATCGTAAAAACCTAGAAGTCATTATTTTTTTATAACAACACCTACAAGTCATTATTAGAAAATCTAGGAAGTTAGTTACATGCCTCGATTTTATTGAATATTTATTAAATACTTATAACTAAGACTCTATATGAAATTTCTCAATAAGACTGGTATGCTCTTAGTAGAATATGTATGTAACTAAAAGTCTAAAACCAATCAGATTACGAGAGTAACTAAGAAAAGAGAAACATAAAATGCAAAATAAACCAACACGATCAATAGGGGGCCTAGTAATATTATTCTTGGCATATATGTTTGGTATACAAAGTGTATCTAGTAATGCATATGCATATCTACATCTATATACTAAAGTAGGATAGTTTCCAATTCTACTTTCTCTCCTAAAATCTTGATATTAACACCTTATTATTTTATCTTTTATGTCACTTTATATTTCCAATTAACATAATAAATAGTGAACTTGGAACAATTTAATGCATTTTCAAACCATCCTTTCAGTTTCCAATATATATTTATACATTCTTTTGGTTTTCAATACGTTAATTTATAAAAACAAACACAGATGAAAAGTTATTATTTTTAATTTATTAAAATTGTGAACTCTGTAAAGTTTTCTTTGGTGTTTATAATTAATTATCTTACTTTAATTTATTAAAAATATCATTGAATGAATGCGATTTCGACGAAAATTTTACAAAGTGTATTCGGTGCAACCCCCATGCGTGGTGTTTTTATTTTATTTTTATTTTTCCTTATTTTTTTAATTTTAATTTTAATTTTTTTATTTTTTATAAATAAATGGATATGACGGGGTTCAAAATTAAAAATAGTATGTAAAGTTTGTGAGTCATACGTGATTTTTATGTAAATAGAGGGATTAAAGGGTGATTTTAAACATAGCCCCTTTTTTTATCCTTATAGCCCCTAATTTACGTAAATAAATAAAAATATTATTGGATGACTATTTTAACCCAACCTGAAATTTTAGCCCCCCAAGAAACTTGAAAAGAAAACGGAAAAAAAAATTTATATATAAAACTAGTAATAATCATCATATCATGGAAAACAATCTCAATAAAATCCAAAATATCAGTAATTTATCGAGCAAGTTACTGCTGGAGAAACATTCCTTATTCTTGATTCTTAACTTCTAAATAAATGGATAACCCAACTAATCTCCGAAAACAGAAAGTCTACTTTATAACTAACACAAACAGTTGGAGTGCCTTATATTAGCCTAGTGTAATTACGAACTACGTATATTTAGATATATTAAAGAAAAATGTACTCCCTCCGTTCCACCTAAAATGACCCGTTTTCCTTTTCAAGAAGTTCCACTCAAGATGATCTATTTTCTTTTTGGGGAATAATTAGGGTCTAAATGGTATAATTAGTAAATCTCTTATTATACTTAACATTCCCTAATTAAATCTCATCATCCACTCACCTCTTAGCATGTATCCCAATATAATTTAAATTCTAAAAGTTTAAATTATCATAACTTGCTCGTTTGTTTTCCGATTTTTTATGATTTTCACCAAATTAAATGTCTAGATACGATTTTTCATTTAATATCAGACATCAATATGTTTTTATGCATATGTGATGATCTAGTTTTTAAATATGCCTAAATACACAAAATCATATTACGTCCATAAACACAAGAGATAATGTAGTCATTTACCTATAGGGCTTAAGTATTATCAACTTATACCTAGAACATAATAAAAAAACAAAAAATACCTAAACTTTCACACGTGTTCCCATATTGCCCTTACTCCATCATTCACATGTAACCCTGATCTCACCTCTCCTCTCTCTCTCTTATCGTCTATGTCTTCTCTCTCTCTCTGCGGATCTGGAAGCACGTTCTGGCACAAAAAGCCCTCCACGATCTCCCTCATCTTGACGAGGACTATGGAGGAGATCTCCTCCGACGAGGGGTCAGAGAAGCGGCAGCCGATGAAGCGCTTGGCGTCGAAGACGGTGGAATTTTGAAAATTTTCTCCCACCCTTTTTCTCCTCCTGCTCGTAGATTTAAAAGCTTTTTCAGATGAAGTGAGCAGCGCCGGCGGACGTGGTGTCACGAACTCCTCTGATCGAACTTATTTTATAAGGTAATTGATGCACGAAAACTGGAATTTAATGAACACGAAAAGAGACACGAAGGATTTACGTGGTTCGATCTATGGGGATAGATCTACATCCACGAAGCGAAAGTGTGTATGGATTTTATTGAGAGTATGCGTATAGCTTGTACAAAGATTGTTCTTCCCCTTCCATCTATTCTAAACCCCTATTTATAAGTATCTACACATGGAATTCAACTAGGTTTACAAGTCTTTTCCTATGAGAACTCTTTGGCTTAATCTCCTCCTTTATTGGATAAAAACCGAACTTCTATATCTCTTGGAGCTTGAATTGTAGTCGATGTAAGAGTTGCCTTGGTGTAGAAATCTTCTTTGAAGTAGATTGTAGCTGACTGGGCCGAGCTGCGTTGGCCGAGCTTAGCTGTCAGGGCCCAAATATATTGGGCTCGATGCTTGGGCCTAGTAGCTAGGCCATATACTATCACATCCCCCCCCCAAAAAGATATGGAAGTGAGGATGTGGGTCGGGGTAGAAAGTCAAAGTAGGAGTAGTGGAAGTGCATTGCCCCGTCAAAATTAGATTTTGACGAAGTCGGAAGTCGGAATGCGTACCGCCTCATTTGGACGAGGTCGAACTAAAATTCGCATTGCCCATTCGAAAATTAGATTTTGACGAAGTTAGAATGCGTACCGCCTCGTTTAGACGAGGTCGAACTAAACTAAAATTCGCATTGCCCTTTTGGAAATTAGATTTTGACGAAGTCGGAATGCGTACCGCCTCGTTTGGATGAGGTCGAACTAAAATTTGCATTGCCCCTTCAGAAATTAGATTTCGACGAAGTCGGAATGCGTGCCGCGTCATTTGGACGAGGTCGAACTAAAATTCGCATTGCCCCTTCGGAAATTAGATTTCGACGAAGTCAGAATGCGTACCACCTCGTTAAGACAAGGTTTAATGAAAATTCGCATTGCCCCTTCAGAAATTAGATTTCGACGAAGTCGGAATGCGTACCGCCTCGTTTGGACAAGGTCGAACTAAAATTCGCATTGCCCCTTCGGAAATTAGATTTTGACGAAGTCGGAATGCGTACTGCCTCGTTTGGATGAGGTTGAACTAAAATTCGCATTGCCCCTTCGGAAATTAGATTTCGACAAAGTCGGAATGCGTACCGCCTCGTTTGAACGAGGTTGAACTAAAATTCGCATTGCCCCTTCGGAAATTAGATTTTGACGAAGTCGGAATGCGTACCGCCTCGTTTGAACGAGGTTGATGTTGTTATATCTCATTTAATTACGAGGTAAGTAAATAGTGGAGTGAAGTGGCTTAGCGCGAGTCAGCATTGCGAGTGCTGTCGAACACGTGATATGCCAGTTACCTAAAATGCGCCGTTTGGGGTCCCGATAAAGTAGGCACGTGCGTATCGTGGAGGGAATGCGAAAAGGCGGAAGGTTGATAAAACTTCTTTCATACGCCAAAATTAGTCATTTCGAAGTCTGGAACCCTAAGAACTTGGCGATTCACTTTCAATCTCACGATTTGCAACGTTGCCAGTGTTGTTGTGCCGAAATCCAGTGAAATATTTGTCACCACAGTCGTCCATCGCTTTAAAAAGTAAGTTTCCATGGCTTCTTCTTCTTTTAATCGTGAATCAAGCGGTAGTGGTAGTCAGGATTCTGGGGAAAGGTCCATGTCGCCGCCGGTATCCCATCCGCCGGAAAATGTAGATGTAGACGTATATACGGTAGATTCGGACATTCCTTCGAAGTGTAGGGTAGTTTTTGCTTCGCCCATTGATTCAGTCGGAACAGTGTCGAAGTTTTCTTCAACCCTAGATTTATCCGCAATTTTGAAAATTGCGAAAAATTATTTATTTCCTAATTCGGTAGAGATGGTAGTTCCTCGACCGGAGGATAGGGCATCAAATCCTCCAATTGGATTCGTAACTATCTATGAAGATTGTTTAAACCACGGTCTTCGTCTTCCCCTTCTCTCTATTTTCGCCGATCTCCTTCGGAAGTTCGGCATTCCCTTAGCTCAAATAATGCCAAACTCGTTTAGGCAGTTCACAGGTTTAGGCATACTTAGTAGTCGACACGGGGTCAGCAGTAGAGCTGATCCTTAAATATTTTCAATTTAATTCCTTCAAAGGGTGGTACTATTTGACACCCCGTCTTGACTTTAGAGTCAAGACGAAGTCAAAAATCCCGAACTGGCAGTCGAAGTTCTTTTTCTGCCGGTTCGGTGAGGTCCCACATTTCATGTGGAATGTGGGTAAACTGAGGAACCAAGGCACCGAAGAGAAGTTCGGTGCACTTGAGGAAGTGTTGATGAGCCTCGTCGAGGAAGAATTCACCGAGGCCGATCTTGCGAGGGCGGGGCTGAGCCCTTATGATCCAGACTCCATGGTTAAGCCGGTGAAGGGTGAGGCTCCACTTGGTCCGTTTTTATCCTGTTTTATGTTTTCCATGTCATGGCGATAATAGGCTCGCTATGTGTTTCTTTGCAGTGAAACTACTCGGTATGAAGAGGATAAGGTCCAGCTCTACTGAGAAGCCAGCGTCTGAGGCTTCTTCGGAGTGAATAGAGAGCGGACTAGGCTCATCACCAATGGGGTCCCTTCCAGAGCGACCCCTCATACGTAAAAAGAAACTACAGAAATTGGCTGTCGCCACTTCAATCGAAGAGGAGGATTGCACTGTTACTGCAGTTCCGTCATCTCGTGGTGTAGGAGGCCAGGGTTTTGGAGGACTAGTGAATCAGCTTCGGCCATTCCCCGAGGTAGTATCGTACCTTCATCTGTATTTCGGCATCTCCTAATTTTTTTTAACATTAATATTTGCTGATGTAGGGTGCCGAGGATATGGTGACGAGGCTAAGTGATCTGGCCTCAGAATTTAGCGGTTTTCTAACCTCTGGGGTCGACCGCTACAACGAGATGGCCCGGGTTCACCGCGACCTGGAAAATGAGAAAGGCAGCTCGCCAACCGACTGGCGTTGGCCGAACAAAGACTAGCGTTGGAGCGGGCCGCTACCGAAGCGGCGAAGACGGAGGTGGCCTCGTGGAGGGCTGAGGCGGAGGCGGCGAGGCAGCGGGAAGCCGAAATGGTTGCCGGGCAGGGGCCGCTGCTTCAGGCGTATACAGAGAGACTCTTCCGGTCTGAGAAGTTCTCAGAGCTTGCCGGGCAGGTGGCCTCGATCCTAAACGCTCGCGTTGTCAGTGACACCATCAACGGCATTGCTGCTGATATTCCGGACTTGGATAAATCCAAGTACGGTTATCAGGAGATGTCGGATGAGGCCTTGTACCGCAAGTATGCCGAGGCTTACTGAAGGGCATTCAAGGTATCCCTCTACTGGACAGCTTGGCCTCAGCATCTACATTTCTGACTGCCGAGGTGGTGGAAAATTGCCCGGTCGACCGAGATGATGAGCTGGAGGAGCTGATAGTTGGCCTCAGCCGCACTGCGGAGACCGAGGCGGAGGATTTTAATAGCCGTAAAAATCCGTATTTAGAAAAATTGGAATTTTCGAGGGAGGAAATAAAATTTTTCGAGTATTTGAGATCGAGCACGGACGAAAATGAGCTTATGAGAATTTTTATAATATGTTGGAATTATTTCCAATGAAATCTCGAGAATTTTGAGAATGAAGGAATTATGGCAAGACAAGAAATTACCCGGAATGATTTTCGGAGAATATTATTCTGTAAATATTTTGCGGAAGTAAGATGAAAACTAATGTCTCGAGATGAGGAAAAGTATTTCCAATATTATTGTTGAAGGAAGAAGTCAAGAAAAGAAGGAAGAAGTGTGTGTGTGTGTTAAGTGTAAGAGAGAGAGGTAGGGGATTGTTGTCCTCCCTCCTACCTCACAATTGTACAAGGCACTTATCATCACACCATTTCAGCCATACACATCCATCCACACCAAAAAAAACATGTCTCTCCCTTCTCCCTCCTTCCATTCCCGTCGGCACCCTTTCCTCCTCCATTTTGAGCCGCCGCCGGTGATTCTCCGGGCCTCCGATCACTCCCAAACTTTGAACCCCTACATAATTCGACCTGTAGATCAAGAATTTGGAGTCTATTTCATCATCCAAGCACTGTAAGTAGGACTTTCAACCTCTGATTTTTAGGCGATCGAAGAACTAGTCGATCACTTTCCATTTTTGAGGTATAACTCTCTTCCTCTTGGTATATAGAGTCTGAATTCGTGAAGCAAAGGTTGGGAAGAAGAAGATTAGTGAGGAAGGAGACTATGCCAAAGGATTCATGATTGAGAGGGTCTAGCTAAGATATTCAAGTTTTCGAAAGATGTTGATGAACCCGATTCTTTCTTCCATTTTCGGTAAGCTTAGCTCCTCCTTGATCTCTTGAGCATGAAATAGAGTCTAGAATGGAGATTAGAATTCTGAAAATTATGTTAAGATTTCGTTCATAAGCATGAGAGTATCATACATGTTCTTGATCCTTAACAATTCTTGTTCTACATTCGAAATCATGGCCATTCGTGTATTGATTGATGATGATCTGTATTTTTCCCTCATGTTCGAGCATTTCCAGCGATTGCTTGTCCCTTGATCATGTTTGAATGTTGATTAAAACCTGCTAGAGTCGAATCCATAAGTGTTAGTCACGTTTTTGATTCGGGCATTTTATCGAACAATTGGTGTGCGTGTTCTGTCCAGCTTTGTTCAACGATTTCGAACCATTTCCCGACTTTATCTCTTTTCAAGTCCTAAATGAAAGTTTTAGCTCATGTTCTCAGCTATCCGTAGCTAAAATTTCGTCTTGATCCGAGTTCATATGCATCGGTTATGACAAATTGAAATTTGTCTCTCATCTCTTTTAAAATCTGGAAATCAGCCCACTTGCGAGCTAAACTGAGAACAGCTCGTTTGAAATTCGACATTTATTCTTCATCCATGTCGAAGTACGTTCCATTAGCCTTCTATACATATCTCGTTCACTCAAAACGGAGTTTGTATGAATTTACTATGATTTTTCAAAGTTTATATGTCACTCTGCCGAAACTGAAATACCCCAGCTGCCATGTCATTTTTAAACCTCTATATGAGGCGTTTTCGTTGCTTTTCTGAGTGTAACCGTGAGACATGAAATTATTCTACACACTCTGAATTACAGTTTGATAACTTGAACAGTCTCTCATTATAAGTATTGAATGACTTATGGCCTTTCAAAGTCAGTACTGTAAACCTGCCATGTTTCTGTTTTCAGAACTCATGACCTTGTTTGATGATTGTCCATATCCCAGCTCGTGTAAGATAAAAATCTGGATTTTAAGTATGTCATACCTGTATGTCTTAGAATTCCAGATTGATAAGCCAAGCCTTGATTCAGTTAGCCATTTGTGAGAAACAATTATTCTCCTAAAGTGTCGCAAAACTGTTCTCATTATTGAATCGAGCCAAAGATTTTTTTTATGGATTCTAATATACTCATTCCCCGAATCAGGAATTGATTGTATTAGAAAGATTAGCTTCATGTGTTTCCATTCATGTGTCGTGTGCCTTCATTGATAATCAAATACTCAAGTTATAGCCAAACCATTCAAGTGTGGCAAATATGCCAAGCCTTGTATCAAATGTTCAACTCCTATCCATCTTTGAATCATGAATATTCTTTGTCTAGCTTTAACCACTGATTCTTCAAGTTCATTGAGGACCTTCATTAATCCTCATTTCACTCTCACATGTTCTTAGCCAATGAGATTAAGTAGCTAAGTATGACATAAGATGGGATAATGTTAAGTATATAAGAGATTAAGTTACTAAGGAAGATAGAGTATAAGTATATGCTTACTTATAAACTAGTATTAACCTATTATGCTTGTAAATAGGTTAATAGCTATGGAGGCAAGGAGATAAGAGGATCCGAAGTTGACCGATTGCTTGTTTGATTTCTACCTTACGGTGGGCTTTACTTCCAAACATATTTTGAGTTATGTTATGCTCTGATATTTACAAAATGAAAACTGTTTATCCATAAAATATTTTTGTGCGCTCTACATGTTTAATGCTCTGAAGTTAATCGATCGAGGTTCTTAGTTCAGTCTTAAACACTAACTTTGAACTGTGTATACACCCTGATAGTATTGCGATTGGTTGATCTCTCTCGTGTGCTATCGATGAATGGGACTCTCTGGGTTTCGACCCGAAGTCCAAAATGAATGTTAATGGACCCGACAGTGGCTAGAGGTCCGGGGTCACAGTAAGAGTAACTGTAGAGTGTGACAAATGCGCGCAAAGGAAAATGATGATGTTTTGACATACTTGGATGTATTTCTTTTACAAAACCTTCCAGGTTATGTCTTATGATAATGGATAAACTGTATTTTGTTTTGATAAACTGTTTATCAAATGCTAAGCCCACTGAGTACATTAGTACTTAGCCCAAATATTTTCCAAATGTTTTCAGGTTAAGCAGACAGTGCTGACGGGGCAGAGCTGAGGCGAGGGTTCTCCTTTTGTTAATAAGCTTCCGCTAGTTGCTCATCTTTTGTATTCAACTCCCGACTTTGTTCCTTAAAGTCGTTATGTCTTTTGATAAGAGCTTAGACTCTTTAACTTCTTTTTATGTATTGAGTCTATCCTTTATATCTATGGTTGAGCCATTTGAACTTAAACGATCCTTATGCTATGAATGAACGTATGGTTCCTTCCTAATTTTATAAGGGAAATGCTGTCAAATTCTTTGGGCACATTATCCAGTTTATTTATATAAGATAAGCTTCCCCCTTTCTTTCCCCGCCTCTTTTCTCCAACCTCAGTCGCGTCCTAATTCACGATTTTCTCTTCTTTTGAGAATCGGGGCGTGACAAGGATGCTGTCCACGAAGAAACGAAAGCCGAGGAGAACGAGGAGGCCGAAGTCAGGGGTGAGGGTGAAACTGCTCCGGCTACTGATGAAACTCCTCGTGAGGATGAAGAGAACGCCGGAGTGGTCAGTTGATCACCTCTTTTTTTTTTTTTTTTTTTTTTTTTTTTTTTAATGTAGGGCACTTGTACTACAGCATCGCTAGGATGTTGTTTCACCTTTGCCCTAGTGGCTATAAAACTCAAGTTTTAATTGAAATTATTTCGTGTTTATGTTGTCTTCTTCTTCTCCGGAACTTTTCGATGCATCTCCGTATATAGCTCAAATCAATAACTTACTGCGAGCTCTTGAAGCTAAGAATGTCGAAGTCCTTCCTTGGAAAGACCAAGCTGGCCATATCCAGGACGAGGCCGACGTGAGACTTAGAGCCGCTCAAATCAGAAATGACGAGCTTCAAGCTCGGCTCTTAGAGCTTGGAGATAAGTATGATGCCGTGAAGGAAGAAGCTGATAAGATCGCCGAGGAGCACGCTGAGTACGAGGCCATTGTCCGCCGAAATGGCGGGAAAACCATTGCTGAAGTGGATGCAAAGGTGACAGAGGTCGCAGCCCGGTGCAAGGATTACCAAGAAAGATACGGGGCGGACTCTTGACAGCTCCAAGATCAGATGGTCGAGCTGAAACAAGTAGCCGGTATGTACGAAGTGATCTTAGCTCGGCGCCCGAAGTTGGCTGCTCGGTTGGCAAAGAACGCTTGTCCTTCAAGTTCGTCTACTTCCACCGGTCCCTTGAGTTTGTCGACTCCCGCGGGTCGATCGGATTTAAGATTCATGCGCCACTCGAAGGAGTTTTATGAATAAGAACGGCAATCGTTGGCTCGATGAGGACGAGGTCGGAGTTTTCAATCGGGTAGGGGTAGGAGTCGAGGACGAGGTGGTGGTGAACGAGGTCGAGGCAGCTTCAATATAGATGAAGTTTTAAATTTCAACTCCAACGATGATTTTCCTACAAGATGGCTTAGTTTTAGCAAACCCAAGCCTTCGAGTTTGTCTTAATCACCATGTATTGTACTTTTCCATTTTTAAAATAAAACGGAATTCTTTTGTACTCATATTAGCCTTTTTCCTTATTTTTAACATAGATATATATTTCTTTGTTTTAAACAAAGGTAGACCATAATGAGCATTACCTCGTCATAAGACGAGGTTTAGGGTTGAATAGCACGACTTCGTCAAAGACAAAGTTTAGGCTTTAATTAGCACGACCTCATCGTCCGATGAGGTTTAGGCTTTGAATAGCACGACTTCGTCAAAGATGAAGTTTAGGCTCTTCTCTGTTTTAAACAAAGGCCGTATCTTTGTTTTTAACCGAGGTGGTGCCTTCTCATTTTAAACAAAAGTAGTTCTTCCTAGCTTTTAACAAAGGTGGTGCCTTCGTTTTAAGCCAAGACAGTTTATACTTCTATTTTTAACAAGGTTAGGTCGGTACGCGCGCGTTTATACTTTACCCTAAATATGGAGTTTATTAAGTTACCCTCGTCAGGGTTTTGGTTTAAAATGGGAGAGAGAGACATGCAAGATATGATATGCAATTATTTAAATGAATAATAAAGGAAAAATAAAACTTTATTGATACAAAATCAAAATTAAAAAAGAAAAATAGCTGACAAGACGACCTGACTCTTGACACCTACGACTTTAAATGAACTGATCCTAGACATTACTCTCCTCCACTTATACAAAGTATGTCTTTAAATGAGTAATGTGCCATGTGCGGGGTAAGGGCTCACCGGATAAATGGGCGAGCTTGTACGACCCTTTGCCGAGTACTTCTTCAACTCGGTACGGTCCTTCCCATGTGGCCTCAAGCTTGCCGAGCTTTTCCGCTTTACTGACCTCGTTGTTCCGAAGTACGAGGTTGCCTGCTTGGAATTGTTTGTATTTCACTCTTCGGTTGTAATACCGACCTACTTGTTATTTGTACTTGGCTTCTCTTATGTAGGCAAGCTCTCGTTTCTCCTCCAACAGATCCAGTTCGGTTCGGAGGTCTTTGTCATTGACTTCGGCTGTGAAGTTGAGAGTGTGCGGGCTCAGCAGGCCGATCTCTACCGGGATCACTGCTTTGGTTCCGTATACCAAACTATAAGGTGTTTCGCCGTTCGAGGTCCGGGGAGTTGTTCGGTACGACCATAGGACTTGGGGTAAATTTGCTGCCCAATCTCTTTTGGCTTTATCGAGGCGGGTCTTGAGTCCCTTGATGATCGTTCTGTTTGTAACTTCGGTTTGGCCGTTCGCTTGAGGATGAGCTACCGAAGTGACCTTTTGGTGAATGTGAAGCCCTTCACACCATTCTCTGAATGTCCGATCGGTGAACTGGGTTCCGTTATCCGAGATGAGGATGTAAGGTACACCGAAGCGGCAAACCACATTTTTCCATACGAAGTTGAGGGCGTTCTTATATGTGATCTTTGCCAAGGGTTCGGCTTCGACTCACTTAGTGAAGTAGTCAATGGCTACGATAAGGAACTGGAGTTGTCCAGGAGCTTTATCAAACGGTCCGACGATGTCAATTCCCCATTGCACGAACGGCCATGGGCTTTGCATGCTTATGAAGTCAGTTTGAGGTAATCTCGGCACCGTCCCATGGATTTGACATTTTGGGCACTTTTTAACCAGTTCGACTGCGTCTTGGAACATTGTGGGCCAATAGTAGCCCCAGCGCATGACCTTCTTTGATAGTGCTCGAGCTCCGATATAGCTTCCACATGACCCTTCGTGGACTTCACGTAACGCATAGTTTGCTTGGTTCAGCTCGACACATCTTAGGAGAGGTTGAAGGTATGACTTTCTGTAAAGAATTCCTTCTTGTAGAACGTACTTCGGTGACTTACTTAAGATCTTTCTTGCCTCAAGCTTGTCGCTGGGTAGCTCGCCCTTCTCCAAATAATTCCAAAGAGGAGTCATCCAATTCGGCGCATCATCATCAATTACGAGGCCGACCTCAGCTTCCTCTATACTTCGGTATTTGACTCCTTCCACAGGAGAGCTTGTTGACGAGGATGAAAATTTGCTTAAAGTATCAGCTCGGATATTTGCTTCTCTTGGGATTCGTACCAACTCGAAGTAGGTGAAGCTTTCTTGCAGACTCTTAGCTTTTTGGAGATACTTCTTCATTCTGTAGCTCTTTGCCTCGTATGTGCCGAGCATATAGCTGACTATGACTTGGGAGTCACAGTAGACTTGTACAGCTCGTATTTGGAGACTTTGAGCGAGGCGAAGTCCTACAATTAAGGCTTCGTACTCCACTTCATTGTTTGTGGTAGATAAGTCGAACAGAAGTGCATAGGTTATCTCCTGTTCGTGTGGACTGAGAAGTATGATGCCTGCACTGCTTCTTGATTTTCCAGAAGCCCCGTCCATGTATACCTTTCAACAGTGTTTGGGCGGTTTACTTGTGGGTTCGGCTCCGACAATATCCGAGGCGGTATCGGGTGACTTCGGTGCTTTCGTAAAATTAGTTTCCACGAGGAAGTCAGCTAAGGCTTGGCCTTTGATAGCACTGCGTGGACAGTAGCTGATGTCGTGCTCACCCAGCTCGATTGCCCATTTCATAATTCTCCCCGAAGCTTCAGGCTTCAATAGCACTTGCCGAAGTGGGAGGTCGGTGAGGACCTGTATCGGATGTGCCTGGAAATAAGGCCGTAGCCTTCTCACAGCGTTTACTAACGCTAGTGCGATCTTCTCTAATGGCTGGTACCTCGTCTCTGGTCCTTTGAGTGCTCGGCTGATGAAGTAGACTGGGAGTTGTCGATGTTTGTCTTCACGCACTAGGACTGCACTTATAGTCTCATCCGAAGCCGTGAGGTATAGGGAGAGAGTTTCATCTTTGTGCGGGACTGACAAGGTTGGAAGCTTGGAGAGGTACTTTTTCAGGTCGGCAAACGCTAATTTCTGTTCCTCTTCCCATTTAAAAACCGGGTTCTTCTTAAGAATCTTGAAGAACGGGAAATGCTTCTCTGCTGCTTTCGAAAGGAACCGACTTAGGGCAGTTAGGCAGCCTGTCAATTTGTGCACATCATGAATCTTCTCCGGAACCTTCATCTCTTGGACAGCTTGGACCTTGGACGGGTTGGCCTTTAATCCTTCTTGAGAAACCCAGCATCTTAAAATTTTCCAGATCAGACCATGAAGATGCACTTTTTAGGATTCAAGTTCAGGTTGACTTTCCGAAGGAGGCCGAGGACAATCTTGAGATCGTCGGCACAGGTGGCTGGCTCTTTGCTTTTGATGACGATGTCATCCACATATACCTCCATATTTTTGCCGATATGGGGCTCGAATATCTTGTCCACCATTCTTTGATAGGTGGCTCCAACATTCTTTAATCCGAAAGGCATTTTCTTATATGCGAAGACACCGAAGTTAGTGATGAAAGTTGTCTTTGGTGCGTCTTCGTCACTCATCAAGACTTGGTGATATCCCTTATACAGATCTAAGAAGCTGAAAACCTTGTGGCCGACCAGAGCCTCAACTTTCTTGTCGATGTTGAGGAGGGGATAACAGTCTTTGGGGCAGTATTTATTTAGATCGGTGTAGTTAATACACATTCGCCAACCTCCTCCTTATTTCTTCACCATCACCGGGTTAGCAATCCATGTCGGATACTTGACCTCGAAGAGTATTCGTGCCTCTAACAGTTGGTGCACTTCGTCATGTATGACCTGGTTCCGGTCTGCTGCGAATACCCGCTGCTTTTGCCGGACTGGCTTTACTCCGGGGTCAATGTTCAGCCGGTGTGTGATAACATCTGGTGAAACTCCGGTCATGTCAAGCAGTGTTCTAAAAAACGCCCTAGGCGGCCGCCTAGGCGGCGCCTAGACGCTAGAAGGCGGCCGGGCGCCTCGACTTTGTGCAAGACGGAAATACAAGGCGGAATCAAAAAATCAGCCGCCTAGAGGCCGACTAGGCGGTGCAAGTCGGTGCAAATCGGGCTGAACGCCAGCTAGGCGGGCTGGAACTCGCCATCTTCTCCTCCAAACCCGCCACCACGAGCCTGCGATGTCGCTGCCACAAGCCTCCGCCTCTGCCAAATTTGAGAGAAAGAGGAGGAATTGCAGAGGAGGACGGACGAATTTTTGTTTGTATAGGAGAGAGAGAGAAAAGGTTTGCGGCGGATGTTTAATGTAGATGTAGGTTTGAAATCGTGTGATGATTAGTAATTCATGGGCTTTTTCTTGGGCTTATGATTTTGGGCCAAAAAATTAAATATTTTATATTTTCAAACTAACATAAATATAATTAGAAATTATATTTAAGCTTAAGTATTTCAATAATAATCTTAAAAATATGCATAATAATACTAATCTGCCTAGCCCGCCTAGAAACCGCCTAGAAGCCCGCCTAGCCGCCTAGACACTAATCCCCACCCCACCGCCCTACTAGCGTTTAGCGTCTTTTAGAACATTGATGTCAAGCGGTGACCAAGCGAAGACATCTTTACATTCCCGAAGTAGTTGGACGATTTGCTTGCGAAGTTCAACTCCTCCAGCAAAGCCAACTTTGATGACCTTAGTCGGGTCGTTTTCGTACACTACAACGGCTTCTACTGGCTCGTAGAATGTAGAATTGTCTTTCAACACTTCGGGTTTCTGTAATTGCTATGCCTGCGGATGCTGAGGTGTTCCAACACCTCGTAGGCAATCTGCATGCACTCCTTTGCTCTTTTTTGGTCACCGCGAACTACAATTACCCCATTTTTCGATGGAATTTTGATTGTTAGGTGGTACGCCGAGCATATTACCTTCATTGCGACCAACTAATCTCTTCCTAGGATGATGTTATAGGTAGAGTTCGCCTTTACGACAAAAAAACTGACGAGCTTAGTGGATGACAATGGGTGCTTACCCACTGTCACTGGGAGTTAAACTATCCCTTCGGTTTGCGTCTCTTGTTGGACGAAGCTTCTCAGGGGAATTGGTGCTTGCTGTTAAAAGAGCCTCTTCGACCCCTGGCTTCTCAAAGCAATCCTTAAAGAGCACGCTTACCGAGGCCCCACTGTCAATGAAGATTCGTTGGACGAGCTTATTAGCCACCACTGCCTCAATCACAATGGCGTCTTGGTGAGGTATCATTGGTGGCACAGGGTCCTTCTCTGAGAAAGTAATGGCCTCGTCCTTTTTGAACCTTTTCTATAAAGGTTCGTCTGCAGGGGGACTTCTGGCCTCAGCCTTGAGTGACGACTTCATTGCTCCTTGTGGGAGCCCGGTTATAGCGGTGATGATTCCGTCGATCTGGGGTTGATCTTCATCTCTGTCCTCATCATCAGGCTTCGGCTTTTTGTTGACATGGGGGGCGCAATTGTTTCATCCTCAGTTTCTACGCTTTCCCCTGCCCTTGGGTCGGGCATCGTGTTGGCCGCGACTTTGGTACTTTCTAAACGTACCGTACACGCACTATGTGCTCGATATCCACAGCTAGCTCCCTGCAGTCCTCTATGTCATGGCCGTAATCCTCATGGAATTGGCAGTATTTGTCCTTGGATCGGCGTTTCGACCCACCGCGTGACATGGGCTGAGGCTTCCCAAATAGATTGGTATGAAGCTCATAAATTTCCATCCTCGGCTTTGTCAGTGGTGTAAATTGGGTCTTCTCATGAGTTTGCTGAGGTCTGAGTCGGGATTCAATCGGGCCTCGCTGCAGTCTATCTAGGGCACTTTGGCGGCTTTGACTTCGGTCATTGCGCTCTTCTTTCCTCCGATCGGATGGTTCAGGCTTATCAGCCTCGCGCTTATTCCTATCCGCTTCATCTGTGCGTGCGAACCGATCCGCGATGCTCCACAGCTGCTTTGATGTCCGAGGCTCTTCCCTGACGATCTCTTTATAGAGAGCACCAGATTGGATGGCGTTCTGGAAGGCTGAGATAAGGACTTCGTCGGTTAAGCGATCGACTTTCAGGCTTTCCTCATTAAACCTAGTCATAAAGTCACTTATTGACTCTCCTCGCCTCTGCCTTATGGAAAGAAGTTGGGCCGGGGTAGTTTTCGCCTCAGATTTCTGGAAAAATCTGCGTTTGAAAGCATCAAGTAGGTCTGCGTATGATCCGATACTGCATGGAGGCAGGCTATCGAACCAACTACGAGCATTATCGACAAGCAGTTCGGGGAATACCTTACACATGTAGGTATCCTCGCTGAGACCTTGATTCATCATATTTTATTGATATTGAGACAAGAAATTCCTCGGATCACATGAGCCGTTGTAAAGCTTGATCGGAGGTACTCGATACTTCTCCGGGAGAGGAGTGTAGAGTATTTTGTTGGTGAAGGGAGTAGAGATCTTACTATAAACAGTAAATCTCCCTTCTCGGTAATCGTCGTCGCGCCGAGGTGAAATAGTGTGATGACGAGGTGGGGTGGCACTACGCCGAGGTGAAGGTCTGTAGTTTCCTCAGCGTTTATCCTCGAACCTCATTTGACGAGGTGCCGCGTCTCGTGCGCCCATGATTTGGACGCTTCGAGAGTTGTGCTGCTGCTGGGAATGGGATGTGGCTCCATGTTCTCCATCTTATTTTCCAGCTCTTTGTTGGTTGACGAACTGGAGGAATTCTAGGCCTTTATATGCGAGGAAACATTTCACTGCATCTTCAAGTTCATGCGGCTGAAGCTTTGGGGCTTCCTCTTCGTCATGACCGCTGTTGTGACCTTCTTGGCTGGGGTGGAGTGGTTTGTCGAACTGGTCCACCAAAATGTCTCCCACATGTCCTTCTAGAGTCTGCGCACGTTCCTTCCCGGGGCGTATGCGATTAGAGCTAGGCAGCTGGCTGGAGGCTTCGTTGGATTCTTGAGGGGTTTGCTGGGTGTTTTTATGCTGTGCTTCCCTCTCCTTAGCAGCAGCGGCAACAACATTAGCGGCGGACTTGTGAGCAGCAGCAGTAGTAGTAGATCGTGTTGATTTTCCGGCCATCGTGATTGTAGCAAACTTGCAAAATTTGATCGAGATTCACAGATTTTTGAGTTCCCACAGACGGCGCCAGTGATCGAACTTATTTTCGCAAGGTAATTAATGTACAAAAACTGGAATTTAATGAACACGAAAAGGACACGAAGGATTTACATGGTTCGATCTATGGGGATAGATCTACATCCACGAAGCGAAAGTGTGTATGGATTTTATTGAGAGTATGCGTATAGCTTGTACAAAGATTGTTCTCCCCCTTCCATCTATTCTAAATCCCTATTTATAAGTATCTACACATGGAATTCAACTAGGTTTACAAGTCTTTTCCTATGAGAACTCTTTGGCTTAATCTCCTCCTTTATTGGATAAAAACCGAACTTCTATCTCTTGGAGCTTGAATTGTAGTCGATGTAGGAGTTGTCCTTAGTGTAGAAGTCTTCTTTGAAGTAGATTGTAGCTAACTGGGCCGAGCTGCGTTGCCGAGCTTAACTGTCGGGGCCCAAATATATTGGGCTCGATGCTTCGGCCTAGTAGGTAGGCCATATACTATCATCCTCCGAGCTGGCGCGCAACTATTTTCGGTGGCTGTTGTTGCAATCGAAAGCCATAAATCGATCAAAGATCTAAATCAATTTTACTAAAAATGATGCTAAACATTTGGATTTTTGGATTTTGGGTGTATGGAAGCTCAACCAATTCTTGAAGGTGCTCTACTTTTAGGCTTTAGTTTCTTATTGATTAAAGTTCAGCCTTTTAGCCTTTCTTTTGATGTAACTTGAATATTGTTTAATTCATTTGAGGATGGAGAGTTTTAGATGCCGCTCATAGCAATTGTGATTTCGAGAACCAAGTTAAAAAAGGAGATGATTTTTTTTTTTTTTTTTTTTTTTTTTTAATTTGCGTCATTTTGATTTTGCAAATGGTGAAATGGAATAGCCCATTTTTTATGAATGCAAGCCTAATGTGGTGTCATTGAAAAATTCAAATGTGGTGTCATTGTGAATATTCTTACCAAACGATTTAGAGAAGCTAGGAATTTGACAAATTCTTACTAAGTGAATATGTTAAATTTTTACCAAATGAATTTGTAGAATATAGAAAATTGTCAAGTTCTTAAGAAATTGACAAATTTTAACCAAATTATTTGGTAAGAATTTTAACGAATTCAGAACAAATAATTTTAACAAAATTATTTGGTAAGAATTTTAACAAATTCACACTAAATAATAGATAAGAATTTGAATTTTGCTTACTAATCATATACAATTACGATCATACATACAATTAATAAAAATACAGTAAGAATTGTAAGAAAATACGAATTTATACTAAATAATAGGTAATATATTGAATTTGCTTACCATCTCACATACAAATTTACAATCACACATACAAATTAATAAAAACACAGTAAGAATGATAAGAACATACGAATTCGCACTAAATTATAGGTGAGAAATGAAAATTTCTTACTAAGTTGTACCTACGCATACAAATTAATAAACATGATACGCATTGAAGAAATACGATTAAACAGTAAGGAGGGTAAGAAAATTCAAATTCATACCAATCAATATGCAAGAAATCATAATCTCTTACCAAGTTACAGCTACACATACAAATTTATGATCACACATACAAAATAAAAAACATAGTAAGAATGATAAATAATATAAGAAATTGTCAAATTTTTACGAAACGAGTTGGTGGAGGTAATAAATGAACTCTATTGTTAGTGTAGAAATTTGGTAAGAAAATGTAATTTCTAACCAAAATTAGAGGTAAGAAATTAAAATTCTCACTAACTATAATTTTACGATTACATATACAAATTTCGTTCCAAACAACTTGACAATTATTACCAAATTATGGGACACATACAAATTTCTTTACCAAGTGAATTGGTACAATATAAGAAATTGTCAAATTCTTACTAAACGAGTTGGAAAATATAAGAAATTGATAAATTCCTACGAATTGAGTTGGAAAATATAAGAAATTGATAAATTCCTACCAGTCGAGTTGGAGAAGGTAAGAAATTGATAATTTCTTATAAATTATTTTTATATTACTTACAGTAATTTTTTTTTAGAAAAAAGCGTAACAAAAAATGAAAAAAATGAAAAAATGAAAAAACTAAAAAATAACTAAAAAATAATCAAAAAAATGGAAAAAACAACCGAAAAATAATTATAAAAATCCAACTATTAATTTTAATTATATTATTATTTATAAAGTTATACTATAAGTTTGAATTTTTTTATATTATACAACTAACAAAAGTTCAATTAAATGCTATAAAATAATTATAAAAATCCTAACTAATTGGATAAGTGAACCCTAGAAAATAATTATTAAATTAAATTAAATTATTATAAATTATAATTATTGAAATATATTTATAAATGAGGTAATCCCAAAAATAGCCATTTTGGTAAAATAAAGGTAAATTTTAGCAATCAATAAAGAAATATGCAAATTTTAGCCAAATGTTACAATTTTACCCCTGATTCTATTAAATAATAAATTAAATGAAAAAAGAGTGAAATTGCAAAAAAGAAAATCGACCTAAAACCTAAAATTCAATTTGAAATCAATTTATCAAAACCTAGTTCCCCTCCAGCCGCCAAATCCACCACAGCCTCCAGACGCCGACGCCGGCTGCAGGTAGCTCCTCCGTCGAGTTCGGCAAGGTCATATCATCTCGGATTGCAGACCGCAGCCGCTTCGCGCACAGCCTCCGGCGTCGCTCGCTTATTCTCTTCGACACCGACCAGCTATGTCTATTCACGACCGTGATGACCGAATTCCGACGATGACTTTTAGAATCCGCCGCCGCGAAATCGGAGAAGAATTGAAACGAATATACATGTATTTATCTCTCTATTTTTCTTGTTATGGCGTTTATTGAAATTCAATGATTATCGAAATGTATGTGGTGTAGATTGCACCTCCGATGCCGGAGATGGTGGAGGCGTCGATGCTAGAGATACTGAAGGCGCCGATACCGGAGATGCTGGAGGTGCCAAGGCTGGAGATGGCGGAGGCGCCGATGACCGAGACTGTGGAGGCGGCAGTACAGGCTCTCTCTCTCTCTCTCTCTCTCCCCATTACACGACCACGAAGGGCTGGCCGTGCGTCGTGCAATGGCACGCCGGGGCAGACCCGTCGGCCTTGGCATGGCCGTAAACCTCTGTCGGGGCGTCCGTGCTCCCGACGCCGTGCGATCGCACGGCCACGGCTTCCTCCCCTTTGCTGTGGCCGTGCGTCGTGCAATGGCACGCCGGGGCAGCCCCGGCCACGGCCGCCTCCCCTGTGCTATGGCCGTGCGTCGTGCAATGGTATGCCGAGGCAGCCCCGTCGGCCTTGGCACGGCCGTGAGCCTCTGTCGGGACGTCCGTGCTCCCGACGCCGTGCGATCGCACGGCCACGGCCGCCTCCCCTATGCTGTGGCCGTGGGTCGTGCAACGGTATGCCAGGGCAGCCCCGTCGGCCTGGGTACGTGGCTGTTTTGATACGTTGTGTCATGATCCTATTATTTCTTAACTGCCTTCGGTTTTTATTTATTCTTAATGTTTTATTTCAGGTTATTCCTACTTGGTCATATAAAAGGGAGAGCATGCAAAATGTTAATTTCACTATCAACACAGATTGTAAGGAAATAATCATTGCTCAGATTGAGAAGAGGTTGAAGTCTTTTGGAGAGAGTACCTTTAAGAAATTTCAGGATTCATGTTTTGGCCATTTGTTAGAACTTCCTAGGGTGGTAGGAAAATGCAAATCAGCTATGCATTTTGTCATTTCTAGGGAGATGAGGTTTGATGATGAAAGGTCTGTTGATCCAACAGAAATATCTTACTACATAAATGGCACAAGATTGTGCTTTAGGCGTTTTTAGTATGCTTTGATTACAGGTTTACGATGGTAAGTCTTCCTTTGATCCCAATGCACAAGAACGTTCAATTGAAAATTCAACTTGGTTATATAGATGGTATAAACCAAGAGCAATCACCATAGAATCTTTGCTTGTGAATAGAGCATCAGCTGAAAGTTTATCAATTGAACATTGCTCTTGCTGGAATGTGTCATCATCATTAACAGGAAGTGATGCTTGATAAAGGGCCCCAGGAATCAACCATTGTCGAGCAGCAGGGTGTCTAATTTCTTCACTTGCTACTTCATAAGTATCAGCCATTAATGATGAGCACAAAGGTGGCACCACAAGTTTGTCCGTTGCACGCAAGTGAATATGAACTTGCTCATCATCCCTGCCACGAGGATCAACATCATCATCATCATCAAGACTATCACGTTCTATATCTTCATCAACATCCTCCCCGACATGATCATCTTCAAGCAAAACTTCATTTGAATCACGATTTTCAGAATGTTCCGAAACACTTCTAGAACCAACATCAACAATTTGAGCATCATGAGGAAGTGCATTTTGTTCATTCAACAGAGCCATGAAACTAGTTTGCATAATAGGTGAATGCAACAAACATGGAGAAGAACCAATTGTTGTAGGAGAAAGTGTAACAAAAATTGTTGGCACGTCATATTTCCTCAACACAAAATCAAGCTCAGTATCCTTTCTAATATCCATTCTCACGTTCTCATTATTAGGTAATTGAATGTACGTGCTAATCAAACAACTGTAGCTTTTTGTATCAGCCCTAACAACATCTTGAACTCGACGTATGAAGTTCATGAATCTGTGTTCAATATCATTCAAAAGCAGAAATCTTTGTTCACCTCCAACATACATACCATTTAACCATTTTCCTCCGAAAGAAAGAATCACTAATTTCATTTTGATCTGCAAAAAGTATGAAAGAACAAAGAATAATTAATGAATCATAAATATATATATTTTTAAAAAATCTGCACAGAGAGTACACGACCGCCAAATACACGACCACATGGTCGTATATTCTCGGCCGTGCAACACAAACATGTGGTTGATAGAATACACGGCCACCATTGCACGACCGATTTGGTCGTGTAATTGGCATGGTCGTGTATTTAAGAACAGAAAAATAAATCTTCGATTTTTACAATCTGAAACGTAATCTGCAGCAAAATTAACCAATAAATTGATCTTTTAAGCATCTAAGCATACATATAAGAGCATATAACCATTAAATTTCGAGATTAAACAAACATACAAAGAAACCCAAAAGAATCTTCAAATCATATTTCAAAACCTAAATTTCAAAAAACAAAAACTGAAAAACGTGAATTAACAATTACATGGCCGTTGCACCGCTTCCGCCTGCCTCCGCCGCGCTGCCTCCGCCGCTCACTCCGGCACCGCTCGGTTTTAATCGATTATGTGATTATTCTTGAGTTCCTTGATTCTATTTTTTTGAAGTTAAATGAATAGAGGAAAAAAGAAACAAAAATTAAGGTATAAGGGCAATTATGTCATTACATACCCTAAAATGGCTAAATTTGCATATTTCTTTATTGATGGTTAAAATTTACCTTTGCTTTATCAAAATGGCTATTTTGGGATATTTGCTCTTTATAAATATACTTTCAGTTTCTGATTTGAATTCTAATTATATATCAATTCTAATTAGTTAATAGAATATAAGGGCAAATTTTGTACAAAATACAAAAAAAGGCTATTATTATACTTTTATTTATCAACGACTATTTTAATTATTTTATTTATTAAAATGACTATTTTGGGGGATTGACACTATTTATTATCATGCATATGACGTTATTCTCTGCGTGCAACACCTACGTGATCAAGAATAAAGTTGATTTGATTTTTTTTTGTTTTTTTTTCTTTTCATTAAAGCATAAAGCCAATTTTTTCTTCAAGATAAGTAATTCCACGCTGGTGGGGTCAAGATTAATGCTGTAGCACATTATGTGGTCCTTGTTATATTAATATATATGTATATTAAATCTGCATTCAAATACACATAAAATTTTTGTCTCCACAAATGAGTTCTCTTTCCTGGTCCATCTTCTTCCTTCTTCTTCCTCTAGCATCAACACAAAAACCCGGTTGCCCAACCCACTGTGGAAAAGTATCGATTCCGTATCCATTTGGAGTCGGGTCGGATTGCTCTCTCAAGAAATCTTTCAGCATCACTTGTAATAGTACTTCCAAACCCTACCTCAACATTAGTGATAAGAGTGTAGAAGTGGTTGAAATAAGCCTTGATAACCCGGCCCAGATCCGGATCCAGTACCCTCACCTTCTGTACGGATCTTGCCGTTCTAGATCTTTAGGCAATAAGACGTGGTCCGATAGGAATTATGTTGTCTTGGCGGGGAGCCCGTATTCGTTGTCGGAAGACAACTGGCTCACCACCGTGGGCTGCGACGACTTCGTCGCATCGACATCGTATGTAGGTGATGAAGGTTTTCCCGACGCCTGCGTAGGCTTCTGCTCGGTGTATAACAATTCAACCAATAAGGGTTATTGCCCAAATAACGTCGACATGAATTCCGTCGGCAAGGGTTGTTGCCGGACCCCCATTCCCAAAGGTAAACTTTCACGAAATTATTTTTATTTCCATATAGACGGTGATTACGTTAGGTCATAGTGGACTGACTAATTTTATCCAATTTAATGTTAATTTTTTTTTAAAGGAGGATTGATTATGGTTCCTCATTTGCCCCACTAAGTGACTTGAACCTCCGACCTCTTGGTTGGAAAGTAAGTATCTTACCAACTGATGAGTACTAACTGATGAGTTACGCTTCATTCTCACAATCTTATCTCATGTTTGCTAATTAGAATTGCTAATAAGTGTTATCGAAATGCCCGGGCCCACACTTTCTGCTTAAAAATTGGAATTAATTATCGGATATTTCAGCAAAGTACATGTCATTATTTTTATCTTAGCGCATCTAATATCTTATTTCAAAATTTGTCAATCTTATCCTCGAGGTAAACGCACTCAAATAGCGGATGGCATCGCAAATTCAATGTCCCACTCGTGTCTCACAATTTAATTTCTATTAGTTTTATCTTATTTTTTTTATAAAAATAAAATATAATATAGTATAGTAAATCTTGATAGACATTCATAAATATAAATTGAAATTTTAAAAATTATATACCCTAATTTTAAATTTATCAATCCTAATATAACTAATAAAAGTGATATTAAATGCTAAAAAATAATTATAAACCCTACTTGGATGGATGAACCCTAAATCATTATAAATTAAAATTTTAGTAATAAAATTAAACAAAATTACGATTTGGGACACGGTTGGATCACTAAATTTTAAAATAGAGGATCCCAACTGCTCAAATAGGAATCGAAGATCGTGGTCCAAACTATGCCATTGGATATGGTATATATATGGATCCAGTAGATCTTGACGTGTCTTACTAGTTACTCCCTCTGTTTTTTTTGAAGTGGCTCACTTATATTCAATATTTGAGCCACTTTAGAATAAACAGAGGAAGTAGTTTGTAATATGGTCTCATGCAAGACTCCCCGAACTTGTTGACACACGTACAGGTTCTTCGTACCTTGTGGCGCAATTAGTTGACCTAAGTAGATCGTGGAACCGTACAAGAGTCTTCCCTTGCAGCTATGCCTTTGTGAAGGAGAAGGGAAACCTAGACAAACCAGGGTATTCGTATAACTACTCCATCCTGATGCAAAACTCTACGGCGTTCTTGAAAAATAATTTGTCGGTGGTACGGTTGGATTGGAGGATCGGCGACCAGAATTGCTCCCGAGCACGATGGAATTCGAGCTATGTATGTCAGTCGAACACTCGTTGTGTTGATTTTAGTGCAAAAGTTGGTGGTTACCTTTGCAACTGCTCCGATGAATATGAAGGAAATCCATACCTCTACCCAGGGTGCACAGGTTAGTTATTCCTGTCTCTAATAATATATCCAAAACTAAGCAAAAAATAAAAAATACTACTAATAAAATAAATAAAATAATAAATAAATAAATTACATGTTCCATTATTGTATAGTAAGTCTATTCGAGAGCCTATGGGATCTTATCTATTCGAATTTCAGTGTTACAACCATTTACCAATTGATTTATTATTTTATCATAAAAACAAAATTATCATGATATATAATAATCATAGTTAATAATTATAAAATTAAATTAAATCAAAATATATTAAAATTGAAAGGAGATCCTCTTTTTTCCAATTTCGATGTCCCAAATTTTAATTTTATTAGTTTTATATTAGTATTTTTTATTAAAAAATTAAAGATACTAGTTTAATATATAACAAATCATAATAGAACTTTATAGATAAAAATTATTTTTTAATATATACTCTAATTTTGGATTTATCAACTCTAAGATAAATTATAAAAGTAAAATTAAATTAAATTAAAAATTACTGAAAAAAAACTCCATAAAACTAGAAGAAAAAAAATTGAAGATTTGATGAGCTTCAAAAGAAATAAGTATATATATATACATTGTTCTAAAAATCCCGCCTAGCTCGTCTAGTCCCGCCTAGACGCTAGAAGGTAGCCCGCCGTCTAGTCCGCCTAGCCCGTCTAGGCGCCGTCTAGACTCCCGCCTAGTCCGTCTAGACGCTAATCCCCACTATTAATTAAACTAGTCTTTATCCCACTATTAATTAAACTAGTCTTGTACCCGAGCGATGCATCGGGAGCACTTTATATTAAAAAAATAGTATTAACTTAGTTTATAAATTTCAAAGAAAAATTAATAAACTTGAAAATTAATAAATTGAAAATTGAATCTTCCTTGTACGTTTTTATGTATATGTAAAACATTTCAAATTTTAGTAGGTTTACAATTCATTTTCATAATTTATTTAAAAAAAAAAAACAATTACTCCTACATTGAAAAGAAAAGTTTAAGAAGGATATTTATTTCAAAGTGATACATTGGAAAATGATAAAAATATCTAATTAATTTATATTAAATGAAAAATATTTAATGAAGCTCACATATTAAGGTTTTTGGAGGGAAAACTTATATAGACTATCCTACTTTCTTATCTTAATAAATATAGATTCGACATTTGATAATGAATATTGTAGCTTAGGAAATTTATCATTAAATAAACAACCCTATTATTAATACTGTATGCATTATTATTAGGAAATCAAGGCCTATACCAACGGTGGAAAAATCAGTTATTAAAGAATAAAATTAAGTGTTAAAAGCTAGTACCAAACCTTAACTAATGATTGTAAAAAGAGAACTAATTAAAATACAATAATCATTATGAGATGGTTATACTAATTGTTGAAACGTATTTGCTTTGTTTCTGGAGCAGATATTAATGAATGTGATGAAAATCCATGTATTCAACATTCTCATTGCATCAATACTCCTGGCTCTTTTAATTGTTCGTGTCGAAAAGGGTATACTGGTGATGGAAAATCAAAGGGTAGTGGGTGTACTATTTTGCCACCGTCCAACATTATCCAAATTTTCTTAATAGGTAAAAGTTATTCCAAACTCCGAGTTTAGACAAGCACGTACTATGAGTTTATGTTTCAACTATTCTTATATAAATATGATTCCATCTTTCATGAATGATACACTAGAAAGAAGTTTTACTTCAAAATTCTAAGCATCAGTAGTCTTTTTTGTTTACTAAAACAAGTAATATTTGCACACAGGTCTGGGTTCTACCATAGGACTTCTACTACTTCTGTTACTATGTTTTTGGTTGCGTAGGGTTATTGAGAAGAGAAAGAAAAGAAAGTGCAAAGAAGATCTCTTCAAACATCTTCTCTTGCAACAACAGACCAACGAGGGCACATTTGGGAAAACCAAACTTTTCACTGCGAAAGAGTTGGCTAAAGCCACCGACAACTTCAATGAAAGCCGAATCTGTGGACAAGGAGGACAAGGCGTAGTCTACAAAGGTATGTTGTCTGATGGTATGATTGTGGCTATCAAGAAAGTAAAGCAAGTTGATGAGAATCAAGTGGAGCAGTTCATAAACGAGGTTGTGATATTATCACAAATCAATCATAAGAATGTGGTAAGATTACTAGGGTGTTGTTTGGCAACTGAAGCTCCTCAACTTGTTTACGAGTTCTTACCAAATGGGAACCTCTTCGATCTCATCCATGATCCCAAGATCGAGTTTCCGCTTACATGGAACATGCGTCTGAAAATGGCTGCAGACGTAGCCGGGGCATTATCATACTTACATTTTGCATCCTCTATACCTATCTATCATAGAGATATCAAGTCCACAAATATTCTTTTAGATGAAAAGTATGCAGTCAAAGTGTCGGATTTTGGAATTTCCAAACTTGTTGAGGTAGATCAAACTCATTTAACCACATTGGTTAAAGGAACATTTGGATATTTAGATCCAGAGTATTACCAGACAAGTCAGTATACAGAAAAGAGTGACGTCTACAGTTTTGGAGTGATATTAGTCGAGCTTCTAACAGGAAAACGACCAATATCTATGGAAAGATCAGAAATGGAAAGAAATCTAGCTTCGCTTTTTCTTGAATGCATGCAAGAAAACAATCTTGACGGTATTTTAGATGCTCAAGTTTTAGAGGAAGGTTCAAGAGAAGGGGTCATCGCCGTAGCGAAGCTTGCAAGAAGATGTCTGCATGTAAAGGGGAAAATGAGGCCAAGCATGAATGAAGTGGCTACAGAATTGGAAAGTTTGAGGATTTCTCGAATACCTTCGATTGTTAATGATGATGCAAAAGAAGCAACGGTATTTGAAGGCAAACGCATGATGTTTTCAGATATCGAGTACACGTGGACAGTTAGTGATGATAGTATGGCCACGTCATCATTAGATGCACATCCCTTAATGTCGGAAGGTGTATGACTTTGTTAATTGCTATGTGTACTTATGAGTTTGTTTTTGAGTACGCAAGTATTGTATGTAATACGAGACCTCTAATTTCATATGGTATATTGTTTTCTACTTCCTCTTCTCTGGCTCACGATTATTGACCCCTTTCTTTTCGATATGAAAATTAAGACATGAGTGTTTAGTGTTTAAAGTGTATTGTGTTTATGGAGGAAGTGTTGTTTATGTATTTAGGCATATTTTAAAATTAGATCATCATAGATGCATAAAAAAATATTTTTTTTTTTTTTTTTTTTGGTAAAGTATAAAAGCATATTCATGTTTGATTTTAAATGAAAGATCATATCAAACCTTTAATTTGATATAAAAATCATAAAAAATGGAAAATAAACAAGCAAATTACTACCTCCATCTCATTGAAATAGGTACATTTTCCGTTTTGGTCCGTCTCATCTATTAGACACATTTCCTAAAATGGTAAAGAATACTTGGCTACAATTAACTCTCTCTCCTCAGAATTAATTACAACCACATATTTCCCACTCTCTTGGTTTTTGAATCTACAGTAACTGTACCTAAGTAATTGAGATGGAGGTAGTATGATAGTTTAAACTTTTAGAATTTAAATTATATTGAAATACGTGCTGAGAGGTGGGTGGATGATGAGATTTAATTAGAGATAGTTAATTGTAAATGTAATAAGAGAAAAACTAATTGTACCATTAGTATGCTAATTATTTCCCAAAGGGAAATGAGTCAAGAATCTTGAAACGGTCCAGTAAAAAAAGTGAGGCAATAATCGTGAGTCAGAGGAAGTATTTATTTACTCGGCAATCCAGAACATCTTTTTCCTTTGAAACGGTCTTAATTTGTACTCCCTCCGTCCCCTTCTATTATCCCACTTTTATTAGTCTGAATCTATTATCTATCTATACATATATATAAAATAGTCTTGTTTTATAAAATATGTATTGCCTATTATGCCCCTTATAAAACATTTTATTTAAGGACAATTTTGGTAAATATTTTAATATGGTTCTATTTTATATAGAGATAATACGGTGAATTACTATCACGCCCCGATTCATGTGAACCAGGGTAATGACGAGGGTTGGATTAAAGAAGCAGGGAAGAAAGAGGATACTATTGATTTATGACCATTTTACGAGTGTCGTAAACGTAAAATAAGACTATAATGAAAATGGTGGGGTAAACCAGAGTCAAGTTACCAAGTGGAGTCGACCATCTACTACGACACATTGGAATTACCAAGAGTGAGTAGGAAATCGAGCGTCCAAGTGGAACCATTGCATGACACTCTCCACCTTGCATAAAATAAAAGATAGGGTAAACCGGCTTTCAGTAAACTAGAAGAGTCGACATCCACTTCGAAAAATGGGATAACCATAATTGAGTGGGAATTCGAGCTTCTGAAAGGAACTGATACACGGTACTCTCCATCCAACAATAAGTAAAATGGGAAGAGAGAAATAAGTTTAGAAAACAAAGAAACCATATTATACAACTAGAGGGTTGGAAGATAACGCCCCCGACTTATTTATTATAAAAAAACTAGTAGTCTTGTTATCAGAGTTATAAGCAAAATAACATAGCGGAAACTTTATAAGGCCCTGCAACAATCCCCCGCCTCAGCCTTGCTGCACATCACCTGCTTCCAGACCTGAAAGTATTTGAAAAAGTTTTGGGCTGAGTACTTGATATACTCAGTGGTCATGCCCCTTTGGCAAGCATTTTGAAAACTAGCAATTTATCCATACATAGTACATCAAGAGGCTTGCAGAAAACAACTCTTGAAAATACAAATATCATTTTGGGGTGTGTGATGTTCATTCATGTACTCAACCAAGGCTACAAATCACCTTTGGTTCATCTAGACCGGGTTCAGGGTCGTAACCCTAAATAATCTCAGTACTTGCAGAAAACCCGAGTCGAAACTCAAGGAATTCGCCATTAGTTAGCATATGACGTGATCAAGGCATCGTATGTAACCGGGGTGCGCACAATTCAAAATTAGTATATCTGATACTAACAATGAATCTCGATTAATCCATAGAGTCATTTTTTGGAACATACACACAAAATATTTTTATGGACAATTGTATTTTATAACATAAAATTTAAACAACATTAAAAACAATGCCAAAACATTTTGGACCCACCTGTAATCGGAGCAAACTGGAGAATAGCTCTAAACTGATACACTATAATTCCTCTTCTATAGAGCCTTAATAGAAAGACTAATTCATAAACTAATTTAGCTTGATCGTAATATTTAGTAATCGGGAAGGAAGATGTGATAGAGTTTGGAAGATTTAGGAATGAAGAATAGTGAATGGTTCAATCAGGTATATATATACAAATTAAGTTGCTTAGTCAGGTAGTATAGCTTTCGTTAGTCACCTTGTAGCTTAGGTTTGTCATGAATTTTGATTTCTACACATAAGGCTACAAGCCAAAGCTATATGTATTGGGTAAGTGCCACGTTTCATAGACTAACTAATAGTCATGCAGTCATTTTGAATTCTTGATAATCTTATACATAAAGTTTATTTATATAAACTAAATTTGATCTATCCTTTATCCACACTTTTATATGTATATAATATATATAGATATTTTTGAATCTAATATATGAATATATACATGTACATAAATATGTATATGTATTATAAATATGTATTGGAGTCTTGAACTTGAAATAATGTGCACACATGCACGTTTATATATATATAATCTAATTAAATCTTGCACCTATTCATATGAGTATATATATTTAATATAGTTGTATATATTACAATAATATTATCTAATATATTTATAGATTTTAACAACTTATATTTCTTTTATTGCGAATAATGGAATTTATCCAGGGTGCAATTATTTATATTAAGGCTTACTAAATTTAGAAAATTCAGGATATTACTTCCCTCCCTTCTTATAAAAATTTCGTCCTCAAAATTTACGTACTTGGAAACTTTAACTTAGGAAACTGATTCCTTATCTTATCCTCTAAGTCTCGTGTTGCTTCTTCCTACCCATGGTGATTCCATAGGACCTTTACTAGAGGAATTTGCTTATTTCACAACACTTGGACCTTTTGGTCAAGAATCTGGACTGATTGTTTATCATAGCTTAGGTCTTAGGTTAATACCATTTTATCATAATTAATTACGTGTTTTGGGTCAAACACATATTTTCTAAGTTGTGACAGATGGAAGACATTATGCACATCTCCAATACTGGGCGGTAAAGCCAATTCATAGACTACATGGTTTATTATATCTAGGATCTCAAAGGGTCCTATATATCTAGGGCGAAGTTTTCCCTATTTGTCAAAACGTATCACTCCCTTGGTAGGAGAAACTTTAAGAAAATATGCTCCCCAATAATAAACTCTAAATCTAATCGGTGAGTGTCAGCATAGGATTTTTCTCCATCTGGGCTTCTTTTATTCTCTGCCTGATGAGGTTAACTTTCTCAATCATATGTTGTTCTAGTTCTGAGCCTAACAATCTGTGCTCGCCAATAAAGTGGCGACATGTACTTGCAACCATAAAGAGTCTCGTAAGGTGGCATCCTAATTGTAGCTTGAAAGCTACGGAGTATTATTTTTAGCAAATTCAACTAGAGGCAAAAATCCTCCTAATTTCCTACATGGTCTGCGACAATTTTGTTTTTCTTATCATCCTAGCAGCCTTCATGGCCAAGAGTATTGGTATTTTATTTCCCATATCTTTCCTCGGAAGCCGATCACATTACCATTTTTTATTTAGAAAATAACCTCTCTTCCTTGCAGTTTATCGTTGCGTCATTTCCTTTAATCAATTTATTCCTAAGATGATATCTAAACCTATTGTGTTCATAATAAATAGATTTTCCCTCAAAGATAAATCCCAAAATATTGAGATTCTGGTTTTCAATAATTTCTCTAGAAATCATGAGTCCTATACAAAGATCATCTTTGCCAACTATATAGATAACAATGAATCTACATATAATAACGTCTCATCAATTGTTCCCATTCTTGATTGAGGTTTAGCTCCTCGAGTTCATGCTCATCGGATGATATGTTTATTACCATTGGCACTTCTACTGGCCGTATCGGCACTGGTGCTATCACTGATGGACTCCTAGGTGCAAGGGAATCTACATGAGTTTCCTCGATGTTCTCTCTCTCTCTCTCTCTCTCTCTCCCTCGTAACATTTGATCTAAGTGGTGCCTCATACTGCAAGGATATTCTATTTGATATCTAAAATTAAATCATAATAAACTTCTAAATAAATGCTTAACTTAAAATTATCACTTCTAGGTTTAAGAAATCGACTTAAGCCACTGTTTTCTTTAAAGGTTATTCTTCACTAGGCCAAATAGGGTTCTTATTTCCCTAGTGACCATATCATAGATCCTCAACTTTAATTAGAGAATCATACTCATAAGTACACTCATGCTATTTTGATAAAAATAACAAAATATTCAAATGTTATTTGAATCATACTTGACTATTTGCATGCTTTCTCATTCTTTGAAAACAAAGTTCCACATAATTTCATAATACTTGAAAAATCAAGTCATGGAAACTCAAGGAGTTTCATCATATCTGGTGTTTCGTAAAACACAATCATTCCTTAGAATGCTTGACAAAAAAATTTCATGTAACTTGCTTCATAAAATATACATAATTAAATGTACCTTAGCTGGAGCAGATGATGGCAAACTGAGGGTGATTGTTGCTTAACTAACATAGCTAGAATTAATATTCTAGACTAGACATAGACTAAGGTCTCAGAGTCTTCTGCTCTGATACCAACTTGTCACGCCCCGATTCCTGTGAACCAGGGTATGACGAGGGTTGGATTAAAGAAGCAGGGAAGAAAGGGGATACTATTGATTTATGACCATTTTACGAGTGTCGTAAACGTAAAATAAGACTATAATGAAAATGGTAGGGTAAACCAGCGTCAAGTTACCAAGTGGAGTCGACCATCTACTACGACACATTGGAATTACCAAGAGTGAGTAGGAAATCGAGCGTCCAAGTGGAACCATTGCATAGCACTCTCCACCTTGCATAAAATAAAAGATAGGTAAACCGGCTTTCAGTAAACTAGAAGAGTTGACATCCACTTCGAAAAATGGGATAACCATAATTGAGTGAGAATTCGAGCTTCTGAAAGGAACTGATACACGGTACTCTCCATCCAACAATAAGTAAAATGGGAAGAGAGAAATAAGTTTAGAAAACAAAGAAACCATATTATACAACTAGAGGGTTAGAAGATGACGCCCCCGACTTATTTATTATAAAAAAACTAGTAGTCTTGTTATCAGAGTTATAAGCAAAATAACATAGCGGAAACTTTATAAGGCCCTGGCAACAATCCCCTGCCTCAGCCTTGCTGCACATCACCTGCTTCCAGACCTGAAAATATTTGAAAAAGTTTTGGGCTGAGTACTTGATGTACTCAGTGGTCATGCCCCTTTGGCAAACATTTTGAAAACTAGCAATTTATCCATACATAGTACATCAAGAGGCTTGCAGAAAACAACTCTTGAAAATACAAATATCATTTTGGGGTGTGTGATGTTCATTCATGTACTCAACCAAGGCTGCAAATCACCTTTGGTTCATCTAGACCGGGTTCAGGGTCGTAACCCTAAATAATCCCAGTACTTGCAGAAAACCCGAGTCGAAACTCAAGGAATTCGCCATTAGTTAGCATACGACGTGATCAAGGCATCGTATGTAACCGGGGTGCGCACAATTCAAAATTAGTATATCTGATACTAACAATGAATCTCGATCAATCCATAGAGTCATTTTTTGGAACATACACACAAAATATTTTTATGGACAATTGTATTTTATAACATAAAATTTAAACAACATTAAAAACAATGCCAAAATATTTTGGACCCACCTGTAATCGGAGCAAACTGGAGAATAGCTCTAAACTGATACACTATAATTCCTCTTCTATAGAGCCTTAATAGAAAGACTAATTCATAAACTAATTTGGCTTGATCGTAATATTTAGTAATCGGGAAGGAAGATGTGATAGAGTTTGGAAGATTTAGGAATGAAGAATAGTGAATGGTTCAATCAGGTATTTTTTATTTTTTATTTTTTTATTTTTAGAAAAGGGTAATTGTATAAATAAAAATGGATGGTACAGACATATGAACCCGGTACACTACCAGGGGATACAACAGCTCAAAAGGTGAAATGGAAAAACGAAGCCAAAACAGGTAGGCTTCAGAAAGAAAACGTGCAAAAAGCAATAAATAACACACACCCAGAAAGAACAGAACATATGTTACACAGATAGCTCACTCCCGTGACCAACGGGCCCATGATCTATCAATGAACATATGTCAATCCTAAGGGAGAGAGAGAATGAGGTGCACCGTCTAGGTAAACCTAGAATGGTCCCTCCACACACCCACAAAAACCAAATACTAGTACATGAGTCATACAATAGGTGTCTGACAAGTGCCATGAATAAGGAAAAAATAAAACAGAAAATAAAACAACCCTAACTAGTGTTAATGCCCATGTAGGACATCACAGCATCAGCCGGGAAGAGAGAGTAGTATAGCTTTCGTTAGTCACCTTGTAGCTTAGGTTTGTCATGAATTTAGATTTCTACACATAAGGCTACAAGCCAAAGCTATATGTATTGTGTAAGTGCCACGTTTCATAGACTAACTAATAGTCATGCAGTCATTTTGAATTCTTGATAATCATATACATAAAGTTATTTATATAAACTAAATTTGATCTATCCTTTATCCACACTTTTATATGTATATAATATATATAGATATTCTCGAATCTAATATATGAATATATACATGTACATAAATATGTATACATATTATAAATATGTATTGGAGTCTTGAACTTGAAATAATGTGCACACATGCACGTATATATATATATAATCTAATTAAATCTTGCACACCTATTCATATGAGTATATGTATTTAATATAGTTGTATATATTTCAATAATATTATCTAATATATTTATAAATTTTAATAACTTATATTTCTTTTATTGTGAATAATAGAATTATCCGGGTGCAACTATTTATATTAAGACTTACTAAATTTAGAAAATTCAGGATATTACAATTACACACTCATAGATAGTAAAATTAAAAACTATCCACCCTTTTAATCTACTACCTAAATACCCAAACTTTCAAATTTGGACTAAATTACCCTTATTCATCTGTTCCCTTTTCTCTACCCTATTTCTCCTACTCCCCCTCTCGATTCCTTTTCGCCCTATCTCTCAATCTCTCTCTCTAAAATTCAATTCACGGCATGGAACAGACGAAACGCCATCTCCGCCGCTTTCTCCTGTCCGGCTGCCGCGCCGCCGCGCCTGTGCTTTCACCACCGTCGCAGACAAGAGCTCTGCATTCCTTTCTCTCCTCTCTCCCTTTTCTCACCGTCTTCAGCCTCACACAGTCCGCCATCTTCATCGCCTTCTCCAGCCCCGCCAGCAGCCCCTTCAGCGCCGCCTCCACCATCCCCTCCACCTGCGCCGCCGCCGCGGCGTCTCTGCTCCACCGCGCCAGCCCCTCCAGCATCCCCCACCTGGTGCCGCTCCATCTCCCTCTCCACCCTCTCTTCCTCTGCCCTGATCCTCGCCCTCAACGCCTCGATCCCCCGCGTCAATCACGGAGAGGATAAATTGCTAGGCTAAATCACCGATTGGTTTTGCCCCCTTTAATTTTACCTCTCTCTCTATCTCTCTCTCTCCACTGTAAATAAAAGTCTGTAATTGAGTATTTATTTTCTCTGCATTTGTGGTTTAACTTTTCGAATTAATGAACAAGTTGTGGATAGTTCTTAGTCAATTTACAGGGGTGTATTCAATTGGGATTTTGTTGGATTTTTTTATACTTTAAAAAGTTTGTGGATTTAAAAAATCTATAGACTCCATGCAGAGTTTGACTGACTCATGCAGAGTTTAGCTGACTTTTTTTTATTGATTTATTTGAATTTTCATAGATTTGACAGGATTCTAGAATACATTTTTTTTTTATTGATATACACTTTTTCTCTCAATAATTTTATATATTTTTCAATTCATTCACATAAATATATTCTGCATACATCAAAATTTTATATATTTTTCAATTCATTCACATAAATATATATTCTGCATACATCAAACTATTTTGTATAACTATGAGTCTATGACTATATATATAAACATTCCCATCAGATTCCTTCTTCCTTTTTCTTATTTTTCTTTTCTTTTTAAATAATTAAAATATGGTTTTACCCTGGTCTCCCCACTTCACCATACCCCGAGCAGATTCTTTCTTCCTCTCCGATGTTGACCTGATGCTCGACTATAATTTCATAAATGAATTTTGCATGATTTTATATGAGTTGAGTTGTTCAAGAATTCAATAAAAATTCTCTCAGATAAAGGTACAGATATATAGTATATTTTAAGGGTAAAACCATAAAATGATAAAGGAAAAATTCAATAAAAATTTTCAACTACAAAATCACGTAATGATGACCAGATAAGTGAGTTGTTCAAGAATTCAATTATAGAAGAAAACTGGATTTTGAAGATGGATTTTTTCTATGTTGGTACGTTTATTTGAGAGAATCCATAGAAATCTCTGGTTCTTAAGTGAGATTTTGAAGAGTGAAATTTACTCATATTTTTTGAGAGAATCAAAGAAAATCCATAGAGTGTTAAAATCAATGGACTATTGAATACTTATAGATTTTTTAAGATTTTTTAAAATCTGTATTGAATACCTCAGGATTTTTAAAGACTTTTGAAAATCCGGATTGAATACCCCCGGACTCTGAAAGTCTAAAAAAATCCTACAAACTCCACAACCAATACACCCCCCTTAATTTGTTTTTCTTAGTCCGTTGGTTTTGTGTGGGGTGACTTTTGATCTAGCTGAGGTGCATTTATGATGTTGGTCGGAAATATTCAATGCATGTGCAATTTGAGAACTTGGTGGATTTATTAATGTTGTGAATTATTTTTAGGGTGAATCTTTGAAATTTTAAGCTTTTCATTGATTTGAGTTTTATTTTGCTATGCAATTTGGACTTTGATGGGAATTGATGAGTTTATTATGTCCATAAGTAGCAAGAAATGATGTACTGCATCATCGTTCCTTGCTTTATCAATTGTAGTTGGAATATATGTTTACTTATGTAATGGTACGAATTGATCGATATTCGTATCAATAAATTTATACTTATTTATGTAATTCGTAATATATTATATTTTATCGGTACAAATTGATTTATTTTTGTACCAATAACCATATACTTACTAATATAGTTATAAAATTCTTACTCGATTTGTGTTGTTAGGTAATCTGTGTTTTGGTTTGATTGGTACTTGGGAATAATTTTTATTTGGATGTGTTCGATTTTGGGACTGATTTTGGGGCTGATACATGTTTTCAAATGTAATCGGTACGAATTGACCGACATTCGTACTAATAACTTCATGCATAAGCAGCGTAATTATGTAATTCGTACTGCAATATAGGTAATCGGTAGGAATTGATCGATATTTGTACTAATGACTTCATGTTTTATTATGTAATTCGTACTATATTATAGGTAATTGGTACGAATTAATCATATTCGTACTAATAACTTCACACTTACTTATATAATTCGTACTATATATTCGTACAAATCACCATAGACTAACATTATTTTGAAATTTTTATCCCGATTGTTGGTATGAATTTAATATTTCGTACTTCTTTTAGAAAATATTTTGTAAACAAATGTTTTTGCTATTGATAGATATGAATATTCGTATTCGTACTTGTTCGTATCACAATTGGTCTTGTTTTTTATACGAATTATATATTCGTATTTGTATTTGTTCAAACCACAATTGGTTTTGTTTTTGTGCATTTGAATTTGATTTTTTGTATGAATTTGACATTTTGTACCTCGTACCTCTTCTCTGTTCATACAAAAAAAAAATAACTGAAAAAAAAAAACGTAAAAAAATGATGAAAAAAATGAAAAATGAAATAAAAAATAAAAAAAAGCTGGAAAAAGGCTAGAAATAATGAAAAAAAGGAAAAGAAAAAGGGAAAAAAAAGGCTGAAAAAAAACAGAAATTAAAAAATAAAAAAGAAAAATAAATAATCAAAATAAAAAAAAAACTAAAGAAAACAAATGAAAACATAGAAAGAAAAAATAAAGACAGAAAAAAGAAGAAAGATAAATGGGAGGACGGGTGCCCCATGTGCACAAAAAGACAAAAATAAAGGTATTTAAGGAAAGAAATCAAAGTTTGGGTATTTGGAATGTAAATTAAAATGGATGGGTATTTTTTGATTTCTTTATTTGGAAATGAGTATTTGGTGGTTTGCCCTTTTTATATAAGTATTTTTGTTAAGTTTAACAATTTAGTTAGGACAATATTTAAGTTACACGGGGAAATTTCCTTAAAACTATAGCATATATAAACTTTGAAACACAAAACTTTGAAACTATAGCATATATAAATTTTGAAACACGAACTTTTGATTTATAGCTTACATATCAACGAAGCACAAACGAGAGCTAATTATTTTATCAAAATCCCAACTTCATATCAAACAATTGAACTAAATGATTACTTTAATTTTGTAAGAAATTACTTTCCAAGATAGATATGTTGGGAACCCTTTGAAACTGAGTTTTGATAATGTTATTAGAAATCACACTTAGATATAAGTTTTAAGTGGAACAAGCTGGTCTCCGTATTTGGATCAGTCAAGCTTAACCCAGACAGGTTGCTTATGTAAAGGTCAAGGTTGGTAGTGCAACCTGTACCTAATCTACTCAAACCTGTCATACTGTTCCATTAAGTAAATTGTCTATGTAACCTGCTCTTACCATGCCAGAAGATCTCACACGAAGGTTACAGAGAGACTGAAGACAGTTCGAGGTATAGGAAGCTCAACCTGTGAAGGCCAACCTGAGCTATGGTTATGAAACCTGCTCTCACTCAACGACAAGAATTGTGTCAGTGTACGGAACCTGCAAATCCTGACACACTTCCAACGGCTCTATTTCAAATGCTTCTCTATAAATACCTCAATTCATTCCAGATTGAAGTACGGGAAAATCAATACACAAGCTAAAACGCTGCAGAAATCTCAAGCTGAAAATTATTCAATTAACACTCGAAATTACTAGAGTTTTCCCAAGTGTTGATCATTGTAGATTTCTGATCTATCTGGAAACTGTCTTACTAGAACACATCACACACACTCTCACTACCATCAAAGTTGAAAAACTAGTGTAGTTGATTGAGTTGTATTCCTTACGACGATAGCTATTAACAGCTTTCTAGTTTGGATAGTAGCACTAGTCATTAGTGTTAGTAAGTTTGCATGAAAAGTTTGTATGTAAGTAGGAAGAGACACGACTCAAGAATCGTGCTAGATTCAGTCTAAGAGAAAGACTTGAATTTGGACTGGACCTCCACCAGTGTTAAAAGGAGCGAAAAATCTCAAGTTAAGGGATTACAGATTCGACGGAATCTGGCGTGGACGTAGGAGCTGTTTACTCCGAACCACGATAAAAACTCTTAGTGTCTCTCTTGCTATTTACTTTATCTTCATTCACACAGTTTGCATGCTCACAACCTGCACTATTGTAACCGTATTGCATAAGCATTGTCTTTGAAAACTGTTAGCCAACCTTCCCACCAAACTTCCGCACGCAGGTTAGTTTTGCAAGCTCAATAGTTTACTGATTGAGTTGGAAAAACTAAGCTGCTCTGATAAACTTGAGTGACGACTCAGTTAGATCAAACTGTTTTATAAAGTCAAAACTGTTGGCTAATTGGTGTATTCCCCCCCCCCATACACCAATAAATACTTATCGGGACCTACAAGATACATACATATTCAAAAATGGATGAAGTACGTAGGTCACAGACGGCCGAATAAGGTAATAAAGGCGCATAAGTTACGAATGGGGGATAATTGTATCACTTGGTGCACCTAATACAATCATAATCATAGATAATAAAATAGCACGATAATATAAATGATGTTAGGATATTTGTTAAGAGGAAAGTTTAAAAATTAATTAAAGCTCTATAAATGTTTATAAGTTTTGATTTGATTCCAAAACCCTTATAGAACATTCCCTCTCATTTTTTATGAATAACCAAAGTTGTGTTTTGTACTAGCTCGTATTGTATAGTTAAACTTGTCTATTAAGAAGCTCTCTTATATATATCTTTTTAAATCAAAACACCCAAGAAGATGAGCGGTTGGGCAGACCCCAACCTGTATATATAACTCACATAAAATCGTACAACGTCTGGAGGGGATAGTACAAAAAATGAATACTATCTCCAACATAAACCAAAAAAATAGAACTAGCCTGAGATGGATCGACAGGAAATCCAACTCTCTACAACAAACGGAAAAAACAATATACTAAAATAGTGCATTAATTATCATTATACACTTTTGTTCTAATCTACAACGACCGACCAATTCTAGAGTATAATAGATATCCTTTTCATTAGATATAAATACGTAAATTATATTCATCTACAGCAAGAAAAATAATAAAAAGAAGAAAGTTAAATCCGTGAGAAAAACACCAACGAATTTACAACTCCCCGTTCTACGTGTATTTTTTTTATTGATTTGCCTAATATACCTTATTATATATTTAATTTAAGGACAACAGTGTATTATTGCATATAATATTATAATAAATTTTGTATTTCATTATATAGGTGGTGCAAACTGAAGGTTGTAAGGTGGAAGAGAAAAAAAAAAAAAAAAAAAAAAAAAAAAAAAAGAGTTTGGCAATTATTTTCAGATGATCATCAAACGTGTTACTTTCTTTGCTAATTTAGAAAACTTACGTATCACTTGAGATCATCTATCCTTATGAGAGTGTATCAATTAATATTTCTTAATTTAATTTTTTTTCTTCAATTTTTTTATATTATGATTCAATCTAACTTTCATGAGTTTATTGTAAATTAATGTTACGATCATGAAGCACGAAAGAGAGTTAAATTTTTACCTAAAGCTTGGACTTACAAATAATGGAAAAAAAATGCCATGATTTTGCTTTGGGTGAAAAATTAAAATACCCTATTCTTAAATATGAATGTAAAATATACCCTATTTTTAATTTGAATGTGCAAAATGCCCCTTTTCTTTACCGCCCGCCTCCCACCGCCCGCTCCTCCTCACCGCCCACCGCCCGCTGCCCCCACCGCCCACCGCCCGTCATTCCACCGCCCGCTCCTCCTCACCGCCCACCGCCACCTCTTGTGACGTTTTTTATTTTTCATTACTTAATATTAATGTTATAACGGAATAGAGTAATTGTGAAATCAAAACAAACATAAAGCGTAAAAGTGACACAGAGTTACGTGGTTCACCAACGTTGTGTTGGCTACGTCCACGGGCAAGAACGGAGAACAATTTTATTCAGATGACGGCTACAGGTTACAGAAGATTGTTCGCCCTACTTCTATATAAATAGAGTACACCAGACGGGCTAGGCTCAATATGACAAATTGAGCCTAATACAGCGAGACCCCGTTTGCGTGGCGGCAAACATTATAGATTCAAGGCATACTAACAATTAATTTAATAAATTTTTGGCTAAAAGTAACTTAATTAATTATAATTAACTTAGGTTACTTTTATAATTAATTAGGTTACTTTTAGTTAATTATTTTATAATTGCATAGTTAATTTTTTGGTTTAGTTTGTATCATGCGCAATATTCCTTGCTAATTAAATTAGTACTAAACATGATGCATTGATAAACAAACTCAAATTTATATATTAAAATAATATAAGGGTCATAAATTACATGATTTGTTAAAAGGGGTATAATCAATATGCCCATTTTCAAAAAGGGCAATTTAATTTATTAAGACTTTGGTTTTTTGTTTATTCCTTCGAGTTCCTTTTATTGCATTTAAAATTGTGGTTGGTAATGCATTTGCAGTTTAGTCTCAGGGTCAAGGTAAATCTTTCTTTTAACATGTATTTATATTAATTTATCTACAATTTCACGAAATTTTTCTCGAAGAATTAACAATAAATTAAAGCAAAAAAGAAAAGTTTATTGATAAAGATTTCCATATTGGCATTTATGTTATTTTCTTGAAAAGTATTAGCATTTATTTTAAGATTTTTTTAATATATTTCAATAAATTAGAGTAAATGACTGAAGATAAAAAAAAAAAGTTTGAAGATTTTGATTTTTTTTAATGTATATTATTATCTTGCTAAACAGAAGGTTTGAATAAATAAAATTATTATGCTAAATAAGAGACTATATGTGCAGCCTTTAAAAAAAAAAAATTTATACGTACAACGCACATAATCTTTGCTTATTATAATAAAATGGTTCAAGTAGAAGGGGACGGAGGAATTACTATATTTTACACCACACACATCCTACCCATTATATTTATTTATATCACGTATACGAGCATTATAATTTATGTAAAATTTTCCAGAAAGCACTCCAACTTTGACTTTCTTATTCAGGTGAAGGACAAATAATTCAGCAATTCAGCAAAGTGTGGACCTAGCTAATTCCAATACTGAAGAATAATTATTATTATATCGTCTTCAGCATGCGGATTTAGAAGGTTAAAAACAAAAGGTGACGTACTTTGTATAAATTTTATCCGAACATATGTGCACAAAAATAATAAGATAAGTAATTTTAGGGTCAATATATATATTAGGATGGAGATTATACCAATTTCTTTTGTATAAAAGAACATGATAAAATATACAAGAAATGAAAGTGACTTTATACTCTCTCCGTGCAGATACCTTTTTTTTTTTTCGGCTGTCCATCTTTAAATATTTTCCTTTTTAGGTAGTTATTTTCAATAATTTACTCTAACAAGTGAGACCAAAATAATTACTTTAACACATTTTTAGTTCTTATAATATAGTATTATTTTTCGTGCCCAAATTTTTTATATCAATAGATGGTGGAAGGAGGAAGTATATAATAGAAAACGACATGTTACTAAGTCGACACCTCCCGCGAACAAGAATTTCTAAGATTAAGTAGCACCAAAAACGTCGTTGTTCTAATTAGTGGATGATTAATAACCCTTAGCCAAAAATTACTTAGCGGACAAAAAAACTACAAATTAAAATAACTAAATGAAATTAACGGTATGAATTCTTTTATTATATATAAATTAAAAAGTAGAATGAAAGTTGACAAAGTCAAACCTAACAAGCTTTATTGTCGGAGATGTAAACTTGAAATGAATTTATTAAATAATTATATTGGGTACGAAGGTTTAGAGCGCATGAATTAATTAATTCATACGCATGTGAAATCAGGAAACCATTCTTATGTCGTCTTTATGTACCATGCGGATGTTTTGTGGTTTTCGAGATTTGAGTATTTTATAATACTTAATTTTTATTCTTTTTCTTTAATTTATGCAAGAAACTCCAAGTTGGGAGGCTAAATTACAAATTCAGATTTCGTCGTAATTTGTTTCATTTGTAAGAGTATTTTTTGTAAATTGAGCTCAGACAAAAATATACATGCATGTATGTATTTATATTATTTACAGGAAGATTCCCTTTCCTTGGGATACTGCATTTTTTTCTTAGTAAATGATCGATCGTGACTTTTAGAGTGTTTGACGATAGTAAGATTTGCAAAAATAAGAACACAAGAGTTTACGTGGTTCGATCTTTTAGTTAGATCTACGTCCACAGATAAAGAAGTTTATATTAATACTCTCGAGTTTACAGAATGTCCCCCTCAATCTATCCTAGCATCACTATTTATAGGCGCCCAGCAGCAGTTACAGCCGAGGTCATGGGGTGCCACATCAGCAGTCATGGGTTAGAGATCATGGGTAGGAGATCGTGGGTCGGCCGAGCTTCTATGCTCTTGGGTTGCGCTGCTGGATTGAGCCGAAGTGTCTTCTGGGCCTTTCAGTGGGCCGAGCTCATCTAGGCCGAGCTTATTTGCCGAGGTCCAATTATATTAGGCCGGTGCTTGGGCCTAGTAGCTGGGTCATATCCTATCACATCCCCCCCCCCCCAAAAGTATAGAAGCGAGGACAGGAGTGATTGCTGGGACGTAGGTTAATTGCATACCGCCTCGTTTGGATGAGGTCTTGCGTAAATTGCATTGCCCCGTCGAAATTGAGATTTCGACGAAGTCAAAACGCATATTTCTCGTAAAGACGAGTTCAAGCTTAAATTGCATTGCCCCGTCAAAATTAAGATTTCGACGAAGTCGAAATGCATACCGCCTCGCTTAGACGAGGTCGAGCTTGAATTGCATTGCCCCGTCGAAATTTAGATTTCGATGAAGTCAAAATGCATACCGCCTCGTAAAGATGAGGTCGAGCTTGAATTGCATTGCCCCGTCGAAATTAAGATTTTGATGAAGTCAAAATGCATACCGCCTCGTAAAGACGAGGTCGAGCTTAAATTGCATTGCCCCATCGAAATTAAGATTTCGACAAAGTCGAAATGCATATTGCCTCGTAAAGATGAGGTCAAGCTTAAATTGCATTGCCCCGTCGAAATTAAGATTTTGACGAAGTCAAAATGCATACCGCCTTGTAAAGACGAGGTCGATAGCTGAATAATTATGATTTGAAAGGCGCGACTGTTGGTGTCAGGGTAGGTAGGACACGCGTCGCTTTTTCGTTGGAGCGGGCGGAGAGGCGGGATTTGAAAAGGCGTGCCTGTGCCTATAAAAGCTTCCAACGTACTCTAGAAAATATTTTTCCCCCTCAAATCGATTTCCAATTGTAAGCACGAGAGAAAACCCTAAACCAAAATTCTGCAACCGCCGCCGCCGTTCAAAACTGTTAGCATTTAATTTCACTATTATTAATTATATTAGGGTTGATAAATTCAAAACTGGAGAGTATAATTATTAAAAATTTCAATATTTATTTATAAATGTTTATTATGATTTACTATATTACAGTAATTTCTATTTTGATAAAAAAATTATATAAAATTAAGATTGTGAACACAATTTGTACACTGAATTTGGGAAAGAGGATTCCATCCAAACTTAGATCATGTTTGCACTTTAATTCTTTGTCACACCTTTAGGGGTGAGCACTATTATCCGAAAATCGAAAACCGAACCGAAACCGAACCGAAATAAAATTTCGGTTCGGGTTATTCGGGTTTTTTAATAATTTTGGTTTTTTTTTCTTAGTGCAATTCGGGTTTCGGGTTCGGGTTTTTTTTCCACCCGAAAATCCGAAATATTATTTATTTTTAATTATTATTAATATTTAATATTTTCATATATTATTATTATTTATATACTTTGGCAATTTATCTTTGGTGATTGTAATATTTAGTTTATATTTTATATGAAATTAGTTAATATTTATTTTTATGGTTTAATTGCATTAGTAAAAATATTATTAGTATTGATTTTGGATGAAAATTAGGTGTGTTAATTAAAGTTAGAATTGAATATAGCAAAAAAATAATTTTTTAATATTTTAAAAATAATTCGGGTAAAAACCGAAAAACCGAAATTAATTTCGGTTTTTCGGGTTGGGGTTCTTTTTAATTCGGGTTCGGGTTCGGGTTTATTTTTCAAAACCTGTTTTTTTTTTTTTTTTTCTGTTTTTTCCGATTTTACAAAAATCCCGAACCGAAACCCGAATGCTCACCCCTACACACCTTTATGCAACTTTCCTTCTTTTCTTTTTATTTTTCCATTTCTTTTCTATGTATTAATTGTGACTTATTATACCCATATGAATATTTTTTAGCATTTAGTTTCAATTTTTTTTAAGGTTATTATATACGGAGTATATAAGTAATACAGTAAATGACTAGTAGAATTCATTGTTTTCTCCATGCATCTCATTTTTTTCCTGATCGGGACACCCACGAGAAGAATGTTCCTTCCTTATTTTAGAATTATTTTCACTAATTAACTCAACTATAGTTAATTATTTTCACTAATGAACGAGAAGGGAACCCTATTGGATGAACCAGGGTATTCATATAACTACTCTATCTTGTTGCAAAACTCTACGACATTTTTGAAAAATAGGCAACCGGTGGTGCGGCTAGACTGGAGAATCGGCGGCCAGAGTTGCTTAGAAGCACAAAGGAACTCGAGCTATGCATGTCAGTCTAATGCTGAGTGTGTTCAGCGGCGAAGCCAGAATATTTTTCCAGGGGTCCAAATTCTTATAGCCTATAATAAAATATTATACTCCTTCCGTCCCGCCGAATAGGTCGTGTTACTTAAATATATGTGAGGTACTATAAAATAATGACGATGTGTTCCCTTTTGCTCTCGTTTGAGCACTGGAAATTTTACATATTATTATAAAAAAAATACGAATGACTTGATCTCTTTAGAATTATAAAAATATTAATGGAAAAAGTAAATAATTATTTAAAGATAGAAGGAACATTAATATTTATTGAAAAAAAAAGAAAAAATATGGGTGGGTTATTAGTGAAATGAAAGGGAAAAAAATGAATGGGAAATACAGAAATATGGGTGGGTTATTAGTAAAAGGAAATGAAAGAAAAAGAAGGAAATATCACTAAAAGAGAAAAAAAAAAAAAAAAAAAAAGACAAAAATAAAAGAGAATAAAAAAAAACAAAGAAAAGGAAAGGAAGGAAAGGAAAAAAAGAAAAGAAAAGAAAGAGAAATAGAAAATATGGGGTGGGTTATTAGTAAAGGAAAGGGAAGAAGAAAAAATAGAAGGAAATATCACTAAAAGATAAAAAAAGAAAAAAGAAAAAAAAAAAAAAACAAAAACAAAGAGAAAGAGAAAGAGAGATTAAAAAAAAGGATAAACCATGGGCCACATAGGAGTCGAACCCAGGTGGGTAAGTGAGGAGAGTGGGTCTTTATACTAAAGGTTGTACCATGGACCCCACTACCCCCGGCTTCGCCACTGAGGGGCCGTTTGGTTTGTGTAGGGAAAGAGAAAGGGAATAAGAAAGGGAAAGGAAATGAAAGGAATGAGAATGATTCTCTATTTTCCAGTTTGTTTGGTTGTGACAGAAAAGAGAATCGAAATTCTATTTTATATATTAATTTGAAATAACACATTATTATTATTATTATTATTAATTTAATATTATATTATATGAGTAACACAATATATGTTTGCATGAATTATAATTATTTAAACAATATAATATTATATTATTTTAAATAATGTAATAGTAATATTTATTATTATTATTATTATTAATTGTTTAGTTAAAAAAGAAAAAAAAACAATAATTCATATGTTATATTAATGTATAATATTATTTTATTTTAGAAAAAAACATTTAAATAATATTTATATTATAATGTACTATATTATTTGAATATAATATTATTAAAAAATATATTTCTTATGTAAAAATAACGTCACATTTAATATAACATAGTATTTTATTATTTTCAATATATTTTGGATAATATAATTTATTATTTAAATATATCAGGTTATTTAAAAATAATAATTCATAATAATGTTTATAATTAATTAAACATTATTTTTTATATATAAATATTATAATATATTTATAGTAATATTATTGCAATATAATTTATTTGAAATATTATAATATATTTATAATATATAATTTAAATATAATATTTATTTAATTTAATATATTCTATTTAAATATAATATATATATATATATTTATAAATTTTAATACTAATATAATATTAGAATGTGTTATTATTATGTAAATTAATGAAGGAAGATAATATAAGGGAAAGGGAATCCCATTCCCTTGTATTGAGAAGGGAATGAAAAGGAGGGGGATGGGGTAATCCATTACCCAAAATAAGGGAAAGGGAATGGACAAAAACTGCAAACCAAACATCAACAAAGGGAATCAGGACTCCTGATTCTCTTTCCCTTTCCTGATTACCCCGAAACAAACGGCCCCTGAGTGTGTTGATTTTGGTGGTAAAACAGGAGGATACATCTGCAGCTGCTCTCAAGGATACGCGGGAAATCCATACCTCTACCCGGGGTGCAAAGGTTGGTTAAAGTGTACGATTAAAATATTTTTTATTGTAGGATCTACTTTTTAAAATGAAAATGTTCAATAGACTACGGATCGACATCTAAATATAATATTAGTGTCAAGAGATAAGAGACGGAGAGAGTATATAATTAATAAAATTTAATTAATTTTAAAGATTGAAGTCAAGGAAAATAATATATACTATGATTACATGAAATAATTAATTACAAAAAAAAAACGTCGATTTGCTAAAAGAATTTTGAACCCTAATTAATAATTGTAAAATTGAAGGCAATAATTTAATCAACTTTATCGCGCCTCAATGGTTGGTTATCTATTATTTTATCACTTTATTCTTCAATGTCCATTACATGAACAACACTTCAATTCAAAAGTGATTCTCAATAGCTATAAATGTGAAAAGTATTTCGCTTACACTGTTTTGTGATGCTTTTGGAATTTGGAGCAGATATTGATGAATGTGTCGATAATACAACTTATGAATGCGGCAAGAATTCATATTGCGCCAACACTGAAGGATCTTATAATTGCTTATGTGCAAATGGGTTTGTTGGTGATGCAAGGAAAGACGGCATTGACTGCTTCCCGCTGCCAACATCTAAGTCTAATAAGATGACGATATTGATAGGTAAAATCATCATGCATATATGCATGTTTTTTCTTACCAAAAAAAAAAAACAGTATGATGAAAAGCTATAGTACTTTGACTAGATTACATGTTTCGTCTGAATGTGCAAAATCACAAACAGGTACCGGCTCTGGGTTGGGATGTCTATTACTCCTCTTGATATTGTTTAGGGCGTATAAGTTGTTTCAAAAGAGGAAGGAAAGAATCCTCAAGGAGAGGTTCTTCGAAAGAAATGGAGGCCTTCTCTTGCAACAACAAACAAAAGAAAGCACACTTGGAAAATGTAATCTTTTCACTGCAAGAGAGTTGGAGGTAGCCACTGATAACTTCAACGAAAGTCGAATTCTTGGACAAGGAGGGCAAGGCACAGTCTACAAAGGAATGCTATTGAATGGTAAGATCCTGGCAGTAAAAAAAATCAAAGTTGGTTGAAGAGAAACATTTGGAACAGTTCATACATGAGGTGGTAATATTGTCGCAAATCAATCATAGGAATATTGTGAAATTGTTAGGGTTTTGTTTGGAGACTGAGGTTCCTCTTCTTGTTTATGAGTTCATGCAAAACAGTACTCTATTCGATCTCATTCATGACCCCAATAATGAATATCCAGTTTCTTGGAACACGCGTTTGAAATTCGCGGCAGATATATCAGGAGCATTAGCATACTTACACTCTGCATCTTCGGTACCTATCTATCATAGAGACATTAAATCTAGTAATATCCTTCTAGATGAAAAATATGTTGTCAAAATATCAGATTTTGGAACCTCGATGTCAGTTGCTGTGGATCAAACTCACTTAACTACTATGGTTAAAGGGACGTTCGGATATTTAGATCCAGAGTATTTCCGGTCGAGTCAATTCACTGAAAAGAGCGATGTTTATAGTTTTGGAGTAGTTCTCAGTCGAGCTTCTTACAGGAAAAAGACCAATATCTAATGATAATACGGACGAGGAAAGAGGCCTAGCTATGCGGTTTCTTACTTCCATGGAAGAAAATTGTCTCGACACGATCTTAGATCCTCTAGTTATAGAGGAAAGTAAAAAAGAAGAGATCATTCTAGTTTCAAGGCTTGCACAAAGATGCCTGAATTTGAAAGGCAAAATGAGGCCGACGATGAAAGAAGTGGCTACGAAATTGAAAAGTATTAGGATATCTGGAATGCCTTCTTCAAGTGTAAAAGACGAAGTCGAGGAGACCAGTGCTTTTCTAGGCAAGCCCTCGACGTTTTCAGACAATGAATACAAGTGGTCAGCTAGTTATAACAGTGTTTCGGCTTCGCCCTTAGTTACACATCCCTTAATGTTAGAGTAAGTTTTCTTTAAGTCTTTGTTTAATTACTTTTTATGGTTACCAATTCGGTGGATTAAGTGCAAAATGTATGTAATGTGAGATAAATTTCCATCTTCTAAGAAAAATTGTTTGATTTTTACTTCATCACGGGAATATATTAGTAGATGAACGTACGTGCAAAAGTTTCCTCAAAGCTATAGCACAGAGCAAAAAAACATCTTGAAAAATATGTTTTCGTGCAAGAATAATCAAACAAAAAACTTAAAATTCCTCACTACTCTCGCAAAACACTAACCTCTATTTTTTCACTGGATCATACCTAAATTTTTGAAATTCTTCTAGCGTTTGATGAAAAGCCCAACTTAAACCTTCTTGCTAGTGCAGAACCTGTTATACGCACCAGCTGTACGATGGAAGGTCGGGGCTGAACTTACACCTGCAAAGTAAAGAGAAATGACGAGAACAGAACACGCTCTGCAGTTGTATATATGTCTGTTAATGATTCGCCTCTTGATCTTGTAGCTATAACTCCTCCATTGGTACAGCTTGTTTGATTTTCGAGGGTGTTTACTATTAGTTTCTCATGTTCATGTATGCGCATATTATGTAGATAATTTAATTAAGAATTACTCTCTCCATCGAGGCATGAGTTTTAATAAAAATGTACTAGATATTTGATAGAATTTTTTTTTAAATTGGTAGAATTTTTTTTAAGTGGACAAATGGTAAAAGAATCAGACTCTCGATAGACAAATGGTTTATATATAACTTCACTACAACTTTTTTTTGCTAAGCAAAATGTGCTGAAATTGGGGTGTTTGGCAAAGCTTATAAGCAACTTTAAGTGGCTTATAAGCTGTTGAAGAACTTATAATTAAGCTATTCTAGAATGTTTGGCAAAATAAATTGTCTTACAACTTATAAGTTGAAAAAATAAGCTCTGACAGCTTATAAGCACTATAAAAAATAAGTTCCACTACACCAACTTATTTTTGCTTATTTTCATAATTAATAGTAATTTACGAAATTACCCCTTTTATGTTTTATGATTTTCAGATAATACCATTCTCATTTCTCCCCTATCTCACTCACCCTCCGCCTCTCTCTCTAAATTTAGGAATGATTTATCTCCGCCGCCATTGACGGCGATCGAAGGCAGCGACGTTTAAATTTAGAGCTGATTTATCTTTGCCACCATCGACGGCGATCGACGGCCGCCGTTGACGACGTCACGAGAAAATACTTTCTGTTGAGTTTGGGCGGTAGGTTGTGGTGGATTGGTTGTGAGGCTGCCCACAGTTGAAATTTAAGACGTGTTATTTGAGATTTCCTTCGGTAGCAGCAATACTCGTACTCGGAGTGAGGAAGAAGAGCTTCAGGAGAGGGAGGAGGGATGAGTTCTCAGCGCCGGCTACGATGAGGACGTCGCACGAACAGTGGGCTGCTGGTAGCGAGCGGCGTTATGACTCCGACGGCGGTGAAAAGCGATAGAACCATGGAGGAATTGCAGGCGGCGACTTCTCATTGACGATCGCAGAAGATAAAAATCTTATTTTAATTAAGAACAATATTTTTTTATACATTATTTTAATTATAGTAGAAATTAAATTGATTTTTACTGAATTTATTATTTTGATTTGATGGATTGGATGCATTCGTGTAAAAATATAACGTTAAAAAAAAATAAGATTTATATGTTGAGGAGCATCAGATTAAAAAAAATCATAAAAAATTTAAACAAATAATGCATAATATTAATACTCAAATAATGTAATGATGTCATAAATTGGAGAAATTAGTAAAAATAAATAATGTCCTTTTTGGTCATTATATAACACATCATCATTTCATAAAAGAGCTTATAAGCTCAATTATCCAAACACTTTTATGTCTTATAAGCTTTTAAAATTTTACATCTTATAAGCTCTTAGAGCTTATAAGCTCTTAAAAATAAGCTTTAGTCAAACACCCCATTATCTATTCATTACATGAATTGGTTAACTACTCTTTGATAAACTGAAGAAAGTGGAAAATGATATTTCCATTAATGAGAAACTGATTTTACACACTAATACCGAGTATAAATATACTAATCTCAGATCTATTCTAGCCAATTATAGAGTGCCAGCTCATCACTGCTAGCCGCCTAACCAACTTTACTATGCTACATTATAAACTAACTAATATCTAACATTCCCCCAGCTATCCATGTTCCTTGTCCAACATGCAGAGTTTAAGTTTCCCTCGCAGTAAGCAGAATCTAGCCTCGGCCAAGGGCTTTGTAAAGATATCTACAATCTGATCCAAAGTAAGAACATAACCAACTTCAAGTTGCTTAGCTATTACCTTCTCTCTGATGAAGTGAATGTCCACTTCAATGTGTTTAGTTCGAGAATGAAAAACAGGATTAGCAGCTAATGTAACTGCTCCTGAATTATCACACCATAGCTTAGGCAAAGATTGCATCTCAATACCTAACTCCTTGAACACAGACTGCAACCAAAGCACATATGTGGCAAGATTGGCTAAAGCTCTGTATTCTGACTCAGTACTACTCCTAGATACCACTTCTTATTTCTTTGCATTCCAAATAATCAGATTTCCTCCTAGAAAGATACAGTGCCCCCCAGTAGACCTGTAGTCATCTGGATAACCAGCCCAATCTGCATCAGAGAAACATTCAAGAGAGAAAGTAGAGGTAGGGGAGAATTCTAAACCAAACCAACTGGTACCCTTACGATACCTCAACAGTCTTTTACAAGCTACCCAACAAAGCTTAGTAGGATTCTGTACAAACTGAGATAATTTGTTGTCACTGAAGGCAATATCAGGCCTTGTCAAGGTAAGATATTGTAAAGTACCAACTACACTCCTATATAAAGATGGATCAGCAAACACTTCACCTGCAGTTTTTGATAGTTTAGGCACAGTGACCATAGGTGTAGGGCATGTGTTGCAGTTCAGCATATTAGTCCTGTTCAGGGGCTCATGGACATATTTCTTCTGACTAAGTACAAATGTAGATTCAGACTGAGTGACCTCTATGTCCAAAAAATACTTCACATCCCCAAAAGTCTTCAACTTAAACTGAGACTGTAGTAGTTTGATCAGACTAAGCACATCAGCATTTGAATCACCAGTTATGAGAATGTCATCAACATACACCAAAATGATAGTAAGAATCCCTTTAACAGTTCTGTGAAACAGTGATAAATTAGACATAGATCTATGAAATCCCAACTCCAGTAAACAGTCTTTTAACTTGTTATACCATGCTCTAGGCGCCTGTTTCAAACCATATAGTGACTTATGTAACTTGCAAACATAATTAGGAAATGCCTTATCCACAAAACCAACAGGTTGACTCATGTAAATAACATCCTCAAGATCACCATTCAAGAAAGCATTTGTGACATCTAATTGCTGCACAAACCACTTCCTTGTAGCAGCCAAAGTAAACACTAACCGGATAGTAGAAGCCTTCACCACTGGGCTAAAGGTCTCCACAAAATCAATCCCAGCAAACTGTTCAAAACCTCTTGCTACCAACCTAGCTTTCAACTTGTCTAGAGAACCATCTGCAAGAGTCTTCACCTTATACACCCACTTATTACTAATAATCTTCATATCAGGGGTATAAGGAACTAATGACCAAGTATAATTATCCATCAAGGCCTGATACTCAAGTTGCATAGCATGAAACTATGCTGGATCTTATAAAGCAATTACCATGTCATTGGCAGGTTCAGAAGGTAAAACAACATTAGCTACATACACTTTTGGCTTAAAAATCCCATTCTTGGATCTGGTTGTCATAGGATGAGTATTCAGTTGAGGTAGATGAGAAGAGGAAGAATTAGATGATGAGACTGAATTGGATAAAGGAACTGATGTTGAAGAGGATGAGGAAGGACTTGTAACAGAAACAGAGAGATTATCATTATTAGGAATAACAGAATAGTTAGAGTGAAGAGATGGGGAGTGATGTGCAGATGAAGAAGAGGTAGTATAGAGGCTGTTGTCAGACATAGATGCACCATTAATATCACCAATGGCATCTACAAAAGGAAGAAAAGTTGAAAATGTAGACTGTGAGGGGGAGGTATTAGAAGTAGCAAACAACTGAGGATAAGGAAAGTCTTGTGTATTAAAGTGATCTGTATCTGCAACATATACCATCCCTGTAGGACTCAGACATTTATACCCTTTGTGACAATCACTATATCCAAGAAAAATACATTTGGAAGATCGGAATTGAAGTTTATTCTTATTATAGGGCCTGAGATAGGGAAAACATGCACAGCCAAAAGGTTGAAGAAATCTATAATCAGGAGACTTGCTGTACAATATAGAAAATGGAGATTTGAATTCAAGAACCGGACTAGGCAATCTATTGATAAGGAAAACAGCCGTATGGAATGCCTCCCACCAAAACTCAAGAGGCAATGAAGCCTGATCCAGTAAAGTAAGGCCAACATCAATAATATGTTGATGTTTCCTTTCAACTTTACCATTTTAGACATGAATATAGGGGCAAGGATGTTGAAAATGAACCCCTAATGATAAAAAATAGCTAGTAAGTGGTCTAAACTCACCACCCCAATCAGATTGAAATGCGTTAATAGAGGACTAAAACTGAGTTTGTACCATAGAAAATAAATGTTCAACCACTCCAACTGCTTCAGACTTAACATGGAGAGGATAAATCCAGTTATACCGAGAAAAATCATCCATAAAGCTGATATAGTATTTAAAACCATTCCTAGATTGAACATGAGGTGATCCCTACATATCAGAATGAACAAGTTCAAAGCATCTTGAGGATTTAGTTGGAACAGAAACATGTAGGTTTTGATGAAGTTTTCCTAAATTGCATGCTTCACAAAACTCCAGATTTTTAGCAGAAAAAGGAATATTCATCATAGCACAGAGTTTAGAAAGTATAACAGGATTTGGATGGCCGTATTAGCATCAAGCTTACACAAAGCAGCAAAATGTGTAGATGTATTAGTAGTATCTAGATGATTCTTACAAGAATTGACCGAATGAACAACAGTTGCCACATTACAAGACCTCAACTCTGTAGTGTTACAAGAACTAGAATCAGAACTAGTACAAGAAGAAGGAAAAACAGAAAAAGGCTCAAGAGCAGCAGTGGAAGACACATGTTGCTTGGAAAGAAATTGACTGAGGTCCAACTGGTACAAGCCATTAGTTAGATTCCCCTCCAACAAGATCATGTGGGTGAGCTTGTCCTTAACAAAATAAGAACTGGAATTAAACTCAATAACCACAGCATTATCTTTAGTAAACTGGGAGATACTTAACAAGTTCTTAGTTATTTGAGGAACAAACAAGATGTTATTGAGTAGAAGATAATGAAAGGAAGTAGAAGAAATAGGTAGAGAATTAGAACCAATTGAGGAAATAGGCATCACATTACCATTCCCAACCATGAGCTTATCAGCCCCACTGTAGTCTGAACTGATGGCTAGATTGCCAAAATCATGAGTGACATGTGTAGTAGCACCACTATCAACATACCAACTTCCTTCACCATCAGCATAAGAACCAGAACCATCATCAACATTACCCCCAAAATCAGCCAGAAAAGCTTGTTGAGCAGTAGTGGCATTCTGAGAAAGTTGTCCAGTACTAGCATTTGCAGAAGATGCTACAGATTGAGACTCAATACCAGTGAAATGAATGTCAAACCTCTTGAAACATTTGAGAGCAACATGACCAGTTCTCCCACATAACTGACATACCAACATCTTCCCAAAATTAGACTTGGCACCACGACCAAACAATGCACCAGGAGTATAGCCATGACCAGCACCATATGCAGGACCAGATCCAATCCCAAACGACTGACCACGCCCCCTAAAAGCAATATTCGCAGAATGCTCAAACAAAACATTGTGTTGTTGTGCAAGACGCACTTCATAAGCTTGAAATGCAAGCTGGATCTCCTATAGATTGGGCGCGCATTAGTGTGCTGCATAATGTTCACCACTAGAGACTCATACTCAGGACCAAGATCTTCCATGATATACATTACAAGTTCATCATCACCTAAAGGCTTTCCAATTGCACCCAGTTGATCTGCAATCCCTCGCATCTTCATGAAGTAATCCCAACTGAAAGATTTCCTTTCTTTGTGCTCTCTAATTGCTTCATATAACGCATGGTTTGTGCCTTCGATTGCGAGTGAAACACATTCTCAAGGACCGACCAAAGCTCTCTCGACGCAACGCACAATGTGTCCTAGCATGGATTCACCAACAGAGGAGAGCATCCAGCTAAACAAATATTGATCACAACGAATCCAAGTCACGAACTCAGGATTAGGCGTCATATCTCCACTAGAACTAGATGGCAAAAGCGGCGATGATGAAATCGCCGTCGAAGGGATGGCGGATTGAACCAATACACGCCAAAATGTGTAGTTTGTTCGATCCAATTTCAGCTGGATCTGCTGGAATTGAGGAAGAACTAGACCTCCTCTAGGATTAAACGATGCCATAGAGGCAGAATTAGCAAGGTATGAAGAAATAAGGGGAAAAAAATAGCTATAGATCAGCAACGAATATGCAGATCTAGACGAGAAGAGACAACAACGAATATGCTGGAAAAAAAAATTAAATGGAAATGCAGCAGAAGATCGAAGAATCGTCTCTGGCTCGAGATACCATCTTTGATCAACTGAAGAAAGTGGAAAATGATATTTCCATTAATGAGAAACTGATTTTACACACTAACTACCGAGTATAAATATACTAATCTCAGATCTATTCTAGCCAATTATGCCAGCTCATCACTGCTAGCCGCCTAACCAACTTTACTGTGCTACACTATAAACTAAACTAATATCTAACAACTACTAAACAGGGAAACAACAGTCAAGCTTTGATTTTCTTATATTTCACTATTTCAGAATTTCTGCTAAATATCTTGCCGATTATCTCGAGAAAAAAAAAAGTTCATTGGCTCGATATTCGTTACGCGTTGATTATCGAATATTTGTGGATGAAAATTTTAAAATAAACGGTTTGATAGGATGTTGCCCAGAAGAAATAGAAGTGAAGCCCAATATCAAGCCCAAGAGAAATTAGGGCTAGGGTTATATGTAGATCCTCTATAAATAGGGGGAAATAAATCTTGTAAAGGGACAGAAAGTATTCGAATAAAATTCGTACTCTTGCTCCATAGATATAGATCTCATTAAAGATCGAACCACGTAATTTTTTTGGTGTTCTTTTACATTCTCGTTACGCTTTTTAATTACCCCAAGAAAATCAAGATCGAACATTAAGAAAAACCAAGATCAAGCATTGGCGCCGTCTGTGGGAAACGATCAATTCGTGTTTCAGATCGAAAATTTTCTTTGGGGGATTTAGGCGCAGAGAATGATTCACAAAAAAAATGCCGGGAGCATCATGCACGTTCGCAGAGAGAGGGGGAGTTAAGCAGAGAGGGCGAGTGGGGCGAAAAGGACGGACAAGGCCACCACCACCGCTCCATCTTCCGCTGAGCTGCACCGCGACCACGGTCCCGGCGTACCACGCCTCCAGCCGCCCCGGGTCGCCGTCGATGCCGAGCTTGCGGGTGATGGCGACGGTGATGATGACCTGGCACACCAGCAGCAGCACCGCCGAGCTCCTCCTTCGAGCTCCTTCACGCCGAGCTGCAGCCAGGGCCGGTCCTGTGCTTTCTGTGGCCCTAGGCGAAAATAAAAAACGGGGCCCTTCATAAGCGAAAAAATTCATCAACTTCAATTTGATGCTCTGTTAAAATTTCATTTTCACGTGATTCTTTTTTGCGACCGAGCTTAAAATATTTATCAATAAAGAAATGTGCATAAGGGGATATAAAAGGAACAAAAATGTAAGAAATGTAGAAAAATAAATAAAAGAGATGTAATTAGTGCAAAATAAAAATAATGAAATGCGCATAAAAAGTATATGAAAGGAACAAAAATGAAAGAAGTGTAAAGAAATAATAAAAGAAAAGTGATTAGTTAAATATGAAAGAAATATGTATAAGGAGTAGTATATGAAATGAAAAAAAAAATGAAAGAAATGTCAAAAAAACAAATTAAAAAAAATGTGGGCAAAAATGTGGCCAACAAGGGTCGAACCCTTGACCTAATAAGAAAGGGATTTAAGATTATATCCATAACTAACTGCACTAAGTGTTTAATATGTATAAATTTAATTAAAAAATATATATACATATATACAATATATATGGGCCCCCAAAATTTTGGGGCCCTAGGCCTGTGCCTCTTGGGCCTTGCCTCAAATCCGGGCCTGGCTGCAGCCCCCGCCGACTCCCACGAAGAGCAGCCGAGCTGCAGCCCTCCGTTGAGCTGTGTCATGCCGACGTCATCGCTGCAGCACCGCCGAGCTGCACCTGCGTGAGCAGACGTCGCCGCAGCAGCTGCCGGCCGAACTGAAGCTCTCCGCCTCATCGCCGCAGCACCTCCGAGCTGCAGCGTCGAGCTCGCCCCCTCCGATTCCCACGAAGAGTAGCCGAGCTGCAGCCATCGGTCGACGAGCCACAGGGCGCCGACTCCCACGATCGATCACGGTTATTTTACAACCTTTGTGTAGCCTTTTTACAATTCATTACTAATATATAAACCTTTCCAGGAAGTTAGCATCATTGTAAGAACGTGTTCCGGATCAATATTATATGTTGAAAAACGAAAAGAAAAATAATAAATTAAAAACTATTCTTTTTTCGATTATAAAAAGCTTGTCTGGGCCATGTGACGGCGCGTGACATAAAGTGGTATTGAATCAATAATACTTTTTTCTCAAAATATTACCAACAACTAGATGCTTTTAGTTCAAGTATGATATTATTACATGAAAAAAAAATGAGATTTTAGGGATATTCTAAATTTCTTGACTATGTGGAAAAAGATATAATTACACCCATACCCTTAACTATATAAGGTCCAAATGTTCTTGACTATGTTGTCCTATATTTAATGTTAAATCTAAAATTAATACTCGTTCTGTTCCGTAAAACTAGACATATTTCTTTTTGGCACAAGGAATTAAGGAGAACTTGTTAATGCTTGTAATTAAATGTATGTGATTAGGAATATTTTAATGATTTATATTTTTATATAACAAGTGAATTAAGATTTTTATAGTTATTTTATGATTAAATAATTTTTTAATTAATATTTTTATTTTTATTTTCAATTTTTTTTTTCATTTAGTTTTTGGAATTACACAATCATAAAACATGAATTAATCTCAATTAAGGAAAAAAAATGCATCTTTAATATATTGAACTAATTTTGGTAATGTTGGATTCAAAATCTCTAATTCTTTCCATTTAAAAAAACATGTCAAGTTGGACATCCCATAAAGGAATATATTCTAGTTGGATGGGATTGAGGGAGTAGTTTGATTAATGTTGTGTAGGATCAATATACAATCATCCAGAAATGCTCCCTACCCACTATGGGCACACTTAATGTGCTCACGGCTAACGTGGCACTGTCACGTCAATGTTTTTTCCTTTTAGGATTTAGTTTTTAATGGTAGGTTTAGTTTTTTCCGGTAGGGTTTATTTTTATAAGACATATCTATATCTTATTATAAAAGAGCCTTATTTTATAAAATTTGATTTGCCCATTATGCCCCTATTATAAATTTATTTTAAGGATAACTTTATAATTTAAAACGAACTTAATTAATTAATGTTATTTACTTTCAAATTGTAGTTATATAAGTAGTGTACTTCTATTGAAACTCTTAAAAATTAAATTTTTGACACTAAATACACCATATCCTTACATTTGGAACACAATTTTTTAGCTATTTATTTTTTTAATTACTTCCCTATTGCAGAAAAGAGGGGGGGGGGGGGGAGGGGATGCAATATTTACATAAACATTTGAACATAAAATAAAATATCGTTAAAGCTACTTAAACTAAAATGTTATCGGCTATGAGGTGTAAATATTAAATTTTTTATTTTGACATTACTGTGATATAAATATGAATCAACTATTCTACGACACCATGAAGCATGATCTATCATCATGTCGTAAAATATATTTTTCTTTATTTAAATTTTAATATATAATATTTCTTTTTTCTTGCCTATTTTTTGTCTTTTATTAGTATTAAATTATATTCAGGATAATATCAATAGTGTATTCTTTCATTAGAATTATTGTCCACGCAAATTGGTATCTATTGGAATATTTGTTAAGGGGAATAGGAATCTTTTATGTTTCTAAAGGGTTACAATTTGTTTTGATTAGATTCCAAAACTCAATAGATCTTTCCCTTGTTACTTTTGATGCATGCAAGCATCACTTCATGTAATCTTTCAATATATTAGAATAGCTCACTTGTTAGGGAGCTATACTTTTGTTTAAGTGTATTTTGTTCCAGCACTAGTGGAGCGGACCAAGCGAAACTGGCGAAGCGAAGTAAAGAAAAGTGAAGTGAAGAAAAGCAAGGCGAAGAAAAGAGAAGTGAAGAAAAGCGAAGTGAAGAAAAGCTAAATTGATTTTATTTTTTCAAGTATGCTGGAAGCGACAAGTCACAAGCGATCACTTTTATAAAGTGAGAAGCGAATACAATTAAAAGCAACTTGAAGCACTCGTGCAAAAGCTGCTCAGAGAAAGTGACATCAGTACAAGCGTAAAGTCAAACAGTATCCAACACTAATGAAGCGCTCGTGAGAAAGCACGAGAAGCGACGAAGTGAACTAGAGTTTGAATTTCAAAATTCAAACTCTGCAACAGTTTGTACACTAAATTAATGCAGTGTGGATGTCAGAGGACGCGTGGAAGATTGCTATAAGCCAATGGATATTGCCGGAACAGTGCACAGCTGTTGTCTCCACTACATTTCAAATCGGAAATCTGCAGATATCTAGGGTTTCCTCTTCCGGAAAGAAGACAAGCCGGAAAAGCACTGACCTTCTGCAAAAAGCTGCATTGTCGCAAGACTGAAGGGAAGTGAAGAGCACGTACCACCAACCTCTCTAATGGGTAGCTGGCTATCTCCCACTATAAATACGGGTGCATACTCAACAAGAATGTTGGGAACCCTTTAAAACTGAGTTTTGATAATGCTATTAGAAACCACACTTATATATAGATTTTAAGTGGAACAGGCTGGTCTCCGTGTTTGGATCAGTCAAGCTTAACTCGGACAGGTTGCTCATGTAAAGGTCAAGGTTGGTAGTGCAACCTTGTACCTAATCTACTCAATCTATCATACTGTTCCATTAGGTAATTTGTTTATGTAACATGCTCCTACCATACTCGAAGATTCCACACGAAGGTTACAAAAGACCGAAGACAGTTCGAGGTATAGGAAGGTCGACCTGTGAAGACCAACCTGAGTTGTGGTTAAGGAACCTGTTCTCACCCAACGACAAGAGTTGTGTCAGAGTACGGTACTGCAAATCTTGACACACTTCCAACAGCCCTATTTCAAATGCTTCACTATAAATACCTCAACTCATTCCAAAAAGAATTTACGGGAAACTCAATACACAAGCCAAAACGCTGCAGAAATCTTAAGCTAAAAATCATTCAATCAACACTCGAAATCACTAGAGTTTTCCCAAGTGTTGATCTTTGTAGATTTCTGATCTCTCTGGAAACTGTCTTACTAGAACACATCACACACACTCACACTATCATCACAGTTGATATTTAGTGTAGTTGATTGAGTTGTGTATTCCTAACGATGATAGTTATTCACAGCTTTCTAGTTTGGATATTAGCGCTAGTTATTTAGCGTTGGTAAGATTGTATGAAAAATTGTATGTAAAGTAAGAAGAGACACGACTCAAGAATCATGCTAGATTCAGTCTAAAGAAAGACTTGAATTTGGACTGGACCTCCACCAGTGTTAAAAGGAGCGAATATCTCAAGTTAAGGGATTACAGATTCGACGGGATTTGGCGTAGACATAGGAGTTATTTACTCCGAACCACGATAAAAACTCCTCGTGTTTCTCTCTCTTGCTACTTTTACATCTTTATTTACACAGTTTGCATGTTCACAACCTGCACCACTGTAACATGTCTTGCATGAGCAGTTGTCTGAACTAAAGTCTTTTGAAAACTGTGTTGAAAACGGTTAGTCAACCTTTCCACCAAACTTCCGCACGCAGGTTAGTTTTGCAAGCTCAGCAGTTTACTAATTGAGCTGGAAAAACTAAGCTGCTCTGATAAACTGGAGTGACGACTCAGTAAAATCAAATTGGTTTTTAAAAAATCAAAATTGTTGGCTAATTGGTGTATTCCCCCCTACACCAATGACCACTTATCGGGGCCTACAAGTGGTATCAGAGCGGTGCTTCTTTTGACCACTGCTTCTGCATACTAGAAGCTTTTTGTGTTTTTACGTCAAATTGAACTAGATCTCTAGAATTATGTTTGTGCATACATACATAAACTGTCACTATCGAAGCTTCACTTCTCCGCGTCTGTGAAGATTTCTCTATGCAGGGATATGAAGATTGGAGCTTTCGAATAAAGATGTGCCTCCAAGCTCATCATGTGCTGATGTGGGATGTCATCGAGAATGGCCGAACACCAATCTACGAACCTGTCACGCCCCAATTCTCAAAAGAAGAGGAAATCGTGAATTAGGGCGCGACTGAGGTTGGAGAAAAGAGGCGGGGAAAGAAAGGGGGAAGCTTATCTTATATAAATAAACTGGATAATGTGCCCAAAGAATTTGACAGCATTTCCCTTATAAAATTAGGAAGTAACCTAAAATTGAAAATGACAAGAGATAATAAAGAGATATGTTCATTCATAGCATAAGGATCGTTTAAGTTCAAATGGCTCAACCATAGATATAAAGGATAGACTCAATACATAAAAAGAAGACATAACAACTTCAAGGAACAAAGTCGAGAGTTAAATACAAAAGATGAGCAACTAGCGGAAGCTTATTAACAAAAGGAGAACCCTCGCCTCAGCTCTGCCCCATCAACACTGTCTGCTTAACTTGAAAACATTTGGAAAATATTTGGGCTAAGTACTAATGTACTCCGTGGGCTTAGCATTTGATAAGTTCATCAAAACAAAAATACAGTTTACCCATTATCATAAGACATAACTTGGAAGGTTTTGTAAAAGAAATACATCCAAGTATGTCAAAATATCATCATTTTCCTTAGCGCGCATTTGTCACACTCTACAGTTACTCTTACTGTGACCCCGGACCTCTAGCCACCGTCGGGTCCATTAACATTCATTTTGGACTTCGGGTCGAAACCCAGAGAGTCCCATTCATCATCCATTTTGGACCTCGGGTCGAAACCCAGAGAGTCCCATTCATCGATAGTACACGAGAGAGATCAACCAATCACAATACTATCAGGGTGTATACACAGTTCATAGTTAGTGTTTGAGACTGAACTAAGAACCTCGATCGATTAACTTCAGAGCATTAAACATGTAGAGCGCACAAAAACATTTTATGGATAAACAGTTTTCATTTTGTAAATATCAGAGCATAATATAACTCAAAATATATTTGGAAGTAAAGCCCACCTTGATGGAATAATTCCGTAGATAAATAACACAACTCGGTTCTGGTGATTATTGATCTTCTCCAAAAGGTCCTACAAGATAATGTCTAAACTTAATGGTTTACCTTGATGGAATAAACTTTCTAGCAATAAGAGTTTGAGCTTCTGGAATTAAGGGTTCATTAGATGCAAATCCAACAAGTTCTACATTCGAAGAGAATTTGGAAATTCTGCAACCCTCTGGGAAAATAATTGTTTCTCACTCATTATAAATCAAAACAGAGCATATGATATTGCTTTGGAAAGATAACACATAGGGCTATGATATGTTTAAATTTCAGAATTTTCCCATGAGTAAACGAAATATGTATAGAAGGATAATGGAACGTACTTCAACATGAAAAAAGAATAAATGTCGAATTTCAAACGAGCTGTTCTCAATTTAGCCCGTAAGTGGCTGTTTTCCAGATTTCCAAAGAGATGAGATTTGAATTTCAATTTGTCATAACCGATGCATATGAACTCGGATCAAGACGAAATTTTGGCTACAGATAGCTGAGAACATGAGCTACAACTTTCATTTAGGACTTGAAAAGAGATAAGGTCGGGAACATGCTTGAAAATATTGAACAGAACACGAACACCAGTTGTTCGATAAAATGCCCGAGTCAAAAACGTGAAGAATGCTTACGGGTTCGGCTCTAGCTCATCTTAAACCATCATTTGAGCAAGGAAACATGATGATCACTCATCCAAAACAACATACATGACTGTAGAGTCGGGCTTGAAGAATCAAGGAGAGTTTTGACAATATTCACATCAAAGTTCATCAAATAAAACATGGATGGCTTTCTTTTGAAGTACAGAACAAGAAATCAACAATTTCAAGAGCATCCATAGAGTTGACTATGGTGTGAACGAAATTGATTCATCATTTTTAGAGGTTTAAACTCAAAATCTAAACTCATATTTGTGCTAGATATGTTAAGACGAAGATATTGTACCGATTGGAAATGAAAGAATCGAAGCTTGAATCTTTCCCAAAAAAAATCTACTCTTGCTTGAACTACTTCCCTTGCTTTGATCAAGAATCCATCACCATAGCTTTGTTCCTTGGTTGATTTGATGAAGAAATCCAATGTTTATAGGTGATTGATGAAGGGAAGATGGAGCTTGAAGCTTGGAGCTTCAATGGAGTTTTAGAGAGAAGAAGGGGTGTCGATCATGGAGGAAATGGGGGTGTGCTTCCTTCATGAGTGAAGGAGGAGTGAGGAGCTAGCCTTCTTGTTTGAGTGGTGGTGAGAAGGACACCACCCCCTTACTCTCAAGATGTGGCACACACATGCACCACACACACTTGTATCTAATAGTATTTCTTCTAGTGGAATATCTCTACACACATCTCATCTTATTTCTATAAAATATTTACAGAATAACATTCTTCGAAAATCATTCCGAGTAATTTCTTGCCTTGCCAAAATTCCTTCATTCTCAAAATTCTCGAGATTTCATTGGAATAATTCCAACATATTATAAAAATTCCCATAAGCTCATTTTCGTCCATGCTCGATCTCAAATACTCAAAAAAATTTATTTCCTCCCTAAAAAATTCCAATTTTTCCAAATACGGATTTTTACGGCTATTACAGAACTCTACGACACTGATGTCTCTGGAGAAAAAGTTTCCGAAGCGACATATGTGCCAAAGATCAAAGATCCCAGAAAATACACAACCGAAGAAAGAAAGGAAGCTGGACTTGACAGCTTCGCAAAAGGGTTGATCTCTAGCAAAGTTAAGGGAGTCCACCTGGCCAAGATAAGAAATCTTGGAACTGCAAAGGAAATGTGGGACACCTTAAAAGCTATAAGCCTTGGATCAACATAAATGCTGGAAAACAAGCTGTCAGTGGCATGCAGTAAATTTGAAGAATTCAAAATGCAGCCAATGGAAACCATTGATCAGCTCAAGAACAGATTCACAATGATCACTTTGGAGATCGCAGCTCTCAAGAAAGATAAATACACACAGCGCGAACTCAACCTCAAAGTTATCCAATCTCTCCCAGCAAGCTGGCATATGTACAGTGCCATGCACCGTGGCAGGTCGGATATCAGCAACCTATCAACCGAGCAACTGTTTGATCTACTCATCGGAAATAGGTTTGAAATGATCAGACTTCACGGGTCAGAAAAAGCATCTTCAAGCAAGAAGACCGAGCCCGAAAAGAAAGAAAAGGATGCTGCATTCAAAGCTGCATCAATTATAGAGGAAAGAGCAATCCCAAAGGATTTATGCTCCAAAATAGAGAAATTATTGAAAGACTATGCACTCATGGCTAGGATAAATGAAAAGCTTGAAAAACGTTTCAACAAATTCCGTAAATATCACAAGGATTTCAAGAGAAATCAAACCACCTCTTCTTCCGACAAGAAAGGTGAAGGTATATCAAAACCCTCTAAATTCAATTCTTCTAACACTCCCGAGGGTGGCTGTTTTGAATGTGGCAGACCAGGTAACTACAAGTCAGATTGCCCAGACTTATCAAAGGCTGAACGCGAAGAGCTCCGCACAAAAAGAGATCAAAAGCTTAAGGAGCAGCGCAACGCCATGATCGCAGCTGAGGAAGAGGCCAAAGCAATTGCCACATTATCAGACTCAACCTCATCTGACGAAGATGATGAATTGGATGAGGAGGAATGTCGCTTAGCTGACGAGGAACTTGAATATGAAGAATGCTACATGGGAAAAGATCTCGATCTTGTTCAATACAAGGTTGATACTGAAACCTCATTTTCATATTCAACTAACTCCGAACATGCAGGTATTGAAATACCTGAAATGCCAACGTATGAAGAGTTTCAACAACAGCTTGATGACTACAAGAAGCTCTCGGAAATATTTAAACAAGTAGTCATAGAAGGATCCAAGCTGGAGGATGAAAAAATGAAACTCAAAGCTGCCATGAATGAAGACTTCACTCTCTATGATGAAGCAAAGAAAAGGGAGATAGAGACCCTAAAAATCCAAATGGGTGAATCAGCTTTAAGGGAAGAAAACCTTAAAGAAATGCTCACTGAAAAGGATAGTGAGATCAACAGCTTGAATGGCAAACTGGTAGATCTCGCAAAGGAGCATGAGAAGCTATTGCAGAAAGAGCTCAAGTTTCAACAAGTCCTGATGAAAATGAACAAAAGTGGTGAAAAGCTTGAAGCCTTGCAAGCTGCCCAGAGACCTGCTCAGATAAAGCTTGGCATTGGATTCGATGGTCAAACCAGCAGAGCCCAAAGAAAAGGAGAAGGTCATGTTCGAGAAAGAAAAAGGATTAGTTGAAAGCAAAGCTCATCACACTCTACCAGACAAGAAACTCAAACTAAAAAATCCAGCCCGGCAACCACAAGCAATCCTGGTAAAAGAGCATGAAAAGCCTGCTATCAAGAAACAACAGCTAAGGCCGTCAGTTGAACAGCAGAAGGTTGAGCAACCTAGGAAACTATATGGTCAAACAACTTATCAAAAAGGAAGCCAACCTGCTCCAAGAAAGGTGCAAACTGCTAGCAAAAGAAAAGCAGTCTCTCAACCAAGAACCATTCAAACTGCTCAACCACAACGAAATAATTACTATGAGCAGCGGCCAAATCAACAAACACTTGACAATGAAGGTTATTGGTACGACCATCATTGGTACCAATGTCCTGAGTTATCAAGTAGGCACTATCAATTTCCACATGAAAGTGGATTTGGAAATGATCGCTGCAGATGTGGATATATGGAGCAGTAGTATCAAAATGATCATTATCAACCTGCTCATTACCAACGGCAGTCTGCATACTCTAATGAAACCTTCTACTCAACAAATAAGCAGCGGGCCAAGCCATGAGTCAACAGAAGGAGGTTCCAAAAGAAAAAGCCTGGAAACCAAGTTGCTAAAACTCAACCTGCTAACAAAGACCCAAATTCATATGGGTTGCTAAAACTGTCTAATTGCAAGATGGGAAAACTCAAAGGAGAAAGCGAGCAGCTCGCGGCAAGGTCTGGATCATTGACAGTGGATGCACAACGCACATGACCTGCGACAAAAGCTTGTTTACAAACTTCATTGAATGTGATGGACCTCTAGTCACTTTTGGAGGAGACTCTAAAGGGAAAACAAAAGGTTACGGTAATCTAGTTGTTGATAAAACAACAATATCTAACGTCACATATGTTGAAGGTTTAAATCATAATCTCTTTTCAGTAAGTTAGTTCTGCTCTACTGGAAAAAGAGTAGAATTTTCTACTAACATATGTGCTATAAAGAACAAGGAAGGAGAAGAAATTCTTCTTACCGGTATTTTGCAGGATAACTTGTACATAGTACAATGGTCAGATGAGAAAGAAACCTGTCTGGTCACCAAATCTGCACCTGAAGTCAGCTGGCTATGGCATAAGAGACTGTGTCACTTAAACTTCAAAGCCATCAACAAGCTTGCTCGCAAGAAGCTCGCAGATGACCTTCCAGATCAAGTTTACTATAAAGATCATGTTTGTGAAGCCTGTCAAGCTGGAAAGCAGACAAAATCATCATTCCCAAGCATTGCAGCTCACAACACAAGTAGAATCTTGGAACTACTCCACCTGGATTTATTTGGTCCAGTAACTCCAAGAAGCATTAATGGTAAAAAGTATACTCTCGTTATTGTTGATGATTACTCACGATATACTTGGGTTATTTTCTTACATAAAAAGAAGGAGACACTAGTAGAGCTACCTGCGCTGCTCACCAAACTGTCAAACATGAAAAACAAAAGTGTGATCTCAATCAGATCTGATCGTGGAACAGAATTTCTTAATCATATGATTGAGTCCTACTGTACTAGAAATGGAATTACACATCAAACTTCAGCAGCTCGCACACCTCAATAGAATGGTGTTGTTGAACGACGCAACAGGTCTCTAAAGGAAGCAGCTCGCACAATGCTGAATGAAACCAATCTTCCTAAGAAGTTCTGGGCGGAAGCAATCAACACAGCTTGCTACACTCAGAACAGATCAGTCATTCATAAACGACATGGAAAAACCCCATACGAGCTGTGGAAAGATAAGAAACCTCGATTCAAATATCTTAAATCTTTTGGTTGATTGTGTTACATTCATAATAATGGGAAATCACAGTTAAAAACATTTGATAGCAAAGCAGATCCAGGAATATTTGTAGGATATTCAGAGATCAGCAAAGCCTTTAAAGTTTTTAACAAGAAGACTCAGATTGTGGAAGTAACACCACATGTTTTTGATGAATCTATCTGTGAGTACAGGGAGACTCAACCTGAAGAAAGTACATGTGCAAATCAAGATCAAGCAGGCTCCAACACACAGTTTCGAGATGAAATACTAATATGGATTCCAACCGACTTGGAAGAAGAAGAAAGTCAGCCTGTATAAGATTCCAATCCACAAAATCCACCCATTCAGCAAGGGGGAACAAACCAAGGGGGAACCGAAGCTCCTCCAACCAGCACCTCTTCAACTAATCCAGAAACTCCAAAAGAACCTGCAGTCAATGCAGAACTGTCAGAGGATCAGCTTGCTGAACAATTTGAACAGCTTGACCCCTTCACTCAACCTCTACCTGAGTTTGAAGATCCCTTACCAGACCCTGAACTAATTCTCACAAAAGAAGAAATCTCTCATTGAAGGAGATGGGTCGATGCTCATCCTGAAGATCTCATTGTTGGGAACCCAAAGGCAGGTGTGAAGACAAGAAGACACATAGGAGAAAACTGTCTACTAAGCTGTTATCTCTCCAACTGTGAACCCAAAACCGTTGAGAAAGCTCTTACCGACCATGACTGGGTTACAGCCATGCAAGAGGAACTCAATGAGTTTAAAAGAAACGAAGTATGGTCACTAGTTGATCGTCCTACACATCAAGGAGTGATTGATGTAAAATGGGTGTTTAGGAATAAGAAAGATGAAAATGCTGAAGTAATCAGAAATAAGGCAAGATTAGTTGCCAAAGGTTACTGTCAACAAAAAGGGATAGACTATGATGAGACCTACGCACCAGTGGCAAGACTAGAAGCAATTAGGTTATTTCTAGCATATGCAACTCATCAGAGGTTCAAAGTCTACCAAATGGACGTGAAGAGTGCTTTCCTCAATGGAATCCTTGGAGAAGAAGTTTACGTTGAACAACCACGAGGTTTCGAGGAAGCAGGTCCAGAGAAAGTTTACAAACTTCACAAGGCAGTATATGGTTTGAAACAAGCTCCCAGAGCTTGGTATGAAACGTTGTCTACATTCCTACTGCATTCTGGTTTTAAAAGAGGATCGGTCGACATAACTTTATTTACTTTTAAGTACAAGGATAATATTCTTCTTATGCAAATTTATGTTGATGACATTATCTTTGGATCTAGGTCAAAGTTTCTATGTGACAGGTTTGGAGAACTCATGAAGTATGAGTACAAAATGTCCATGATGGGGGAGATGAACTTCTTCCTCGGCCTGCAGGTCAAGTAATCTGCGGATGGTATCTTCATTTGTCAATCCAAATATGCTAATGAGCTGGCAACCAAATTCAGTGTCCAAGATAGCAGACCACTGAAGATTCCAATGATTGCAAATGGAAAGATGAATCCTAGATTCTGAAGGGAAACCTGCCAGCATAACTTTGTATAGGGAAATTATTGGTTCTTTACTTTATCTTACTGCAAGTCGACCTGATATTTCTTTTGCAGTTGGAATATGTGTTCGGTATCAAGCTAATCCAAAGGAATCTCATCTAGAAGCAGCCAAGAAAATTCTTAGATATGTCAAGGGAACTGCAAACTTCGGATTATGATACCCTTGTGATGATAATTTTGAACTAACTGGCTATGCAGATGCAGATTATGGAGGATGCAAACTGGATAGAAAGTCCACATCAGGGACTTGTCAGTTTCTTGGAAGCAAGTTGATCTCTTGGTTTTCAAAGAAGCAAACTTCAGTTGCTACTTCAACAACAGAAGCTGAGTACATGGCGACAGGAAGCTGTTGTGCACAGATTTTTTGGTTGAAACAACAACTCAAAGATTATGGAGTCACAGTTCGAAAAGTTCCTATCTTTTGTGACAGCACAAGCGCTATAGCACTCACTGTGAATCCTATCTACCACACCAGATGCAAGCATATTGATATAAGGCATCACTTCATTAGAGATCATGTGGTATAACAGTTGAGAAAATCCATACTAACATCCAAAGAGCTGATATTCTAACGAAACCTCTCATGGAAGAAAGATTCAAAATGCTGTGTGGAAAGCTTGGAATGCTCAGAATGGATACACAGCCTAAGTCAGAAAATGGAAGCAGTTCGCTAGAACAGGTCAGCCAAGAGCAGACTGACTTGGAAACTGCATGCTAACAAAAGCAGTTCGCTAGAGCAGGTCAGCCAAGAGAAGACTGACTTGGAAACTGCAGTTCAAAAGAAGCAGTTCGGTGACACGCAGCTTGAGGCCACAAACTGCATTGAAAGTCAAAATTACTGGCCAACCTTTAAGGGGGAACTGGAGATGTCGCATTAATCTCCATTTAATTCTTAGCATAACAGTCCAGCTAGGTGGAAACTGCGAGATCAGAAACTGTGGATAAGTCATAGTTTGCATAGGGAAGTGTCATGGACGACCTGTATCAGTCTCCATGTTTTTGAATTATGTTTTTGAATTATGTCAATGATATGCCTTAATATTTCTGATGTTCAGATTTCAATGAAATATTTCTTGCTTCACTTGATCAATTTCTGCCTTATCAATCATTCTCATTTATTGAAGCATGTGTTTTGTTATTTATTGAAATCATTGTTAAGGATATTCTGACACAATACATAACATTCGCACTTCACTTTCCATGTATGTCAAAAAGTGTATGCAAAGCGTCAAATTCACATTAAATGCGAGGCGATGGTTGAGTGTAAGGGTTGTGCGAGTGGGCTTCACAACCACCCCCACGAGCCCAATACCTCATGAATTTCTAGGGATTTAATCCCATCCGTTGAACGGTTGAAATACCTCAATCACAACCGCTTATTTTCTCTTATATATGTGCTCATATACTGTGCATCGTCGTTCTTATTCAATTTTCTGCATTCTTCCGCCATTTTCTTTCTCTGCAACTCTGCAACTCCTCTCTTTCAAAATTCGAAATTCTAAGTTCACTTATACTTTATCAAAATGGCAGGAGAATCCACATCTCACAACGTCAAGCATACAACCGGTACAAGCACACAGCCAGATCTTCCAACGACTACAGAACAGAAGATCCAATACATGCAGGAGTTTATTCTCATGGAGCCCTCGGCAAATCTCTCTACATACGGCTACGCCGGCCTGAACGAGATGTACCTCACCATTAAAGCAGCAGATGGTTTTTACAAAATCATCTCTCATGAGCCCAAATTCTGGCTTCCTCAACAAGTCGCGATGTTCATTCTCTCCTATTTTTGCCAAGAAGATGTCGACTCTGCTCAATTCTATCTTCCGATACCCAATGAGCCCGACGCGCCCATTCCCATTCTACCGCTCATCACTCGGACCTACGGCATCGCAGATTCGGGAACCGTGGAAATCTTGTATCACATACCCATGGGTCTTATTCTGGATGTTCCTGATGCAGATCTGGAAACTGTGTATCAGAAAGCTTTGATGCAGCCAGCAGTAAAATATGATGGAAAAAATTTCTCGCGACCTCTGCTGCGACCTGCATACAGAGTCCTCTTCGACTTTGTCCACAAGGTTTTCCTTGGTTACTCTGGTAACCACGACGCTGTCACTCCAGCGAAGTTTAGAGTGATGACTACAATTATGCAGGGTCTAGACGTGAACTGGGCCCGATTTCTTCTCAAACTCATCAACGAAGAAATCAAGCAGCTCTCGATCACTTTTGAAGGTGAAGAGTTGACCGAGTTCCGTGTTGCCAGGAACCTGCGCCTAGGCACCAAGATCTGCTCTCTAATTCAATATCTCCACCCCGACCTCAATTGGAGTGGAATGACGCCTTTCAATAAGGAAAAGGTCCCCAAAGACCAGAAGCAGCTTGAATTAATCATTGGGGTTGACATGACCATTTTTGCCAAGAATGACGACATGGTCAAACCATTTCTGTATGAAATGGGTAGGTCCAACCCAGCCTGGGTACCCCCAGAACAGCGTGACAATAGAAGGAAGAGACAACACGCCCCCAGCAAACAGCTTGACAAACCACCCAAGTCTGTGAGGATCAAATCTCCAACTCTCATCTCGCGCAGGTTGCATACGGAGTTTGCTGAGATTGAAGTGCAGCACCGACCTGCTGAACAGACAGATTCCACTGCTCTTGCAGATCTCCACACACAGGTTTCAATTCCTATTCCCTCTGTTCATGATATCTTCAAGGCTCCAGTTCTGGAGATAACTGGCCAGAGTCATGTTGTATCTCAACCGGAGGACGAGACAGAGTTCGAGGAAGAAAATCTCGACCACTCAACTGTTGTCCACCAGCAGTCCGGTGAAGCCTCTCATCATCTCAGCTTTCCACCAGAGATTGACATCAATCTTATTTTCTCATCCGACGATGATGATGTCCAAGAAGATCCGGTGAAAACTGCAGCTGCCATGCTGGTCAACTCAATCGAGATTAATGCTGAAAAGACTGTCTTGGAGTCTTTTCCCGGAATCGATCTCACACCAGAGACTAGGCAGATGGCGTACACGCTGCGTACTTTGCTCGATGGGAAGGATGAGTCATACTATGACTTGAAGTCTATATTCCTGATTCACTCCATCGAACAGCTTGAAATTGAAGAGCACACCCTGGGGAAGTATTTTGGCTATGCTTCAATTCCTGAAGCTCGCGATTACTTCAAGAATTTTGTTCTCTCAAGGATGAAGAGAGAGGTCAGGGCTCTCAATATTGATTTGAAACCTTTTTACACTCATGATCGAAGTTCCTACAATTTCAGGTTTCTGGAGGATGATGACTTCAGTCCTATTCCCTCTCCCACCCGGAACAGCGAAGACACAGAGTCCGATCATGATTGTGCAACTGTACCTTCTATTGCAACCGCTGATACTCCTCTCATTGCGCTGCAAGAAAACTTGGAGAACTTCATCATTGAGGATGTTTCCAAGGTGAATGCAACAGAGATTGCAGAACATAAGAAGATTGCTGACAAGATTAAGGCCATGGATAAAGCTGCATCCGCCATGCTGACCAACATAAATGATGAAATGCCACAAGTCATTAAGGAAGTTGTGGCAAGCCAGTTCGCAACCTTCATTTCCACCCAACTCAAAGCAGAAATGGACAAGCTGCTTCCCATCCAACTGTCCGAATTGAAAGTCACCTACAAATCTTCAATTGAGGGCTTGCAATACGAGTTTGAACAACTCAACAGGCTTGTAAATGACGTTTCTGCAAAGCTTACTCAATCTACATCCAGCTCACTGAAGAAAGAAGAGGAGATGCAAGGGAACATCAACTCCCTACTGCAGTTCAAAGAAAAGTTCAGCACAGACATGTCCTTGATTTCTAATGAACATGCCTCCCTCAACACCCTTATTTAAAATTTGATTGATGATAATGCCGAAAAGGGGAAAGAGAAAGGCAAGGAAAAACGTGGTGCTTCGAAATCAGGAAAAGGCAAGGAGAAACAGGTTACATAACCGCCTCAAGGCAGAGGCAAAGGTTGCACTGACCAACCTGTAATACAAACAGAAGCTGCTCCATCTGCGACAATCGCCCCTCAACCTGCTACTTCCAAGTTGTCCGCTCAAGAAAAAGCACAGGGTGAATCTAACCTCATCCGACTTATGGCAGAAGCTGGATATACCGCAGAAGACTGCGCAAATGAAGGAAAGCAGAAGCTGTTTCTGGAAGATTTGAAGAAACAGAGGGCAAGGGACAAAGCTCGCATGACAAGCTTCAAAGGACTTGAAAGCTACAAGGAACATGTTGATAAAAGGGAATTGTCGAATTGGTTACCAGTGGAAGATCAGCTTATATGGGACGAGTTCATCAACCAATTCATCTTGCACCACTACTAGTTGCAGGTCGATGCTCGTTATACTGGTAATACCAAAACCAACCTGAGTTGTGGTTAAGGAACCTGTTCTCACCCAACGACAAGAGTTGTGTCAGAGTACGGTACTGTCAATCCTGACACACTTCCAACGGCTCTATTTCAAATGCTTCACTATAAATACCTCAACTCATTCCAGAAAGAATTTACGGGAAACTCAATACACAAGCCAAAACGCTGCAGAAATCTCAAGCTAAAAATCATTCAATCAACACTTGAAATCACTAGAGTTTTCCCAAGTGTTGATCTTTGTAGATTTCTGATCTCTCTGGAAACTGTCTTACTAAAACACATCACACACACTCACACTATCATCACAGTTGATATTTAGTGTAGTTGATTGAGTTGTGTATTCCTAACGACGATAGATATTCACAACTTTCTAGTTTGGATATTAGCGCTAGTTATTTAGCGTTGGTAAGATTGTATGAAAAATTGTATGTAAAGTAAGAAGAGACACGACTCAAGAATCATGCTAGATTCAGTCTAAAGAAAGACTTGAATTTGGACTGGACCTCCACCAGTGTTAAAAGGAGCGAATATCTCAAGTTAAGGGATTACAGATTTGACGGGATTTGGCGTAGACGTAGGAGCTGTTTACTCCGAACCACGATAAAAACTCCTCGTGTTTCTCTCTCTTGCTACTTTTACATCTTTATTTACACAGTTTGCATGTTCACAACCTGCACCACTGTAACATGTCTTGCATGAGCAGTTGTCTGAACTAAAGTCTTTTGAAAACTGTGTTGAAAACGGTTAGCCAACCTTTCCACCAAACTTCCGCACGCAGGTTAGTTTTGCAAGCTCAGCAGTTTACTGATTGAGCTGGAAAAACTAAGTTGCTCTGATAAACTGGAGTGACGACTCAGTAAAATCAACTTGGTTTTTGAAAAATCAAAACTGTTGGCTAATTGGTGTATTCCCTCCCTACACCAATGACTACTTATCGGGGCCTACAATGAAGACTTACGAAACTATTCTCTCGCGCGCAAGTTTACAACAAGAACTTCAGAGCTATCTCGCATTCATTATTCAAAGTTCTTAAGTTCTAGAGTCTAGTTGAGTCCTTAGAAACCCTCAAAAATTTCTAAGCCCACAGCACCTAAATCCCTTCATCCCTAGGTTTTCTAGGAGGAGAACCCTTATCCTTTGTACGTGATCTTCATTGTAAAAGGATTCTCTTAAGTTAGAACTCTCAAAAACCAAACCTCAACCAAGGTCTATTTTTGTATAGTACGTTTGTGTTCGTTTCTTTGATCGTGAAGCTTGTGTTTGCATACACAAGTGGAAGGTTGAGTTTAGGTTGGTTGTTTGTTGTTAGGTCCCTTGAGAACCTGTTGTACTCTCAAGGATTTGAGCTTATGTGGAATTTGAATGATAAAACCAGGACGTGTTGTTGTTGTTGTTCGAGTTCCGAGTAAAAGAATTTCGAGTTGCTGAGTGAAGACAACAAGTGGATGTAGGAGCGTAACCTCCGAATCACTATAAATCGATGTGTCCTTACTGCTTTCTTTACTACTTTCTAGCTAAATATTTATCGCTTTCATTTCTTTATATTTACAAGCTTTGATTATTGCATAAGGCACACACTCACTCTAAGCAACCAACACTGTTTTTTTAAGTTAAGCAAGATTTTATAAAAAGCGTATAATATCTCTCACCAAATTCCGCAAGCGTTTTACTCTCTAAAAGCGATTCACTTCTGAAAAGCTCTCAGCTCTTCAAAAGCGAAGCGCTTCTCTTTAAAAAACTCACAGTTTTTAAGTAAAAGTTTTAGAGAAGTCTAAACTTCTCTAACGTGTGTATTCACCCCCCCCCCCCCCCTACACGAGTAAACTCGCTTCTGAGAGTATCATCTATAAGGAGACGAAGATTTTATAAAATTAAATTTTGTTTTTTGTTATTGTAAGGAAACTATCTTTATTACACATTAGAATTCATCGTTGCATAATATGTTCCTCATAATGTTGAATATATATGTATCTTTGATGAGAATTACATCTATAAATATAAATATTGTGAGGAATATAAGTATCTTCAAGGAGTAAGTAAATCAATTTGATTTTACCATGTTCTTATTTATTAATTCGATAATTAATTCTATTAAAGGTGAATGTATTCCATGGTTATATGAATGGTTTTACTACAGGAATCACTATATGGTAATTAGGAGGAAAAACAAATGAATGGAAATAAATCTTTCCATATTATTACTTTCGCCAAACATTCAAAATATTAGTAATATTTATAGAACTCTATTTTTATTTGTACAATTTTGTCGGCATAATATTCAAAGTTGTTTTGATTCAAGGTAATTTTATAATTCATTGATGATTACTATTTACAATCATGCATCTAATCCACTTGAATAATACAATATGTGTTTGTTACTTTTCTTTATTTAAGGTTGTTTAATTTAACTGGTTTATCATAATTATGATGATATCATTGTCAAATAATTTTTTTATAGTTTTTAACAAAGACAAATCAAATGAGTAATAAGACAAATCGAACTTTAATTTTTATTTATTTTATAGATTTAATGATTTCTATGATACTAGAATATAAAATAATAATAAAAAAATCGAACAAAATATATCAAATCGAAGAAACAATGAAGGTGCCTACGAAGGTGCCCACCATTGGGGGTGTAGCATATCATTTCTCTCCATTTAATAGGCTATTTGTTTTCTTTTTTTTTAAAAAATAGATAAGTAGTGTTGGACGGCCCAATTAAGTATACTGAACGAGTAGTCTGAGATGGATGAAGTAATAAAATAGAACTCTTTATGTTACTAGTGTTGTCTTGTTAAACTCTTAATACCAATTTTAAATGAATATGTTTTCTTTAGATACTTATAACTATATGTGGCGTCACAATTTTTTTGCATTTTCCTAAAATTCTTATGTCAATTACCTTCTCCAATATGTAAAGGTTTAAGTGAAAAATATTTATTATTGTTTCATTGTATATTAACTACATAAATTATGAATTATGAACCTTTAATTTGGATGTGAAATTTCATGCTCATTTCACTAATTAGATAATAAAACACATGAGGACGGTGCAAAGAAAAATGGAGCCCTATGCGAAATCTAAAATTAGACTCTTTTCTTAGGGTTAACAATAAAAAATTAGATTTATAAAAGTAACATCGTAATATAAAAAACAATGACATTTACTAAAAATGTATTTTGTATACATATCTGAAAAATATAAAAGAGTATAATTATTTTTAATCATGACAAGAGATATTCAATATTCAAATAAAGGAAAGAGAATGAAGTGCTTCAATATTTAATATTTGTAGTATTTAAAAATAAGCTAAAAAAAAAAGGACCTGATCCTTGAGCAAAAATATAACTTTTTAACTATATGATTGCACATAACAATAATAAAGACAACCAATTTGAAAAATCGAGGCCCTATATTGATGTAAAGCGAAAGGTAATTTAAAATTAAAAAATGGAAACTAAAACTCCAAATTTGACCTTTTGGTTTGAAATATGAAATTTTAAAAGTCACCTAAACAAAATAAAATTGAGCCCTTATTAATATATAAAAAGAAAAAAAAAAAAAAAATCTTCTTTTAGAAGGAAGAATTTAAAATTTTAAGGATGAACTAAACAAAATAAAAAAAAAAAGCCCCATGCCAAAAATTGATAAGGTAACTAACATACAAAATGCAAAAAATCTACTAAACAAAATATTATATTAAAAAAATAGGCCATATGCCAAAATAAATAAAAGTGAAATGTGGGCATTGAGGTAGAGGTGCACAAGTGAACCGAACCGTCCTGATGATCTGGAAGAACCGCCGGTTCGGTTTCTGTTCTGAAATCTCAAAACCGTGAACCGTCGGTCTGTTCTGGTTAAGAACCGGACATAACCGAATATTTTTTTTATTCTAATTTTATTTTATGTTTCAATATTATACTTGTATACTTATTTGATGTAACATTTGATTAGTGATTTAGTGTGTTATACTTTTTTATATGGAAATGTTTATATTTGTAAAGTTAAATATCTTTAGCATTTAATTTATAATTAGAAATTTAATAAGCTAAAATAAAGAAGACTAGTACAAAAAATAGCTTTAAATTAATAATAAACAATGTCACATGATGATGAAGAATTGAAGATGACAAATTACATAATTTATATAGAAGATGTCATATTGTCATCAAAGTGAATTTAGTTATAGATGTTTTTAAATACAAAACAGGGGCTCATCCGGACTCGCTCAAAATGATGAATTGTCTATATATTTAAATGAACCAGTTATTGCATCAGAACTAACAAGTGCAGGTCCAAACGTTCAAGATCTTTTGAATTAGTGGTCAAGAAGAACAACTCAATACCCAATCCTACCCATAATAGCTCAAGAACTCTTTGCCGTTCCTACCTTGACGGTGTCGGTCGAGCAAGCTTTTAGCAGCGGAGGGTACACTTTAGACGAAAGACGATCAACGATGACCCCGTGGAATCTCGAAGCTCAAGTATTGCTTAAGGACTACACTTTAGCTGAATACCGTGAGCAAGAGAACAAATGTGATGAGGAATTTGAACATAATCCAATCAGCACCCCCGAAGCAAAAACCGACACCGATGCCTCTGAAGACACGAATGATTTCAATTTTGACAACATATAGTGGTCTCGGGGAAATGCTTAGACGAGTAGTCTTTTTCCTCACAGAGGTTTTAACGAGGCTCGGCCTTTGGAAATCGACATGTGATATCCAAGGATTTATGATTCATAAATAAAATAAAATATTTAAACAATCTCACTTTCTCAAGTATTTTTTTACATTTCATAATTTGAATTGTCTTACAATTAAAATTGGATCAATAATCAACGAAGCATGAATCATAATCGAATGAAAAAACTAAAAAAAAAAAGGCAGTTCTTTTCCGGTTCAAACCGGAACCAGAACCGTGGAGTACACGTTTCTATTTCGGTTCCGGCCATCTTGGAACCAGAACCGCCGGCCGGTTTCGATTCGATTCGGTTCCGAAATTGTGGGCACCTCTACATTGAGGGGTCGAACCTGTGTCATTTACAATGGCCTAGGGAAATTTGCCAGCTGCGCTGGCTCAACATAATATTATTTAGGAATGAACAATATATATATATATATAAACTATGTGGGAGAAATTGTGTTACTCCCTCTTTCGAGGGCACCTTCGTGGGCACCTATCGCCGTTTGCTCAATGTGTCATATTATTCATTTTTTGAAGTATGATGGAAAAAATAACAAATCGAGTGTCGATTTTTATATATTTTATAGGTTTAATGATTTCTATATTAATTTATAAGGTGTTAGTATAAAACAATCGAAAAAATCAAGCAAAATAATACTAAAGTGAGCAAATGACGAGAGGTGCCCACGAAAGAGGGAGTAGCATATTATTCCTCAACTGTGTGGATCTTGGATTTTGGGGCCTTGATCTGTCGGGAGCTCTATGCGGTCGCCCATGCCGCACAGGCCCAAAACCGGCCCTGTAAACACATCGTCAACTCTAATTCAAAATACCAAACATTCTCAAACATAATAACTTACAATGATATTTCACACATTTTATTTAATATTATTAGTCTTTGTGATGGGTGGTTGGCGAGGCAAATGAGGCGATGACGGCGGCAGCAAGGCAGTGGGGGAGGCGAGGCAGCTAGCTCTTTGCAACTTATAAAATAAAACTTAAAATAATTATTTGCAAAATGAGAGATAGGAAGAGAGGGGGTGAGTGTTAGTAATCACTTGAATGATGGGGATGTAGTAGTGTCACCGACGGAGAGGATGTAGCTATGTTAACGTTCAAAACGTATACAACTATTCGAAAAATATTACTCTACTTTGTACAATGTGTATCCAGGTGATTTAACATTCAAAATTTAAATGATTACAATCAAGAACGCTCATTCATTTTTTTATAATTGTGAGGAATGAGCGACTTGACATGTAAAACGTGTAAAAATAAACGAGAAATATTATTTCTTATTGATATAATAATTCAATGCCAATATTTTTTTCTTCATGAATTGTCGCAATACTTTTATTTAAAATAAATATATTTATATAGTTTACCTAAAATAAATTGATTTTCATCGATGGACACTACACTAATCGTAGTTGTCGATCGATGAGGGTTTTTCCTAAATAGAATAATTAGTTGAGACTTGAGAAGTGAAAAAAAAAAAAAAAAAAAAGAGGTCATGAAATGAAATTGGGAATAGGGGAGCAAATGCAAATTCTTTGAATGTACAGGTAAATTGCACAAACCACCTAATTATTGGGCCCCAATTCTTAATTGGGCCAACCCTTAAAATGACTACTTTCATTAAACCCCAAAAAATTAATTAATAAGATAAAAAAAACTTAAACACTCGTGATAGAAAAAGCTTAAAAAATAGCCAATAAATAGATTAAAGACAAATCTGTCATGTATTATGAAATAAATAGATTAAATAAAGATTTACCCTAATACACAAATACGTGAATCGTGATCGTGGTGGCTTTATACAAGTAGATATTATTTGGGCTCTTGATCGATCTCTCTTTTCCCCTAATGTTTTGTTTTCCCATTTCCATCTCTAAAATTTGACTGATTTCTTTGATGCTTTTACTTGTAATTCCCTCCACCTCCAAATTCATATGTCGATGATACGCATTACAGTTTCGGACGATTGATTAGCAGGAGTCCTAAATTTAGATATGGCTTCAGCATTTCAAAGGTCTTCCTGTTTAGTTCTTGCATTGCAATTGGGAATTCTTTTGATATTCCTGTCATCAATTGCCGTCGGAGATGACGTTTCGCGAGCTGCCCCCGACGATGAATCCGCTGCCTGCGGTAACGACTTCCGATTGGTATAGTAATCTGACCTCGTTAGCAGTTTTGAGGTTGTTTCCCCATTTTTTTGATATTTTTTCGGGTGCTGTTAATTACGTTGCTGTATTCCATGATTCGCACATGTGTATGTGTGTTTGTGGGTTTTACTTAGCGCGCAGCTGAAGAACATGTAAGTTGCAATAGTATTGGAGGGATTAGAGTTGAATCGCCGATGTATATGGGCGATAATGCTGAACAAGGGACTTAGGTTTACTGTTGATTGCACCTCTGTACTTGCTCATGGGGTTGGATTTAGACATGTAATTAACCAATTATGGTGTTGACGTTGTTTATGTAGTGATCACTCGTCGGGAATAAGTATTGCCTGATAATGAATCAATTAGTTTAACCTATTTGTGATGATGATTAAGCTCCAAGGTGGAGCAATATGATGTACTCCTACTAACTAGTAGTTTTCTGATGAGTGTAGTGAAAATGTATTACATTGCTTGTGCTGGGCTAAATCAAATTTACTCTTCTCCTTTCTAGCTATGTTTTGTGGCGTCGCTACTTCCTAATTTTGATACTGAATACCAAAATCATTAATTCGGAATGTGCTATTTATTCGATTGTTTTTTTTTTCCAGGCTAAGGTCAAAAGGTGGGTAGACGGAGTCGAAAAGGAGGCAATAGGTGGATTAACAGCCGATTTTGGGTCTGTGCTGCCTGCTCACGCTAAAGAAGGCCACCGTTTCTTAGCTGCTTATGCAAATCCTTTAAATGGCTGTTCACCCTCGTCAGCTAACGTATGTTTCTAATCCATTTTTGCCTTTTCTTTGATACTATTTTCATTTGTAGTTTGATTCATACTAAGTGCTCTATTATGGTCATATCCCCTTTCAAAAAAAAAATAAATTATAATGTGCATTGTGCAAAATATTATAGGGTTGATTGTTGGTGACCACTTCCCAGTGAAATCACTATAGTTGGAACATGTATTCACAACTTAGGCTGCTAATGAGTGTATTTTTTGGTAATTTCACAAACAGATTCTGATGGTCCAATTCTTGCTATATAGTTTATGGTACTAACTGCAACATTATAAGTACTACTGTATTGGCTAAAAAAAGATAAATAAAAGCACCAGGAATTGATGACTAATTGAAGATACAGCTATGGATTACCTATTTAGAAAACTGGCTTGATTACCTAGTTCTTAGAAATGAAGAGCCTGCTACCAGTTGCTCTATTGGCATATTCTGGGGTAGTTTGCATGGTAAGAACTTTATTGGAATGTCAAAGTTCTGTTGGATGCCTCTTCCGCCGTAACTGGGGAATGAATAGGAGATCACTAATATAGGCTAGGTTGGTTTGAAACATACATTTTAAATTGCTAATGATGAAGGACGGATGTCATATAAATCTCTTAATAGGTGAACTTACAAAGAATAGAGCTGGACTCAAAAGCAGTGGTGCAGGTTGTTTGAATTACTGAATTATGTGTCTTACTATTTCGCAGCTTCTTATGGAGCAGTGTTGAGTGTAAAATGACCATTCTTCTTTTCTCCAGTAGTAAGCCTTCAAAATATCATCATAATTATATTTTTGAATTATAATGCTTAAAGACTCTTCTATTATCTTGCAGGTATCAGGCTCTATTGCACTGGTTGTACGAGGTGATTGCAACTTTACAACTAAGGCTAAAATTGCTCAAGCTGGGGGAGCAGCAGGACTCATAGTGATAAATGACGAGGAAGGTGGCTCTACTCTTGCTACATATATACATTATTTTGATGTATTTTTCCGTTGCTTAAGACCGCATATATTGGCCGAGTTTATTCCACTTGGGTTTTTAATGGATGTTACTTTGCTTGAACTTCATAGGTCTTGTGCAGATGGGTTGTGGGAATGATACTACTTTCAATATCACAATTCCTGTTATAACAATTTCCAAGTCAGGAGGAGTAGAAATAAAGAAATCCATGGCTAGTGGGGCAGAAGGTAATTTTCCTTTATATATTTACATTAATTTGGTCGGGATCTTTTTGAGGTAGTATCATAGAGAGATGTTACTTGGCCCTCTAATATGTTCTCAGCAGGCTTTGTTAAGTACCTTTATGTGTTTTGCTCTAAAGTGCTTACTGTTGTTTAAATGGCTTCTCCTAATTCTTTGACAATGTGGCATCAACGCTTTGTATGTCATTCTGTATTCTCCAATCCACTACTTGGATTGTAATATTAAGTGATGATTGGCAATTTGGAGTTGTCAGGATAAATAATTCTAATTGGCCGACTCTGTAGCCATTTCTAATTCTCGTCGATCTGTATTCCTTCTCAGCCTTTACTCTATCACATTCCCTCCATAAAGAAAGTGAACTAAATGACTGATTCTTTAACCAAAGTTAATAAAATTTGAATTTTAGTATATTGCTGGTTAATTTGCAATCGGGTAGAGCATAGATCATTGAAATTGGCACGTTGAAACATTTTTCCATTAACAGATTGGGGAAAAGAGAAGCCTTCTGCCATTTTTTTCCTGTTATGGTGTCTATCTGTCTGTTTGTTTGTTTTTCTTTTTTTGTTATTCTAATCTCTTTCATAAGTTCATTGATAAACTCAGATTGCTCACATCTATTTTCAATGAAACAGTGGAACTTCTATTATACTCTCCGGATCGACCAATTTTAGACTACTCAGTGATATTCTTGTGGCTGATGGCTGTTGGGACGATAGTTTCTGCTTCACTGTGGTCGGAAATCACTGGATCAAAGCAAAGTGATGAGCACTATAATGAATTATCACCACAGGTTTCCTTGAATTACAGAATGCCATTATGTTCTTGTCCATACAAATTCCTAATATAGAAGAGTTCTCTATTGACTTCATTGATAATTGCGTGATGATGTAATTCTCTGCTAGTTGTCCATATCTGATATTAGCATTCCTAGATCTTGCAATGTCTTTTTCCTTTTCTCTTTCAATTTACATGTATTTTTGTAATCTTGCTTTTTCACTTCTGAAATTGGTATTTCACTTCTATTTTCTTTTGTGAGGGGTGCACTGACTTTCTATGTATATATGTCAGGGATCTCGTGCTGCAGCAGACAGGGATGAGGAAGAGAAGGAAATTATACACATTAGTGCTAAAAGTGCTATAGTTTTTGTTATAACAGCGTCGACTTTTCTGCTACTGCTGTATTTCTTTATGTCGTCATGGTTCATCTGGTTGCTAATCGTACTCTTTTGCATTGGAGGTATTGAGGTAACTATACATTGTTAATACTTGTTCTCCATCATCATTCATCATCTAGAATTCTAGATGCAAATTTGGTAAAGCATCAAGGCACGGTTCTAATTTCAATTCCGTTTCATAATATAATCTGAGCATATATGTTTGCTTGCTTGTGTTTAAAGAAATTACTCAAATATTTCATAATCCTGTGTGCTCATTTCAGTCATTTGAGTGCAGAACTAATGAGATCAGCTGTGAATACCTTTTAGCTCATTGTTTATTTTTTGTTTTCAGGGGATGCACAATTGTATTGTTTCATTGGTCTTGAGGTATGAGTGTATTCCAAACCAGCGATGCCAATATTATTTGACAACTAATTGTTTTTATAATAATCTTTTATACTTGCTCTTGCTTTTTGAGCAGCAAATTCAGGGGTAGCGAGCAGAAGAAAATGAATCTGCCACTTCTCGGAGAAGTTTCCATATTTTCTTTAGCTGTTCTGATATTTTGTGTGGGCTTTGCCGTTGCCTGGGCTGCTACTCGGATGGAGTCCTACTCTTGGATTGGACAAGACGTCCTTGTAAGCACCACACAGTAACTTGGTGTCATTTGCCCTTTCCTTGGGTTGTGGCATCTTACATAGACTGACATTTGACATAATTGTACATTGCTTGAAGTACAAACCTTACGGTCTTCTTTTTTGTGATTATTATCTGTGGGGTTTTATTGGGTTTTTTTTTTGGGGGGGGGGGGGGGGGTTCTAATAGGATTTTGTTCTGTGATATTATTGGATGCTGTTATATCATTGAATGTGATTTATTATGACATTTTGCTTTTCTAAGTGCAGATGACAAATGAAATCTAGTTCATTCAATTTCATGCCGGATTAAATATACCCTGGATCTATATTATTATTGCCAATTTAGATTCTCATCTTTTATGAATAACATTTATTGCAGTTCTTTGATTAAATTGCTAACGATGCTACAAATGGATCCGCTCTTTCAAAATTATGCCAGTTCACACTTATTTAGTTATTTACTATGCATTTATCTAACTGTGCACAAGGGGCGCCTGTTGTTATGTATACATCATGTATGCATAAATTCTCAGTTTCTAGGTTTATGACTATTTGCATCTGGAATTTCTGTATTAATATGTCAATGTCTGTGCTTGTTATGTGTTTCTGTGTTCATGGCACATTGAGGCTATCTTTTCTTGTTTGTTTGTTTGTGAGCATGACTTCTTGACATTTTCTTGGAGTTTCTGAATAATGCAATTGCCATTATCATTTTCTCCGAAAACTATATCATAATGATGATTTTTGTTGATGTCAGGGTATATGTATGATGATAACTGTCTTACAATTGGCGCAATTACCAAACATAAAGGTATGTGAAATAAACTGTTAGGAAACAAGAGTTTACCATCTTCTAATATTTTTCTATTGCCAACTTTCAGGTTGCCACAGTACTTTTGTGTTGTGCATTCGTGTACGATATCTTTTGGGTTTTCCTATCTCCATTTATATTCCAGGACAGTGTTATGATTGCAGTAAGTTTATACATACCCTTTTCTCTTCCCTTTCATTTCATAAGCTTGCCAGTTCTGAAAAAGGCAACCATTTATATTCTTGCAATCTTGTTAACTCAGTTGTCTTAACTTGAGGTTTTTCCAATGTCATTCAGGTTGCTGAAGGTGATCAAAGCGGTGGAGAATCAATCCCCATGCTTTTGAGAGTTCCTCGAATTGATGATCCATATTATGGTTATAACATGATAGGCTTTGGGGACATACTATTCCCCGGTTTGCTAGTCTCCTTCGCTTTTCGGTATTTTACTGTATAATTATATGATTGACAAGTAGTAATCTTTGTACTAAATGGTTCTGTTAACCTTTTATGTCCTTTTAATTTAATTTTTTTATCAATAAGTATTCTGCTATGCATATAAAGCAAGGAATGAAACTTGCTATGGTTAAAGTATTTTGTCCTTATCTGTTTCCCTCGACTAAAAGTTATCCATCTGTGGGTCTTGATTGCAGATATGACAAAGCTAATAAGAAGGGGGTGTTAAATGGATACTTCCTTTGGTTGTCAATCGGCTATGGAGTTGGTGAGTATACTTGCAATATGGTCATATTAGCTTCTATGAATGGTTATTTCGTCCAGCGAAATTTTAATTGTCCTCCAATTCGCAATGCATTAATAATTTTATTACATATGTGGGAAGTCCTTAATTATATTTATACATGTATAATATGCACAAATACACACACATATATATTATACTCCCACTGTCTTGAGAAAATAGCCTCGTTCTCTTTATTAGTTTCGGTTCTTTATTTGGCCGTCCCAAGAATATAATCTCATCTCTGAAATGAAAATAACAATACCCGACTACATATGATAAACACCCCAATAAATTTTGAAGTTATGGCCGTTAAAGATAACTACACTTTATCCTCAATTTATGTTTGGTATGCCAAATTTGACTTAAATACCCTTGACAACGTTATTTTCGTTTTCCAAATGTATTATTAATAATTCATTTTCTTAACATTTATGTCCGGCCCTACGGGGCTATTTTTGTAGGACGGAGGGAGTATAAGTCCGCTGTCCTTGCTGTAGTTGAGATTGCCTCAAAGTTCTGTTACTTGATTATCTGCACTTATCACATGTTAGATACCAATAAATATGCTTGAACTAGATTTTAACAAACAAAGAAAATGGACGCATGTACATAGTATATCTGCACAATATGATACAATAAGTCAATAATGAATAAAGTTCAGCTTTGACGTTATAATGTGAGCAACCACAATTCTCAACACGTACCTCTGTGTAGCTAACTAACTTAACAGCATCTTATCATCAGTTCTCGACTGTCCTCTTCCATCTCGATTGTATCTGAGATGAAAACAAGACAGCGAGTAATTACTAATGCTGTATATCATTTGCTGCAGGCCTATTATTTACATACTTAGCATTGTACTTGATGAATGGGCACGGTCAACCAGCTCTTCTCTACCTAGTTCCGTGTACCCTAGGTATGAATTTCTCTCCATCTCTTGATCATTGATGTCTTTTGCTTGATCTCCTTTTTCTACACTACTTTCCGTTTTGTTAAACATTATACATTTGGCTTGATGAATTTCAGGAACTTGTGTGGTGTTGGGTTGGATAAGAGGCGAGCTGAAACACCTATGGAATTACGACGCTGATGATACGAGAGAATCGGGAGAACCTATTTCTCCTGGAGAAGAAGCTTGATGAACTATTAGTCTACTGGCAGAATCGACACTAATATATATGGCCCTCGTTTTTAGGCCATTCTTGAACTTGTTCTGATGATCCTCAAGCATTCTTCATGGATTTTGGTTCATACTTAAATGGTGTATATCCCACAGGCTAGTTGGCAACTACCTAGGTTGAATTGTATAAGTACCTGTAATATTTCTAATGTTGATATGTTAAAAGTTCTCTTCATATACGAAATATATTTGATGGTCTTCAGACTTCTCATGTTGATATATAGTTAAAGTTTCCTTCATATACGAAATAGTCTTGAAAAGATTGGTGTTGAATTGTGTTCTGCTTTGGCACATTTGTAGATCGAATTAGTCAACGTTTTGAGTGATTGATTTACTGCCTAATCTTCTATATTATGGTGACTCGTGCTAGTATTGAAAAATATGCTATATGGTGTATCAAAATTAAAAATTGATCAAACATGATGAAATATACGTATTGTTCCTCACCTTTACTGCAGTAGACCTCTTTTTTTCTCCTATCAAGTGATGGGATGCCTGAGTTCTTTCATTTGATTCCTAGGTTCATTTTTATTGCTCAAATCTCCATAAATAAAATAAAATAAAATGTGGACAGTGAATAAACGAGAAAATTAAAGTCATGCAGCAAATTGGGCTTTGAAAAAAAAAAAAAAAAAAAAAAAAACCTCCTCAAGAAGTGGGTGGGGCGGTTCCACCGAAACAAATAAACATGCACTGAAATCGTAGAATTGCACTACAATTTGTAGCATTCCGGTTTCCATGTCACTGAAAGCTTTTAAAGAGGCGCTTAAACCCTGCAATTCCACTCAATCATCGTCTCAATCTTCATCTTCTTCCCTAAGTTCTCTAGGTTTTGACCCCTCCATTCAATCGAGAAAGCCCCCAAAATCCTCCCTGTCTCGCCAACTTCTCCGCCTCCACGAAGATGCCGATTTCTTTCAATCAAATCGACTCAGAAACTCAAAACCAGAGCCAGAGCCAGAGCCCAATTTGAATGCCCGAGGCAGGGATGATAAATCCGAGGAGGAAAAAGAAGCGGATATTCAAACGAGAAAGCCCCCAAAATCCTCTCTCTCCCGCCAACTTCTCCGCCTCGGTGAAGATGCCGATTTCTTTCTGTCAAATCAACCCAAAATCTCAAAACCAGAGTCAAAGCCAGAGCCAGAGCAAGAGCCCAATTTGGATTCCCGAAGCAGGGATGATAAATGCGAGGAGGAAAAAGAGGCGGAAATTAGACTGAGAGATTTCAAGTTGGAGTCTTTACGTTCCTTTGATCACATTGGACCTTATGAACCTCTTGTTCTGTCGCTGCCCGGTGTAATTCCTGTTGTGCAGGTGATTTCCCGAGTTCCCATTTGCTTATAATGAATGTTTTCTACTCCATCTTAAATTTAAAATTTGGGATTTGTTTTGGTGCTGATTTAGGTTTCTTTCGTTTTTGCTGAGTTGTTGTCTTCTTTAATCTCCATGTTGATGTTACGTGTAGTTTACATTTTTATTTTTTTGGAAATTTTCAGGTTCCGGCGTCGATAAACAGTAGACTTTTGGAACATCAGAGAGAAGGGGTGAAGTTCTTGTATAACTTGTACAAGAACAACCATGGAGGGATTCTTGGAGATGATATGTAAGTTGACATCTCTTATCTCTTGGCTAAGTAGTTTATTCGTGTATATTATCGATTTATCTTTTTTTCAGTTTGTATCTTTATTTTCTTTTTAAGTTTGTAAAACATTAAAAAAAGAAAAAGAAAAAAAAAGAAGTAAAAATCTGACTGGATTCTTGCACTTGCTTGGTGCATTGTGGTTTCTGTTATACAAATGTGAAGTATTTTTATGTGATTTAAACTTTTCTACAAATTTTATTCTCTGTGGTCTTGTTTCCTTAATAGCAATTGGTAATCCTATTATAGTCAACATTATGTTTAAGTCGGTTCTTTCTATGTTCCTTTTTTGGATTTGCAATAGGGGATTGGGAAAGACCATTCAGGCAATTGCTTTCTTGGCTGCTGTATTTGGGAAGGATTCGGATTCTGATTTAAAATCTGGTAAGGGAAATCAAGAAGAGATAAAGGGTCCTGTCTTAGTCATTTGCCCTAGTTCTGTTATCCTTAATTGGGAAAGTGAATTTTCCAAATGGTCCACATTCAATGTTGCTGTATACCATGGCGCAAATCGGGATCTAGTGATTGACAAACTAAAATCAGACGGTTTGGAGGTTATCATCACCAGCTTCGACACATACAGAATACAAGGAAGCATTCTGTCAGATATCCCCTGGGAGATTCTTATTATCGATGAGGCACATCGACTCAAGAATGAGAAGTCGAAACTGTACACAGCATGTATGAATATTAAAACCTTGAACCGTTATGGTCTTACAGGGACTGTGATGCAGAACAAAATTATGGAACTATTCAATCTATTCGACTTGGTGGCCCCCGGTGGTTTAGGAACTCGTGAACATTTTCGTGAATTCTACGATGAGCCTCTCAAGCATGGTCAGAGATCGAGCGCTCCGCAACGATTTGTCCAAATTGCTGATGAGAGGAAACAGCATTTAGTGTTGGTGCTAGAGAAATATATGCTGAGAAGGACGAAAGATGAAACTATAGGGCATTTGATGATGGGGAAGGAGGATAATGTCGTGTTTTGTGCTATGAGCGAGTTGCAGAAACGGGTTTACCAGAGGACGCTGCGGCTACCTGACATTCAGTGTCTTATTAATAAGGATTTGCCATGTAGTTGTGGAAGCCCTCTGAAGCAAGTTGAATGCTGTCAAAGAATAGTTCCAAATGGTGTTATTTGGCCTTATCTTCATAAGGAAAATCCCGAAGGTTGTGACTCGTGTCCTTTTTGCCTCGTTCTTCCTTGCCTTGTGAAGCTCCAGCAGGTAATTGTTTCTGCTAGGCTTATTTTATATGCTTTGTTGGCTATCTTGAAATAATTTGATATTCTAGGAGATGCTATTTTGAAATCACAATGTGATTAACTATGTTGAGTGAAGTGAAACCGGATGCATGCATAGAAAAGGATGAGAAGTTGGGGATAGAAGGAAACGAAAAGGTTGAAATGTATGTTTTTCCTTTAGTGTTCCTTGTTAGTGTTATTTGGTAACATAGAATCGCCGCTCCGTGCCTTCTGTTTGATCTTTCTATTTATAGTTTCTATTGAGGTTGTAATTAGTCAATTCCAGGCTGTAAGCTATTCTACTGACTGAACTAACAATGTCCAAACACATTGGTATAATTTGCTAAGTTCATTTCAAATGGAATAAGAAAAACTGTTATTATTTATGGAACGAAGGGAGTTTATCAGGTGTCAAATGAAAGAAGTGTATTCCTAGTGGGTTGGATGGAGTATGCTTTATAATTTGAAGTTTTAATAACTAAATGCATTTGTTATACGAGTGTTACGGAATTCTGAATGAAGAAGAAAGGCCCTTATATTGACTTACATCAACGTACTAACAGTAAGAATGATTAAATTTACTTTGTAAGATACTTGCCATTATTATATTTGGAACTTCATGACCCTATTTTAGCATGCTATAAACTTTGATGCTTACTGGCAGGACTATTTAGATAAGAAATTTCTTGTAACTAAGAGAGCCTTTTTATATAGATAAGCAATCATCTGGAGCTTATTAAGCCTAGCCCAAAGGATGACCAAGATAAGCAGAAAAAGGATGCAGAATTCGCTTCTTCTGTATTCGGCACTGACATAGATTTGGTGGGAGGTAGCTCCACTCAGAGTGGCAGCTTCATGGGCCTCAGTGATGTTAGGCACTGCGGGAAAATGAGGGCTTTGGAGAAATTAATGCACTCCTGGATTTCAACGGGTGACAAGATTCTTCTCTTCAGTTATTCAGTGAGGTTGATAGTTAATACTTGATTTTCTTTTTGCGTATTCGCCTTTATAGTTCTTGAACTTAGATTCCACTGGTGTTTCTTTATGCTCTTGCAGGATGCTGGATATACTCGAAAAGTTTGTAATTCGTAAAGGCTATAACTTCTCGAGACTAGATGGCTCCACTCCAACTAGTCTACGTCAGTCTCTTGTCGATGACTTTAACTCAAGTCCAAGTAAACAGGTTACCTTTCGATCAATCTGACTTGAATTATTTTGTGACGCATTCCGACATTCTTTGAAGTAATTTTCTGAATTTAGGTGTTCCTCATATCCACCCGAGCTGGTGGGCTCGGGCTAAACCTTGTAAGTGCGAATAGGGTTGTAATTTTTGACCCAAACTGGAATCCTGCTCAAGATTTGCAGGCACAAGACCGGTCATTTCGTTACGGTCAGAAAAGGCACGTAACCGTTTTTCGCCTTCTTTCAGCTGGTTCTCTCGAGGAACTCATCTATTCTAGGCAGGTATATAAGCAGCAGCTATCAAATATTGCTGTTGCTGGGAAAATGGAAACGCGATATTTTGAAGGTGTACAGGTAAGAACCTCCTCCACTTTTGTTCAAAATGAGAGAACATGCGGTGTATCTCCACTCGTCTCAAAATGAATTATTTCTTGAAGGATTCTAAGGAGTTTCAAGGCGAACTCTTCGGTATATCCAATCTGTTCCGAGATCTTTCTGATAAGCTTTTCACCAGCGAAATAGTAGAAGTCCATGAAAAGCATGGAAAAGAACACAGCCAGGATAGAAGAGAGACAAGAGTGAACCCATCACTCGAAGATCTTGGTGAGCTCTTGCTTTCTGCCTTAGATCTTTCCAAAAAAAATATCGACTAGGATTATCAATTCATATTTCGTTCACGATTATCTAATTTTGTTCTTTGTCTTACAGGCGTTGTATATGCTCATCGCAATGAAGACATTGTCAACCTCCGATCCAGTTTCGTGGAAAAGGAAAAACAAGGCTCGTCTGGGAAGGAAGCCGAAAAACAGCCATGCCCACCTTCTGAAGAAAGGAAAGAATCAGATTCTAGAACGGAAGCAGAAGCACCAGCAGTTGGGATGAAGGAGGATTCCCATGTTTCTGATGCATCCAAGAAAAGGAAAAGCGTCCATTCTAGCTTTCTTGCATTGTTATTGGGCATTGACGAAGGAGAGTTAAACAAGATATTACTTTCAGAACCTCCACCTTGAGTTTTCTACACCAAATGTGTACAATCAAGGCACAGCTCTCTCTCTTTTTTTTTTTTTTTAAACATATTGTGTAAATGTCATGTACCAGTGTTGTATTATAATTTGATGTATATACGTACTAATGAAATGAAATACAGTACAAGATTGAAGGTTTAAAATGGAATGGATCAAACAACACAAGTTTTGGCTATTTGTGGAAATTATGGCTAAACTTTTGAGACTTGTTTGAATTGAATTGGCAAGAACAAATTCCCAGACTGCAACCTTTCCAGAAATAGAAATTGCAGACGCACAAGAGACAGTTACACAACAATACATTTACAGCAACAAAGAGCCCACAAAATTCTACTAATATCTAATTTTACCCTGCACAAGAACATGACTGGAGATGGAACAAGAAACAATCTTCCCCACACCCCATCAACTCTTAGCAAGTCTAATTAAACAGACATAGACCAAAATATAAAAAAAATATTTAAAAAATCAAGAAAACAGCCCATGATTAGATTATATGATACAAACCCCTAAAAGATTAGTGGGGTTAAATTAAAACACCAAAAAAAGATGAAATCTTGGGGCGATTTTCTACTGAAAATCAAGAGGCCCACCATTTTCCTTGTGCCTAACGAGAGCGAAATATCCAAGAACAGCACAAAACGCAGCCACGAGATTCCCTTCCTTGATCAAGACCTTGATCACAAACCCGGTGATCTCAGCCGTCAATTGCTTCCCCTCCACCACCAGCGTCTTCCTCGGCTTCCCACAGAAGGTGAGCAGCACCAGCACCGTTATCCACGTCACCAGGGTGGCCGGCACAGCCACCGCCAGCGCCGCCACCATCGATAGCACGCCGAACGCCAATCCCAGCAGCAGGGAGGCGTACAGCGCCGGCCACCCCGACGAGGACGACGCCGCCGACTCCAGCTCGTACCGAGAGAGAACCGATTTGAGGAGATTCCAGGAGAGGAAGAGCAGAAGCGAGTAGACCGACACGAAGAGGCAGACCCAGGTCCGCCTCTTGCTCATTAGCCGGAGCAGCAGCGCCGGCGAACAGTAGCGCTGCTCGATCGGCGGAGGCGGCGGCGGAGGAGCTGAGGGCACTTCCGCGGCGGTTCCCGCCATGAATCGGAGATTGGGAGGTCTGGGGTTGATTGTCGATGGATTTGGGATTGAATCGAAGGTGGGCTTTACTTTTTGGGAGGGTTTTGAAGCTTCTTTTTCCTTTTTCTTTTTCTTTTTCTTTTTTTGATGCGGTTTTTTTTATGGCTTGTTTTGGGAGAGTTTGGTGCTTTAGCTGCAGACTACTTTGGATTTTTGACGCGCTTCACATATATCACTCTAAATAAAGTGAGAATTTTCAAAAACAATATTATAGTTTTGATTTTGGTAAATAATAATTGAATTACTAAATTTTCAACCTTTGATCCTCATTCTCAGTCTGTCCAGCCGAAATGACATTGTTTTCCTTTTTGGGTCGTCCCACCAAAATGGTCTTGTTTCCTAAAAAGGAAATAATTAGTGAATTAAAATAATTAATTAATGCATAAAAATTTAATTAATGACTTTGTTTTCCTTGAAATACTTATTTAATATTAAATATATTTATAAAAAATTTAAAACTTTAATTATCAACCACACTTTATGAATTAAACAATCTCTCTTTAAATCCTGTGCCGAAAAGAAATCAAGCAATTTCGGCGGGACGGATGGAGTATGTGGCAATTAGTAAATTACTTTACCTATTAATTTTTATTACCCGGAAATTTAATACTCCCTTCGTCCTCCATTTACTGACTCTGTTGACTTTTTAAATAATTTTAAAGTTTTGTGATGATTGATTTAAAATCAACTTTTTGGAGTTTAGTTTTTTTTATAAGGTACTACGGGTGTTGTTGTATCGTGTAAAAAAAACAAATCTCCAAAAATTCAATTCAAAATCCATTATCACGAAGCTCCAAAATCATCTAAAAGTTAACAGGGTTAGTAAATGAGGAGGGAGTACTACAATTAAAAGCAATAGATGTGAGGTGGAATGGAGAGAGTGAGGCCCACGCTCTTTATGAGAGTGTAGGATCGGTAGGGGACCACAGACTTCACTTTCATTTTTGGTTATAACTTTTTAGACAAAAATTTGTGTCAGCCGGAGGTACCGTGCGACCGGGCTTAAAGTGTCAATTTTTATATAGAAAAGTGTCAATTTATATGAATAAAAGTGTCAATCTTTAACATAATTATTTTACGAATAAAATGATAATTTTTAAAAGTGTCAATCTTTATACAGAAAAATATCAATCTATATAAATAAAAGTATTATTATTTTAGTCCGGCCGCACAGTACCTCCGGTTGACCCAAGTGTGTACCAACTTTTTAAATACATTTGGATCCCTATTTTTGCAACCCAAAGAAAGGAACCAATTTATATGAATTGAATTTCTTTAGAATACGGAGTAACTTTTCTTTTGGAGAGAGAATATTTATATGAATTGAATTTCTTTAGAATACTTTTGATTTACACATGACATGACATGACTTCAATTGAATGAATTGGAGATAGTCAGAGAAAGATCAATTGATGAGACCACGTCAAAGTTGAAGCTGAAGTCATAGGTGAACGAATACAAAGTTTGACTTTATTTCCTCTTCTATTTGAATCTCGCATCTAATTTTCATTTCTTATACTATTAACATTATTATTAAATTCTCGTGTTTTCTATAGGCACCCTAAATGAATATATGAAACACAACTGAATTGTTAATACTCCATTTGTCTCATTCGATTTGGCTTATTTGATTTTTTATACTATCTATTTGAATAAAAAAACATGCAAAATCGAGTGGGACGGATGGAGTAGGTTTTTTATCCGATTATTAAGTTAACACAACTGAGTTGTTAATATTCCATTTGTCTCACTCGATTTGGCCAATTTGATTATTTATACTATCTATTTGAATAAAAAACATGCAAAATCGAGTGGGGCGGATGGAGTAGGTTTTTTATCCGATTATTAAGTTAACACAACTGAGTTGTTAATATTCCATTTGTCTCACTCGATTTGGCCTATTTGATTATTTATACTATCTACTTGAATAAAAAACATGCAAAATCGAGTGGGATGGATGGAGTAGGTTTTTTATCCGATTATTAAGTTGAGTGTTTGCCTTATGCAAAATGTGTGTATGAATTTGTTGTACAAAGACATACTCCCTCCGTCCTACTTATTTAGGGATAGTTGACTGCCTACTATCCACATATAAGTGGGACGGAGGGAGTAATTTTTTTTTTTTCCATAGTATCATTACTAATTTTTCTTCAGTTTAAGGGCATTTCCGATGGTACTGCAGAATTCATTTTGCAGTGAAGATTTATTGCAACCGATTCTACAAAATAGGTTTTTGTACATTTTTTTCTCTCTTCCAAACCCATGCTTGCGTTTCTAGTGTAGACAACATGTCTTTTTTTTTATCAGAAAAAACGGAATTTTATTCAGATGAGACCGATGGCACCAGAGGTACCAAGAAATACAACATCTGCAACTAATCTCACTTCCAGCGTGCAGCAAGTTTCAAATTAGACCAAGCATTATAATTCATCTTTGTCTCCACCTCCCCTCTCACAGCGCACCAACTCCAAAAATGGCACTTGATTTCTTCAATAACCCTTCCGAAATCCCATGTTCTCGAGTCGAACACCATCCCATTCCTCCACCTCCAAATAACCCAAGTAGCACAAACATGTCTTTTAAAATTACTTTTATTGCATATTGACCCTTCTGAAGATTATAAAAATTACTCCATCCGTCCTAGGTACGCATATTAAGATAGTTTTGTTTAGTAATAATACCTTGTCAATTATAATTATTGAATTATTTAATTTAATTTTGAAAAAAATAAAAATATATATATGAATAAATTTATATTTCTAAAATCTTAATTAGTGCATAAAAAGCCCCTTATCCGCACTACTAATTGGGCTTACTTAGTTATATATAGAAAATGACTTGTATTGAATGGGATGGTCTAAAATGGAAATTGAGTCGTGTAGAATGGAATAGACGGAGTAAAAATTGATTGCGGAGTGAAAGACGAGAAATGGAGAAGAAGAAGCGCAAATATAATCGGAGGAATTAATGAGGTTTATTTATTGTGTAGGCTTTACTTTGGGCCAAGTAGCCCATTGTATTAGTATAAGTTGATTTTATTTTTATTTTTATATATTTTTTAACACTATTCCACACGTGATTAAATTTTCCAGCCAATTTTGTACACGTTGGATCTTTCTTAATTAATTTATTTTGTTCATCTGCAATTGGAAATGATCATTACATTTTTAATAAGACAAAATATTAATATTATCCACTTTTTCATTTGAAATATTGAAATACCACTTCAATGTGTGCCCTACCCCTTGGGTAGTGTCTCAAGACTCACGTGGGGTAGAATAATATATGCATATTTTTATACCCATATGAGTGTGGAGGGTATTACATAGGGGTAGGGTATCCACCCAATGTGTGTCATCTATTGCAAGGGTGTGGGACAGCAGGTGAGGGGTCGATACAATTCGGATATAGGGATACGGATTTTAAAAAAATTTAGGGTGCGATTCGTCTATGATATATGTCTATATATTTATATTTTATCATATATATCACTCATTTTATAAAAATAAAATTCATAAATTAAATAGAGAAAATATATCAGTATACCCTTAGACATAGAACTAAATTTTACCTTCAACTTAACAAAACACAATATATACTCAACTTTGAGGTGTTTAGACAAAAATACCCTTCTTTTTATGTTTATTCTATTTCTTCAACCCTCTCTCCTCTCTCCTCTCTCACACAAACACGCAACACACACGCAGAGACCTTACTCACTTCCCTCTCATTTCTCTCACTTCAAAATTCATCCACCCTCCTCTCAATTCTTCATAAATCATCACGAAAATTACATAATTGGAATCAACTCTCAATTACACACGATTTGGTGGTGAAATTTTCAAATTTCGTCACTTACCCGAAACTAGGATTTATCTCGCCATCAGCCGCCGGCGACTATTCTGGCCATTTCCCACCTTCCGGAGACTCCCCTCTAGAGGTGCCCACCGGAACCGGAACCAAACCGGAACGTCAGTTTTTAACCGGAACCGGGCGGTTCCGAACCGTCCCGAGGAACTGGTGGAACCGACGGTTCGGTTTCAGTTCCAAAATTTGGAACCGGGAACCGGCAGTTCGGTTCCGGTTCGGAACCGAAAATAACCGGTTTTTTTATTTTTTATTTTTTAATTCTAATTTTATTTTATGTTTCAATATTATTATTGTATTTGTATACTTATTTAATGTAATAATTGATTACTGATTAGTGTGTTATACTTTTTTATATGGAAATGTTTATATTTATAAAGTTAAATATTTTATCATTTAATTTATAATTCACAATTTAATAAGCTAAAATAAAGAAGGCTAATACAAAAAATATCTTTAAATTAATAATAAACAATGTCATATGATGATGAAGAATTGAAAATGACAATTTACATAAAAGATGTCATATTAATAATTGTGAAATTAATTGTAGATGCTTTTAAATACAAAAAATATTATAAAAAAAGGTATTAAGTATAAATAAAATTTATACACATAATAATAATTATTAAGTATGATATTAGTAATGAGAAATGCAAAATAAATAAATAAATAAATTTCGACGACGATTTCAATTTCGACAATATGTAGTGTTCTATTAAAATGCTTAGATGAGTACTCTTTTTCCTCACGGAGGTTTTAACGAGGCTCGGCCCTTGGAATCGACATGTGATATCCAAGGGTTTAGGATTAATAAATAAAAAAATTAAAACAATCTCACTCTCAAGTATTTTTTTACATTTTATAATTTGAATTGTCTTACAATTAAAATTAGATCAACAAACAACGAAATATTGAATCATAATCGAACGAGAAAAAAAAGTCAGTTCTTATCCGGTTCCGGAACCAGAACCGAACCGGAACTGTCAGTTTTAGGAACCGGAACCTAAACCGTTACTGTTCCGGTTCGGTTCCGGTTCCAGCCATCTTAGAACCGGAACCGTCGGTTCGGTTCCGGTTCCAGAACCGTGGGCACCTCTACTCCCCTCAGCCGCCAGAGCTCGCCATGGCCTCCCTCTATCTCCTCTCTATTTTAGATCTGGTCGCAATTTGGAGAGAGAGAGAGGGAGAGAGAGATTTTTAGAAATTAGGGTTTTGTTGTTGTTTTGGCCATTTTCCGACCGAATCCGAATGTCTGTGGTGCAATTGACCACTGGGCTTTGTTCTCCTCGGAAAGATGAAGAGATGAAGGGGTGGCTGGTTCATTTTGGTGGAGAAACAAAGGAGAAACACGCCGGAGAAGATGAAGCTGTCGAAAAATCGCGGGTTGTACAGTAAGAATGGTAAGTACTGGTAAGAAATCAAATAATAGGAAAGAAATCGTGAATTGTGCACCAGTGGTAAGAAATGGTTAGAAATGCGAATTGTGAAATATATACACGTGGTAAGAAATAGTAAGAAATAATAGGTAAGAAATTAAATAAATAGAGGTAAGAACTTGTCGATTTCTTACTAGGTTAGAGGTAAAAAAATTATCAAATTCTTATGATACGAGTCCTTTTTAGGGTTTTCGGATTTAAGTGTTTTTTATTGTGTGTACACTGTACACTAGGATGCACGATAAGATTTTTAAAAAATGTAGATTGTAGGGTTGAATGCTTAAATTAGGGGTCAAATCTAATTTGTAATGAAATAATAACGTGTATTTGGTATGAATTGATGATTCCCTTTCTGAATTTTAACATGTTGTAAGAATTGATGATTGTTGACATCGTTACTCACAAAGATAAGAATGTTTAAGTTTCTGACCATCGTGTTGATAAGAATTCATGATTCTTACGAATATGTTAGTAAGAATCATCAATTCTTACAAATATATTGGCAAGAGTTGGTATGTTTTTTTGATTATTAACATATCTGGTCAGTAATAATTGATCATTCTTACCAATATATGGGTAAGGATTGTTGTATTTTTTTTTATTTATTCTTACTGTATTTGTTGGTAACAAATGTCTTTGAAAATTTGATATTCTTACTATCCTTTTTACATTGTGTGCAGAGATTACTTGGAATACGATAAATACAATCTGTTGCATCGCGCGGGACGTTGAATGTAGTGCTCAATACCTTACCGGAAGATCGATGAATGAAGATGATGAAGAAAACAACGAAATTGATGCTCCCGCTGGAAACGTCTCCACGATGTCCCCTGCAACTCAAGCATAGCTTGAACAACTTGATGGAAAATGTATGGAGTATATGTATCTATGAATCATATAATTATAAGTTATTTTGCTATATGAATAGATAAGAAATGATGCTATTTTTACGATTTATATGTAAGATGTGATACAGTTCTTACCGCGTTTTCATATATATTGTTTTTTGCGGTATATCATACGTATGAATTGATACTATTTTTTATCATGTACCACTCAATCCGTCAGTATTACAAAAAAAATGCATATCAATACATAAGTATTTTCATAAAAAATTATATCATTCATAGGTATAGTTACATAACTAAACTACAACTTTAGAGAACAATGTCAAATCTTAATGCATACAAAAATAGTATTGACGTAAGAAAATATGTGCAATTTGTCCAATCTATAAGTACGAATTGATGCAGTTCTTACCATATATATGTACAAATTGATGACATTCTTACCATCATATGTATGAAATGATATTATTCTTACAATTTACCACTCAATCAATAAGTATTCCAAAACAAATCAACTATGACATATGTATTGATGTAAGAAACATTGTCAAATTGCTACACGATTATTTTCTCAATGTGGTAAGATTTGTCATTATTTTTAAGTAATAGTTATAGAATCGTCCCTTAGTAGATTTTGTAAGAATAATGTCAATTCTTACTGCACGAATTTATGAAGTTTTGTCATTATTTTTAAGTTGTAGTTGTGGAATCGTCCCCGAGTAGATTATGTAAGAATAATGCCAATTCTTATTGCAAGACTTTATGTGGTAAGAATCGACATTGTTTAGTTATGTGGTAAAAATCGGCATTGTTTATCATGTTTAATCGTCTTTTTGGGAATACATAGAGTTTTTAAAATGACAAATTACGTATTAAATTAGTTATGATAATATATGCAGTACATATTTTTTTTATTATGAAGGTTTTTATTTTTTAATGGCAAATAGCATATATGAGGCAAAGAAAATCAGTTGGTAAGAGTTTCACGATTTTGTACACATTAATTTAGTATCAATTCTTACATATAGATCGCAATAATTGGATTATTTCTTACATAATCATACACAAAAAATATGTCAACCGTTTCTTCGATATTAATCTAGATATAAATGTATCAATTCTTACATATAAATCGCAAGAATTAAATCATTTCTTACATAATCATACATAAAAAATATTTCCATTTGTTTTTTCGATGTTAATCTAGATAGAAATGTATCAATTTTTACGTATAGATCGCAAGAATTGGATCATTTCTTACATAATCATATACAAAAAATATGTCAACCGTTTCTTCTATATTAATCTAGATAGAAATATATCAAATTCTTACATATCGATCGTAAGAATTGAATAATTTCTTACATAATTATACACAAAAAATATGTCAAACGTTTCTTACCAAAAACATCTATAGAAAGGTAAGAACAAATAATTTCTTAGCAAAAGTTTCAGAGACGATAAGAATTTGATAAATTCTTACCAACGGCAGCGCTAACTCGCATTTCTTACCATTTATTACCATTCTTACCACTGATGCACAAATTCGTGATTTCTTACCGCCGCCGTACAACTCACGATTTCGCGACTTCAGCTTCTCCGGCGTGTCTTTCCCTTGTTTCTCCACCAAAATGAGCGAGCCACCCCTTCATCTCTATGGTATAATATTTTTTGGCTCAATTAAATACTACTCAATCAAAATAAAAATTTCAATTAAACTCCATAAATTAAAAACTATATTGATTTTGTAGTTAATTTAAATTTTAAGGCAATACATATAAAAAAAAGTATAAGAAAAAACCCAAAATATAAAATTATTTAGAAAAAAACCCCAAAAATATCCTAAACGCACCGGATTCTTACCGGATACGTGTATCATACCCACCGCATACGCGTATCCTATTTTTTTTTTTAGGATTCGCCAGGTGGTGTATCCGGTGCGTATCCCATGCGAATCGCACCCGCACCCATATCTCTCACGTATTCAATACTGCAATATTATATTTTTAAAAGAATCTGTGCATTATAGTGTGCCATCAACCATTCTTATGCACTCATGAAGTTTTTGTATAACTTTATCAATAGTTTGAATTCGAGATTGCATAGATGTTTGCGTACGATCTTCCCATTTCTCAAGCTTTGCAATGCAGTAGTTATTTCAACCGATTGGTACACTCCGAAAATTGGGTGTTGAGAAATTTGCATATATATAAAATTAAGATAAGAAAACTGCGACGGATTCATTAACTAATCATACTTGTCCCTCCAATTGTAAACAAGAAAGAAAACCCACGAAAGAGCCAGTACGAAATCGCCGACGAGCTGCCTCGGCCAATCTCCCGCCAAATCCTCCAACCTCCGCTCGAAGAAGACTCTCCACAGCGCCATCGTCAGATGCAGAGCCACGCATCCCTTGGCGAAGAACCCCTGGAACTCTCTGTCCTTGACGAATCCCGCCATCAGCACCAGGCACCCGATCGCCACCAGCAGCAGCCCCGCGAACGAGTTCGAGATCAGCAGCAGCAGCTGGTCGTGCTCCGTCGACCCCAGTATCGAGCTCGCCGTCGCCGCGCCGTGGCCGAACACTGTGATCTCGTTGAGGTAGAAGATGATGAGGACTCCGCACGTGGCGGCGATCGCCGCGTGGAGCGCGCAGATCAGGAAGAAGGGCGATGACGAGCTCATCGGAAACGCTTCGAATTGGATCAGAGATTCTGCTTCTTCATCGAATCTGCCGCATTTAAGCTAGGATGAGAGGGTGTAGGGCGATTGGGCAACATACGGATCCGAAATTGGGGATTGATGGGTAGGGGTAGGGTATATAATAAAGGAATTTATGAGGAGAGGAGAGCCCATATCGCCATATCGGATTGGGATTATCGACAAGGTATGGGAATTGGGGGGGGGGGGGGATATTGGAACCCTAATCCTAATGTAATGTGGGAGAATGGAGAATGGGAGAAGGCAGCTGGCAAAGATTATTGGGAAGTGTGCATAAGAATTAGCTTTGGAAGTATTGTTTCCTTCTCTCCATATCTGCAGCTGGAAATGCGAGTTAATGTTGCTGATGAAGTTCGAGTTTTGTTTTATACGTATCGTAGTTGCATATTATTGTATCAAATCAAATTTGCCCATATAATACACTTCAAATAACCACTATGGATTTTTTCATTGAAAAACAGTTGCAATGTTTAGGACATGTGAAATCTTTATTCCCAATAATTTTTGGTTTGTAACTTTATTAATGTACAATGCATACACAACTGCAATAAAATAGAAATTACTACTCTATCTGTTCCATTTATATAAAATTATTTTTATTCAAATTGAGTCTATTAAAATAATAAAATGGTTATACATAAATGAGACAGAGAGAGTATAAAATAATTTAACCCCAATGTTGAGTCTTAATATCGAGACCCTTGCTTTTTGGCGGGTCCATCTCAAAATTACTTTCAGTGGTGAACTTTTCTTCCGAATTCTATTTTATTGGCTTGAGCCCCATTTAAAAATTTTGTCATATCTTTGGCTCGGTAGGAGAAAATGCAGTGAATCCGGAAGAAGAAAATAAATATCTCTGGTAACCCGTCGGCATCCGCGAGGTTAGAATTGGAGAACTCGATTCAGTCGGATCCGAGTAATTAACATTCGTCAGGTTCGGCATCTAATTTTGAAACTCTTTATTTATGGAGATTTTATTTTTTTTAAAAACATGGAGAGAATAATGTGAGGAATGAGGATGTAGAAGATTGAATTTATAGCTTTCTTTCAAGGTAGCCTTTTGAGTTAAATGACTATTTTGAGATTTTTTTTTCTTTTTCTAAAAGACCATGTTATAATAAAATAAAATAAAAATCATTAAAAACAAGGCTCACGCATGTGCCTCTCGGGCTCACCAGCGTTGCCGGAGCCCCTACCCCAGGCGTAGGGTCGCCACCATGCCGGAGAGCCTCAAATTCTCAGTGTGTTGAGAGTGCTCTAATAGGTAAAATCTTGTGTTACATTATCTAACTAATTAGAGCATCTCCAGCGCGTCGGGGCCGAGGGGCTCGAGCCCGCTCGCGAGCCCGCGCCGCGCTGGTGAGCCCGACGCGCAAGTGAGAGCCCGGCTCACGCCCTCCCCCCTATGTTGACGTCATAATGACGTCAGCCATGTAATATTTATTATTATTTTTAAATCGATTTTTGAGGAAAATAAATAAATAAAAAAATAATAAATAAAAATTTCAGCCGTTGCAAGCAACGGCTACCTCCCCAAATCATCTCCCTATAAATACACACCCCCACAAATCATCTCTCACACATCCACAATTCATCTACACTTCTTCACAATCCAACAATTTCCTTACAAATTCAAATTATTTCCTCCTTTCTCAACCAAATCCAACGATGGATGACGAGTCGTTTCTCAAATTTTTGCGATCCCAAGCCGTCGGTGGTTCCTCCTCGCATCCCGATGATGATTCTCTGCCATCACCGTCACGGCCTTCCAACCTCAGATTCGCGGCCTACGCGAGTCCTCCTACCCACGGAGTGATGGGCTATTCTCCTTCCGGTTATCAAGACGTCTCTCCATCCACCTGTCTTCGATCAATTCAGAACTCCGCCTTTCAGGGGAAGTCAAGGTGCAACGCAAGATCTCGAAGGGCTAAATCTGTCGAGCTCGTTTGAGTCAGTTTCGAACATGCGTCCAGCGGCCAAGAAGAAAGCAAGCGCATCGACGGCTGCCGCCCCAAATCCAGATGAGTCGGCTCATCTCATCAAGGTGTGGTCTAGCATTTCCGAAGACCTGGGAGTTGGCGATCGACAGAAGGAGGTCATTTTCTAGGGCAAGATCGTAGCTAGGTACAACGCTACGATTCATACTATCGGCTACAAGCCCAAAAACAAGAAGATGTTGAAGGGGCATTATCAGCGGATCTTGCCCAAATGCAACAAAATCCATGGCTACGACGCTCAAGCTATGAGGGAGTGGAAGAGCGGAGAAAACGCAAAGGACGTCTTCAACAAAGCATGTGAGTTGTATCAAGCTGAGACGAAACAAGCTTTCAAATATGGGAATGCCTATGAGAAGCTACTGAAATTGCCCAAGTATGATCTTTTTCACGGTAATAAAAAACAGAAGGGCACAGACGGGTCGTCCAACTCCAGCAATCCCGACACAGAAGCTGCGGAAGAGGATGACTATTTTCCGGAATGCCCCCGGCCGATTGGAAACAAAAAAACTCTCGCCCGAAGAAGGAATAAAGGAAAAAGGCAAATAAGCTGAGGAGACGATTGATTTGGAGGGACACCGGAGGAGTTGGAGCAGCATCAGCTCCTCATGACTAAATTGTGGAGCATGATCGAAAAGTAGCTAGTTTAATTGTAATTTTTTTTTAATTTTAATTGTTGTATTTCGTTTCAATTTAATAAATATAAATCCAATAATTTTGTTACTTTTTTAATTGAAAATAAAATTAATTAAATAAATAAAATCGAACGAAAAACGAATTAAAAAAATATATCAAAAATAAAAAATAAAACTGAATTAAAAATAATAAAGAGCCCGAGGGAGAGGCTTGCAGCTGAAATGAAATTTAAAGAGAATCCCTCCCCACCGGAATAGTGCCGCAAGCCCCTAAAACGGGCTTGCGGCTGGAGATGCTCTTATGCTCCCAATCAAGTGGATGCTTTTATTCCAATTAAAAAGTTGGGGATTTAAGTCATACTAGGTGGGTAAGTGTAGATCCCTCACTATGTGCGAGTATTGTATTAACATCAAATATATAAAATTAAAATTTTGTACGTATAGATTAGGGGTGAGCACTATATTCCGAAAACCGAAAATCGAATCGAAACCAAAATTTCGGTTTTGGGTTATTCGGGTTTTTTAATGATTTTAGTTTTTTTTAGTGCAATTTGGGTTTCGCGTTCGGGTTTTTTTTTACCACCTGAAAAACCCTAAAAACCGAAATATTATTTATTTTAGTTATTATTAATATTTTATATATTCATATATTATTATTATTTATATACTTTGGCAATTTATCTTTGGTGATTGTAATACTCCCTCCATTTCACCGGGAATGACCAGTTTGTTTATATTTGATTAGTTAATAGTATTTGTTTTTATGGTTTAATTGCATTAGTTAAGAATATTATTAGTATTGATTTTGGATGAAATTTAGGTGTGTTAATTAAAGTTAGAATTGAATAAAGCAAAAAATATTTCGGTTATTTCGGTGAGCATTCGGTTTATTTCGGTTTTCCGGTTCAGTTTTGGTTAGTTTCGGTTTTCGGATAATATTTTAAAAATAATTCGGGGAAAAACTAAAAAACCAAAATTAATTTCGGTTTTTGGGGTTCAGGGTTTTTAAAATTCTGGTTTAGGTTCGGGTTTATTTTTCAAAACCCAATTTTTTTTCAGTTTTTCCAATTTTACAAAAAATCCGAACCGAAACCCGAATGCTCACCCCTAGTATAGACTGTTAAAAAGTTTCGCCGGAAATCATTAGGGGCATAACCCAAACCAAGAATTGGATAGTGTCTGTAGCAAATATCAAGGATATTTTTAAATATTAAGGATGTCCTTTAATTTAAGTAAATACTATATCCATCTCACTATATTAGGCACTTTCATTTGATAGACATTTCGCGCGCGCATTTCCATCTAAACCCGTATTAGATTTCGGTGGAAATATGTGCACGAAATGTCTATCAAATGAAAGTGGCCTAATATAGTGAGATGAAAGTAGTATTCAGGATTCAATCCTTACAGAAAAGGTACATTAAGCGGAATAGTAGAGCAATTAAAAAAAACATCCCTAACGGTTATGAATAATTGGAAAACTCAAATCAAACATCGAATCATCATATCGACGGACCGTTCTTTGCCAACCGCCGCGAACTTCTGATTCCAGCAACGGCCGCCGCCCTCATTCTCCGCCCCTCACCCGATTTCTCGACTACCTTGCTAGATTCAACCTCAACCACATCCAGATCCGCCTCCTTTCTCTTACTCCTCTTTCTCTGCTCCTCTTCCTCTTCCTCATCCTCATCCACCAACCCAATCACACGTCGCCGTTTAATCACCGTCGGAGCTAGAGAAAAGGTGGATTTCTGCTGATTCCCCGATTTCTTAAAGACCGTCTCCCGCTGCACGCGGAGCTTGTTCACGTTGCCCTCGATGCGCCCTTGTAGGCAGCGGCGCGTCGTGCTAACGCCGCCCATGGACCAGTGGGCCTCTTCGGCCCATGCCATGAGGGGGTCCATCACCGGGAGCGGTGGATCGATCCTTTCGCCGTTCAGTTTAACGTTGGTGTAGAACCGCGGCCGTGGAAGGCTGCTGCCATAGAATTTGCCGGCGCCTAAGGCCGCAACCATCGCGGCAGCTCGGTGTGTATTTGTGCCTGCGTGCGTGCGTGCGTGAGAGAGAGAGAGAGTGAGATGTTGATGAAGACGGATCTCAATTTCAATTGATGATTTAATGGCCTTTTGGCGGGAAAAGTTGAAGCTTGGCGCCATTGATGAGTCGCTTAGCGCTCCTCACTTTCCTTATTAGGTACTACCTCCATCTCATATAGTTAGTCCACTTTGCTTTATTGATTTTTTCAGCACGTATTTCTATCGAAACCTAGTACGAGTTTTAAAACATAATTTGAAATATTATTTTTTTTACGGGATACTATAACACTTATAGTATCCCGTAAAAAAAACAATACTTCAAAATTATATTTTAAAACTCGTACTAGGTTTCAGTGGAAACGTGTGCCGGAAAAGTCAATAAAGCAAAGTGGACTAAGTATATGAGATGGAGGTAGTAGTAATAATAGTCAATAGCTTTTACTCTAAAAAAAAAAAGAAAAAAAAAGTCAATATTAATTAATATACTACTACTATCTAAATGTTCTTTTTCCAAATCTACGCTTTCTTAAAAAAGCATGTAAGAATATATATAGAAAAACATTATTATGACTTCTCCAATTAAATCAAATTTGTTTTCTTCATATATTTCAAATTAAGAATTGTGCTATTTTGCGATCAAAAAAAGTAATATGGCATTCCCACCATCCCATATAAGAAACATCTATATTTATCGTGGGCACACTTAATGTGTTAAGTATTAATATCACAGTGTCACATCGACAAAAAAAAATTTATAATTAATTTTTTTTAGTAAAATTTAGTTTTTCATGATAAGATATATATTTAAATTAAGTTTTTTATTTATAACATTACTACGTCATTTGTCATTTGGTGGGCAATGGAGCATTCGTCTCCCATAATAATAGACAATTATACCTTTTTGGTCTATCCTAAAATTATACTTCACTTTCTTTATTAGACGCGTGATGAATTATTTTCCTTAATATATACCTCTTTCGTATTTTCATGTTATTTGAAATTACGAGTTTCTTGACTGATTAATTAGACTGTAATAGGAATTTCGTTTGATGTTTTACTATGTCAATTACATTTTGTAAATATGTATACAATGTGAAGAAGAGTGGGTAGATTATAATTTTGGAACAAGCGGCACATAAAAATCTTGAGAACTCCTTAAACGAAAAGAACAAAAAACTTTGATAATAATTGTGTAAATTCAAGTGTCTTAATTTGAATTTGTTTAGAACTCGAGAGGAGAAAAAATTATAGATTGAATTTTGAGATCAGACTCCGTGACCTTTCAAGTCCATGCATAACTTAACACACACAGAGACGCTAAAATTATAAATACAATACATATTTTAATTCAAATACAACCTAAAAAAGGACAATCAAGAAGTGGAAAATCTTCAAGATTTGCTAGGAGAGCCATGAATCCATAATCTGATTCAAACAAAACCTCTTAAATACATGACCACATAACAGATTGCATTGCAAAAGAGATGAGAGGGAAAATCTCATCTTTTTGTAGCTCTAACTCCTTTTTCCTCACAGCTAAACCTTCAAACACAATGATGCTTCATTGTCCTAAATAGGAGAAAAATAGAAGCATTAGACATTTCACGTAGGACCAAGACGAAGAAGGAAAGACATGATGCTATCAAACCTTGATGAATACACATAAGCATAGGACTACAGAGGATTAGGGAGGGGACGAGTCTGCTGTTTCATTCAGCTCGGCACTCAACATATGGTGGAGAAGCATATCAACCCTCTCATTTCTTGACTTAGTACTGCACATTATCAAAAAGTAGAAAATTGATTTTTAAAAAAAATTAAAAACAATACAAATGGTGAAATGATTTCTGAAGCATGGTGGCAGTGGCTTTACCCAATAAGCCTTCGCTCCTTCCTTTCTTGTTCCTGTTTTGCACAGATGGGGAAAGTTTAGTCGACTTAAATTCACTCACAACAGCAGTTTTGATTAATACCAGTTTATGTTGAAAACATCTTTAAAAATGTGGGAAAATAAAACAGTATTTCTTCATATGCAGCTACAGTTCATCTTCCCTATTTGGCTGTAGATTCAGAGATCACTCATTATTTCTCCGAATGTATTGAATGCAGGTAGAGAAAATATGGGATTTTTACTGCAGTAAGAAATCACTCTAGACTAACTCAAAGTGAATCTGTTTCTTGGAAATGAGAATAGCCAAAGATGAAGTGACATTATTGATTTAAATGCTATTACACAGAGTGCGAGCCGTAAAAGCAAAGGTAATGCGAATTCTAAACAACTGACCTTAGCACCCCCTGCGTCAGAAGCTTCAAGGTCCATTTCAGCAAAGAAAGCCTCCAAGACAAATGCCACAACCTGAAAGAATAATAGAAAATAGTATTAAAGGAGAATGACTAAGAAACTAGAACAAGAAATTATTATTAATAACTAAAGAACAAAGAAAAAAAGCCAAAGAGGAGTTCCACATGCAGAACCCTCCTATTCCCAAACGCAGAAGCGCCGCTAATTCTATTTCAATTCCTAGCCGTCTCTTCCTCATGAGAGAGTCCCCTATTTATAATAATAAATCTTTCCTTATGGGAATAAGATTTGACCTATATTCTAACGTAACCTCCGAGAAATAATTAAATAAGGCGAGTACTAACTAAATTATATAAAAGAGATAATTAAATCTAAACCTAATAATTCTAAAATATATCTCTAACATAGTACGATTTGTTTATCACTTGAGCAGAAAATGAAAAGAAAAAAAAAAGACGTGGAAAGTTTATGAGTATAGTTTGGATGTTTCTTGTGCAGTCTACCATCAGTACATGGTAAACAGTTTTTATGAAATATTTTTTCAGCATAGAATACCATGACTAATCCTAATTTAGATGTTATTTGCTATTTATATTCTTTAACCAGATAATCTGCATGCTACACTGATAGATATTAGAAAGACTTCAGTGCAATGCTAAAAGAAGTTTGCGAAATCTTACCAAATTCAAGAGTAATAAGATTGTGATGAGATAGAAGCTGATGAAGTAGATATAACTCCATGTAGTTCCACTCAACACCTTGTAGCTCTGAAATTTCAATAATAAGTGAATCACTAATAGTAGCATCTTTTAGGAGAAATACGGCTAAAAGGGAAATATCAATTCTACTCTACTAACACTTCAGATAATACCAATCTGATTAGAAAATAGAACGTGACATTTGTGTACGAAAGATCTGAATAATAGCTCCTAAGTTCTAACATACTTTTTTAATGACCTTAGATCCATTAGTTGCACTATTTGCACTGTTTCACACAACTTATGGCAAATAGTGAATGTACCGGTCTTAAGAGACCAGCTCTCAGTGTCAACTGATCATAGGATCTAGTTTGATAAGCATTACTGATTGCTGATTCTACTTGAGTAGAAAATACAGTACATGAACAAGGTTATCATTGATGAAATCCCATACCTGCATCCACGCTTGCCAATTTCCCATCACTAGCAAATTGAAAAGTGTGACCATCCCATTGGGGTAGTCATTGAAGTTGAAGAGCAAATAGCTTAATTTTGTCAAGGATACGACTATCAAGAAGCTGGCTATGGAATCTAAGATGCAGACAAAAAAACTGAGACCTCGAGGAAAACACACCCACACACTAATCTCAGCTAGTGCCACTTGTGAATGTTAAATTACCTCAAGTCTGAAACATCAAGAAATGAATACACCCGTCATTAGGTAGAAGTATTCTTATATGCTAAAGAATTATCACTTATGGAAAAGGATACTCGTTATCTTGCATTTCAGTATTGCTGAGATTTGGGTTTCCATCATTGACAATACCACCAAAGACCTACAATTTCAAGAAGAAATGAAATGATATATAATCTGCACTTATCAAAGAAGAATGAAGCAATCGAGTTTCTGCAGGATGCTATAGCTTGTCAAAATCATGCTCTGTGAAGCATCTACAACTGGCAGGTGCTGAGACACCAAATAATTTTCCAGAGAGAAGTAAACTAGAAATAGAAAGTTATATAGTCTGAACTGCAAACAATTTTTAATCTCTCTCTTCTTTCAGTGTCATTCATGAACGTGTGAAGCTAGATCGAGCTAAAAAGGATAGAAATGGCAGGTGAATAAACTGTGAAGAGCCATCAATACCTGTACACCAATAGAGCAATAAATGCATAAGACGCAAAATATGGTCCCCAAATATGGCATTAGGCTTGGTATGAGTGTCAAGAATGTTGCAACAAACGCACGATATTGTTTAACATGCATCAAGAGCCTAATCAATCGTAGCATTCTTGCTATTAGAAGATACCGAATCCTGCAGGAGAATGAACCAAATTGCAGTCAGAGAAAATGAAGATGATAAATCTCATTCCCACCTTAGAGAAATTCAGCAAGGAAAAGAAGTAAATTGTGCATTTCTTGCCAACTGAAAAGACAGTAGTATTTTCTACTAATATGCCTTATCATTCCTCCTCCAAAAAATAAAAATAAAAAAATGCCTCATCATTTCCATTAATACTTAAATGCATGGATATTCATATACAAAAGGAAGGAATCTCACCATTCTCCATTAGAGAGGAAACTTTGTCCACTCGGAGACAGAAAAGTTACTGTTTCTCCAATAACTGCAACAAACAAGATCTGTTCAGTGTTTATTGTTCTGAACAAAGGTAACAGATCAAATTATAAAGCTGTTCATATCCTCCTATTGCTGATTTCCCTAGTCTCCTCTAGCATCCAGCAATTACATTTTAGTAATTCAGTTCTTTCCGGATGGAAAAGGAGCCTTGTGTGGATAAGGTATTTGGTTGTGGCACTTCTCATCAAAATAAGGCCATTTTGCTTGGCCATTATTTTACTTGTTTAATTCCATTGCACTTGTTCTAAACCTATCAACTTGTTATGTTCGTATTCTTTTTTCCTTTTATAAAGTTTGTCGAATACACTGAGGCAAACCGTCTAAACTTGCTTCTTTGATGTAAGAGTAATGTGTTTCTCAATTTCAGCAATATAAAAGAAAAGGAAAGAGGTTTAATTAATGCATGATACTTCAGGAATGAAACTGAGTTGTCCGTTACATGACCTGATCATTAGTACAGTGTCATATGTGGATATCTACTGATACAACCAACTATTAGAGACAGATATTAAATGCATAGTTAATGAAGTTAGGTTACTTTACTGAAGGATCAGTGTCCTTACCAATAACCCAGGTGATTACAAAGTCGAAACGATTTTGTCCATCCCTCCAATAATTCACGAATCCATATGCATACACTTTTAGTAAAACTTCCAGGACATATAGCCATCCTGCGGAGAGAAAGACCAAATGCAGTTTATAGATAAAACATGGATTAGATATCAAGATTTTAAAACACCTGGAGACCATTAGAAGTTTAGAAATTAAGTTTCCAAGGAAAAACTTCATGGGAAATCTACCTAGATGTTGTACATCTAACTCATATTTAGAACCAGAGAAAAAGTTATTCGCTAACTTTATCTGTACTAACTGAGAACTCAGTCTCATAATTGAGCGGGACAGTTAGTTTATAACGATGGAGGTATATATCTTATGTTGAAGAGACACATCCATCAGTATGGTCATTATCAAGTAACAAGATCATATATTTCTTTTGATGATGATAATGTAGAGATTACAGTCATGTTTTTATTATCATTACATATTAATTCCATCTTCAGGTGGAAGGAGGATCATTCAATTATGAGATATTTTAGGTTTAACGTGCACTCACATGACTCGAACCCCCGACCTAATGGTTGGAGGGAAACGTTTCATCAACTGTGTTGTGCTTTGTTGTCTCAATTATGAGATTTTTTAGGTTTAACGCGCACGCACATGACTCAAACCCCCGACCCAATGGTTGGAGGGAAACGTCTCGCCAACTGTGCTGCGCTTTGTTGTCTCAATTATGAGATTAAGTAGGGACTGTTATGCAGCCTTACCAAATATAAACTCCACCTCCTGCCAAGCCGCTTGAGCAGTACTTTCTTCTATATCAAGCTGCAGTGCACTAATTCTTCGTTACAATAACATATTTTCTATTCATGATGATGATTACAATTTAAAGTTATTCAGCACTGAAAACCCTTAATTTATTTGTATGGTGGTTGGACAGACAGTGATTCTGCAAATTATCTGATGTATGCACTAAAAAAACAGTGATCATGAGAATGTAAGTATGATTGCATTTTTCCCAAGCCATAAGACTAAAACTGTAATATTCATCTTATGAGTTTATGACAACTTGGGTTCAGATGCTATACGGATGTTTAATTGATATCATATACAGAAAATATTAGAGGCTTTTGTACGATTTTCCCTTTCTTTTGTATACATCCAACCTCATTATTTCTCAGAAACATTAAAGGAGCACATCTAGAAAAGTGTCAGTTGTAACAATTTGATTGAACAAATTCATACCGTTGTCTCAATAATGACAGCAGCGAAATTCACGACCAGAATGAAGGCTACAATGTAACCGAATTTGGGTCCTCGAATAAACTCTTTCATCTTTTGAGATGCAAAAGAGTTGTAGAACATTGGACAGCAGTCCTCGAAAATAGGTTCCTGCATAGACAAGCACATTTAGTAGGGTAGAGAGTCTGGAGACAGGGGAATCACATAATCCAATTTGTGAAAGTATTATTTACTATATCCTCTTTCTGAAATCTGAGTCCGATTGCATGAGAGAGATCAACAAATTCATCCAGATTAATCTGCAATTTCAATATAAAGCAGTGCAGGGAAACAAATAAAGATGTCAGTATACGAGAGATTCAAGTTTTTCAATGAAATTTTCTTCACTCAAAAGAGTAAAACATCCAGGAAAAGATTAAGAATTTATAAATGAGCTCAAAATAACCAGGAGTAAGGATTGTAAGAATCAGAAACAAAAGATCACATGCACGGTATGCACCTGTGGGCAGCTATTGAGAAACATGAAGATTAAAGGGTTCTCAGAATATGCATCTAAATGTAGGTGAGAAAGTGTTTGACCAGAAATGATATGATCACGTGAATAATTGATGCAGAGTGCAGACATTACATATTTATCGAGATAGAAGGAATATGGAAACAGACTTGCCAACAATACCTGGACATCATGACTGTCATCCAACTCATAGAATATTGATTCAAAATCATCTCTTGATATTTTTGGCAATGTCCTGCAGGCATTGTAAGAGATGCTTCAGCATACGAAGAAACACGGTACAAAGAAAACACAAGGAGTGACAAATCTACGATCGATAGACTTATTTTTGGTATGTGTTAGGCACGTGAGATGGACAAATCTTCATAATATTGCCTAGAATATAACATCAAGGAACCAGAACCACCTTATATTGCAACTTCATGAGACAAATGCCCAAATCACACATAGTAATTAGTGAACGATATGAAACTACTTCTAAATTAAAATTCTTTAAGATTGCGCACCAAACATAAAACTCTATCTTCATTGTTGACTTGAGAATTCGGGGTGTGCATTATTACCTGGTGTTACATATTAAAGGGAAAGCAAGTACTGCTGAAACGTGGATATTCTATGCGGTCATAATATATGGCAAGAAAAAATTATGATTATCTGTATTTGGAAAATCCACAAAAGCACTTGCATAATATTGATGAATATTTGTGGGGCAACATTTAAAATTCCTATGAAAGTAATCATAGGGCGTAAAAAAATGGAATAGCAATCTTGTTGCACAGCAATAATAAATTCAACGTGATTCTTTAGGTATATTCGTAAAGCTCGACACAAATATAATGAAGAACGTGCATCTATCTCCATCATCAATGTCAGCCACTTTTTTCGGCATCTTATTCTCTGAAATGTTTCATGCATCACAAAATTTAATGCTTCTCTAAATGCAGGGATCAAATTATAAATGAAATGACCCAGGAATAAGGCAAAAAGAATTAGCAATGAAAAGTAAACTACCTGTATTTGTTCAGCTCATCAAACAAGCGAATGCACTGATCTTTGTTAAGGTAACCGAGATCCTGCCAGTTCCCAAATTGTGAAAAGGAAAAGAATTCAGAACTTTTAATACACTTCCTAATACTATTCAAGCATGCCGTTAGATTCGATGAACAGTTATTGAAGTTTCGATTTTAGACCAAATGGCAAGTTGTTCTTAGAGTACTTGTACTCATGCATTAAACTTAATTGCTTGACATATTTTGGTTGGCGAAGAAGTTGGAGAGAAAAGATTTGGGTTTGCAGTTCATTTCAGGAATGCTAATTAGGGATGCTACCAAATTAGTTATTGATAGAGTTGAAGGAAATAACATGCATCACTAGCCTTGTTTGCAAAGTATAGGAACAGAACCATAAAGGATAACCAACAATGGAAGTGAAGAATCGTACTCACATTTTCATCAACGAAGCTAAAAGCTTTCTTCAGTATCCTCGTTCTTGTATTATCCTTTGCACACACTAGTTTTACAAGCTATGAAAAAAACTAGGATTAGATACTTGTCATGCTTAAAAAGGAACAAGCCCAACAGCTCCAGAATTAAGAGGTCATTAAACAGTATATGCACAGAATATTGTTAGAAAATGCATTCTATAATTTTATATCTGACTTCAGTTGCAAGCCTTGTTCCGTAAATGACTGTTCTATCTGCTAGAATACATAACCAAACTGTCAAGTTTTAGCAATAATTTTACAATATAGTCTTCCTTCAAATTCTGTTCAAACAAAAAACAAATTAACTAGCATCAATTCATCATATGTTCATGTAGCCAATGAATGAGAAGCATACCTCAGCCTTAAAGCTATCGTATACAACGGCAAGAATCAAATTGGTGACAAAGTAAACACCCAAGAGCACATATATGACAAAGAACAAGCTATACCAACGTGAGGCTCTACAAAGTAGAAAAGTACAGGAATGTGTGAGTGCATTTTAAAAGCTGAAATAATACTGGATAGAACAAGGAAATAGTGACAATTGATTGTCCATTTCACAAGGTTCAATACTTTCAAGATAGATTAATTCATGGACAACAAGAAATGTCAAAGTATAGTCAAATTTTGAAATTGCATACTTGTATGCGGGAATCCAGACATCAGGATTGTTGGAAGTGGTGAATAAGATAAACATATGGTAGACGGTGGTCCCATATGAACTGAATTTGGTCTTTCCCTGTTCAGTATCTTCAAAAATGACATATGCCAACCAGCTCGAAAACAGAAGAAATAGTAGCAGTAAAGCCTGCATTTGGTCCATCACCACATTAAACAGAAAAATGCATAAACAAAAGTATCATCTTATTTCTTTTCAATCACTACAAAATTTAGAATCTGCAAGGTTAAGTGCATTTTATGAAAACAGACATACCAGGACATTGAGGTATGTGCGAAGCATTCCGAACAGGATGACTAATGTATCTCGTAAATCCCTAAGGTGAATTAAACATATTGCATTTTGTCATGATTGGATTTTAAACATATAATTCAATTGCAAGTGCAAAGTGCATCTCGTTCATGTTGATCTCCTCTATGTGAAATGCAAGATTCAACTACTTTTTCGAAGTACTATGCCAAAATCAGCTGAAGAATATAAAAATTTTAAATGGGCATACACATCTGCAACCCCTACCTGATTGCAAGAATGAAAAATGCAACTCGGAGATATGGTGCAAACCGGAAGGGAAGAGTATAGAATCCCACCGGAGACAGAAATATGATAAAGACCAACAGATCAATAACCAATATTATCAACAGAACCACCTGAAATTAATGGGGTGGGGAGGAGGGATTAGCAGCCACAAATTTTAGATCAATTTTTTTTTCATATATCAGATAGTAAAGTGTTAAATTTCCTGAAAAATAAAATCGAAGAAATACCCCAGAGAATGTTTTTTCTGCTATATGCTTTCACAGAACTGCACTAATAGAAAATTATAACCTTAACATTGCCAAATTAAAGATTATAGCATGCTCTTAAATGCCACAGGATGCTGCCTAAAAGATCAATAATCAAACTTGAGGATTGAAAATATGTAGGGCAGCAAATAAGTCCAGTTGTTCTCAAGCAACCAGGTGTCGATTTGAGAAAGCTCGTATAAAATTCGATGATTTAGAAGAGCTTAGATTGTGCTTCAAATTTCGAGCTCAAAAAACCTTATGAGCTGAGTTTCTCTTTATTTGGGAAGTGAACCGGAGAAATGAATCTCAAGAAAAATTCGTTGAATTTCATTAATGAGCTCACCTATGGAAAATTGAAAACTACTACTATATTATTAATACTATCAGTACTTAAAAACCAACAGTGTAACTGTAGTTAATGAAAAGTGTGTGCACCTTAAGTCTATTAACAAGACTCTTCCAGAAGATACTGATCCCTTCATATGTTAATGGAAAGAGAGTATGCACAGTGAGAATCACGAGTGTTACTGCCTGCAGAGAAAAAGGTGGGAGTGAGAAAGCGAAATGAAATCATTCATCTTCAACTGGGGGATCTCAAAAGGGAAAAATATAGACAACTTAGAGATAGGTGATTGAAATACTAACAAAACTTCCAGAATGAGAATAATATAATTACTTTCGGTTACCTCATAGATGAGGCTCTCAGTACCAGTCAAATAAGGCAACTGTCCTAAATAATAGTATCCTCTGTCATTGCATTCCTCTTTACACCATAAAGGTTTCTGAAACTCCAAAGCAATATCCACATGAGTAAAATTTTTGAAGGCCAAAATATGAAAGTAGATAGACAAGTAAAGAGGCTATACGAACCTCCAAGAAATTCAGCAGAACTAGAGCAAAGTAGTTCAGGGTCCAAAGGAAATCAAACTGTATAAATATCAAATATGATTTTAAGGAGGATCCAAAACTTGGCTGGTCAAAAATTTCCTCAGGTATCCCGATTCCATCTTCAGCCTGCAATCAATTGCATCAACCATTTGAATGATAAGATATAACTATAAGCATAACATTTTTTTTTTTCCAGAAATATCAATACTTCGAAACCATCAAACTAATCAACCCTCCCTATCCAAGTAGTCTTACAGGTAACAAAGTGTAAAATGAAGCAGACTCGATCAAAAGATGCTTCCAGTTCAATGTTTAATCCACAGTAAATTGTAAAATTCAAGGATCCCGTCTTCCTACGGGAAACGAAATAATATCTTCATTTTCGTTGAGGTTCAAAAGTTTTCTGGCCTTCATCCACATGACATATTACGAAAATAAGAACTTCCTGATTCCTGAAAATAACTCTTCAATATCTATCTGGTTCTTTCTGAGAAAGGAAAAAAATTAAATCAAAAACCAATTACTCGTATAATTAAGTCTCCTAGCATATGCAAGAACCAAAAGAACGTTTCGCTCTACAGTTGAAAGACGCTGCTTATAACAACTCAGAAATGGAAGTGTGCCCAATTCATGACTGTATCGTGTAACAGTAAAAGGAATTGAAAATATATTCTCGAGCAGAACCACTTTATGCAAAGAAAGAGATAATGAGTATCTCAAAACCACCTGCAGCCTTAGATGAATCACACCTAAAATTATTCAAGAAAATTGGCCATGCTCCACTCAATACCAACGGTAAAGAACTCATCTAAACCAGTAGATCCCACCCAGATACCATTACATTGCGAAGAAGCTGAGCTCCCAACACCAAGATTCAGCTAGAAAAACGAATAAACGAAAAGTGACATACAAGATCAACCAAAGCAGCAGCCTTTTCATAGGGTGATCCATGAGCTATAGCATCTGTTCTTCGATTGAAGATATGCCTGTGATCCCGTCGGCTTCCACCGCCACCAAGAAGGGATTCATCCATTCCCGCAATTCAGTCCAAGATTCAGATTTGGGTCTGACGGAATAAACCCGCTTTGTCCCTTTCTCCTTTCAGCGCAAAGATCAAACAGATGGTGTGCAGTTTCAGTAGACTATTTATGTGGAAAGCGAAAGTGGTTGGTGTTAGTTATGCATTGATAATAATCATAATATAAGAATTTGATGAAAATTTGTCAGCGCTCAGTTTCACTTGCAATGACTAAGTACGAGAGAGAGAGAGAGAACGTGTCCGAAGCGTGGCGAAATCCTGTCGGCATTGGTTGGTCAAGATCAGTGATTGAATTAAAGGATATATACTATACTATACGTCCTTATCCTATCGATTAACTATAGTTTCATAATTTCTTCTTAGGGTTAGAGGCTTAGTTTAATCAAAATGAGTGGAATTTAAGAGATCTTGTTGGTTATTTAAGAAGTTAGTACCATCATTGTCGCCGACGGATCCGATCTACCCAAATACTACTATATTAAGTAGTATTGTTTAATTTCCGAATTAATCTATATCTATATCTATATCTATTAAAAGCCCAATTGATTTCAACACATCAATTTTAAATTGATTTGCAATCAATTAAACGGTGTCAATTTTGTTATTTAGTTAATATAGATGGGCAAATATGCATGTTTGAGCACGAATTCAAAGTGGCAATTTCTCTCTCTTCCGTATAATCTTCAAGTGGTAATTATTGCAATTCATTCAAAATTCAATATACTAATATAAAATTTATTAATATAAAACTTAAAATTTAATTATCGTGTTCAAATATAAAAATTAGCCATGCATTGAATACTACTATGTTTGTAATTGATATACTAATACGTAATAATTTTATCCTATCAATTTTATTTATATAGGAGTATAAATAAATTATTGTGTTCAAATATTAAATTACCTATATAATTGATCAAATTGTAATCGAATGATTTATATAAAAATCTACCGTTTTATATTTCAAAAAATGCAACATATGAACAAGAATTAATAAAAGATATTTTTGTATATCCATATATCAAATAAATCAAATACTACTAATTCAACTATGAAACATTTTATGGATTCAAATCCTCTATTGTCTTAACGGTATAGCATTCTCTATTGCACCGATAGATTATTGATATATGTTAACAATATTTCAAAATAAGCGATAACTAAAAAATTTCATAATAAAAAAAATGAGTGATTTCAGAATTATTGTGAACACGTGTCAATAATCTAACAATGCTATAGAGGATATTACACCATTACGATATACAGAATCCACATTTCACCCCACGTTTTCACAGCTATCAGCCCAAACAAAAATATATACAAATTTATAATTACACTCCACCATTAATCCAACTCATCTTTTCAGCTCACGTTTTCACACAAAAACCCCACAACCAAAATTATATATTTCAATTAATACTACACCAGAGTACCTTTTACGGCTTAAAATAAATGATATCTAAATATTAAGTAAATTACCCAAGTAAATGGCTCCCGTTTTTAGCACTATTGAAGAGGTCCATGCCATCAAGAGCAAGTTCGGACTACAACTCCGACTTGTGCGAATGTATGAAGTTCCAGAATTAATTTCGAGACCCAAATAGAATTTTCATCAGAGAATACATTTTCCATGATAACAAGGTAAAAAATACAAGTAGCTAATTAAAAAGTATTGATTCCAAGAATGTATGTTACACCAACGGACCCCAAATTGCCGTTCAAGTTCTAAAGATGACAATTTTCTCTTATTGTCTCATATGAAAAATTAAAAAATACTACCTCCATCCCATTACATTAGTCACATTTGCTTTTTGATTTTTCGGCATGCTTTTCCACCGAAACCTAGTACGGGTTTTAAAATATAATTTTTACGTATTCATTTTTTCACGGGGTACTATGAGTGTCGTAGTATCCCATGAAAAAATGAATACGTCAAAATTATATTTTAAAACTCGTATTAGGTTTCAGTAAAAAAGCGTGCCAAAAAATCAAAAAGCAAAGGTGACTAATGTAATGGGATGGAGGTAGTACATGATAATACTCCACTATCATCGACAGTTATCACCACTTACGATCATGTTATCTAAACACTAAGCATATTACCCAAGTAAATGGCTCCTGTTTTTGGCACTATCGAAGAGGTCCATGCCAACAAGAGCAAGTTCGGACTACAACTCCGACTTATGCGAACATATGAAGTTCCAGAATTAATTTCGATACCCAAATAGAATTTTCATCGCGGAATATATTTTCCATAATAACAAGGTAAAAAATACGAGTAGCCAATTAAAAGTATTGATTCCAAGAATGTCTATTACACCAGCGAACTCCAGATTGCCGTTTAAGTTCCAAAGACGACAATTTCATTTTATTGTCTAATATGCAATGACGATAAATAAGAATCAGGGGCAATCACTATTTTATGTTGGCTTATTTTTATCAAAATCGATTTTCTCTCATGATCAACTATATATATTGTTGTTTCGAGAGTATGCAGCCGTATAGCGGATTGAAAATCTTGATTGATCACGATGATAGGGACGGTAGTTCATCCACTACCAATGTTGTAAGGAAGTATTTCAGAATTTGTAACATTTCAATTTTTGATCATTAGCATGCATACGTTGTTTTGGTTTAGCTCTCCCCACACACATATATGCATATTTGTAACTATTAACTACATATCGAACATTTATAATTAAATTGATTTTTAGTAAATTGAATTTATCTTAAAAGATTTTGCACTTTTATAACTTATAGAAACGCTTGCCTATCCACGGTGTGCACACTTAATGCCACGTCGTAAATTTTTACTATTTAGGGTTTGAGTTTTTTTAATAGTTATTTTTTTTTATAGAGTTTACCGTATTATTTAGGTATATATTTAAAATAGTTTCTTTATTTATAATATTACCACGTCATCCGTGAGCACATTAAGTATACCCACGGTGGGCATTTTGTAGCATTAATTTTATAACTTACTTCCTCTATAAACGCGTCAAATGAGAGGAAACAAATGGAGTACTACCTCTGTCTCATTTAAGTAGACCTGTATTCCGTTTCGGTCCGTCTCAACTAATAGACCTGTTTCTTTAAATGACAAAGAATACTTGACTACAATTAACTCTCTCTCCTCAGAATTAATTATGGTCACACAATCTCCACTCTCTTGATTCTTGTATCTACAGGAGCCGTCCCTACTTAAATGAGACGGAGGTAGTATTATATAATTGAGTTGTTGAAAAAAAATATATCTATTAATTAATTTTTTGAACATAAAATTATACCGTACATTGCACGGGTACAAATACTAGTTGGATTTTAAATTTGTGTTATAATTAGTTTATATAAATTGTCTCACGTAATTGGATTTCTCAAAGCTGGTTTTTGTCTAAAAAACTTTAGTTATATGTCACATATGATTTGCTAATTTGTTAACGTACACATAAACGTTGACAATATCATATATGAAAAAATATATATATAAATTTATATCTTATCTTAAAAGTTAAGTTCCATCAAAAGAAAAAAAAAAAAAAAAATAGACCCACTGAAAGAATTAAACTTTAAATAAAAAAAAATGTTAGCATGATATTGTCACATTAACAATAGTATATTAGGGGAGTTTACTTTGAATGATTAGGTTTGGATTGATTAATTTTATCTGGCATAATCTCATATTTATTTTGTAAAATTAAAAATATAGAATATTCCAAAGCCCGGTATTGACCATCATTTTATTCCTTTAATTTGATACTAATCATAGCATATGAATCCCACCCAAATACACGAATTAAAATAATTATATCGCATCGCATGTTTTATCCCAAAATTAGTTAATTCCTTAATTAATCATACTCAAAGTAAACGCACCTAAGTGTGTCAAAGGCGGATTGTTTATATAATTTGTTAACTAAAGTTTGAATAGAAATGTGAAACCGAGTGTTGATTGATCCAATCAAAGGATTTTGTTACACCAAGTAGGAGCGATTATGAATCCATAAATTTAAGAAAAATGATGTATCAAAAATCGTAGCTTGATTCTAGGAAATTATATGATGCTTCGAATAATAATAAAGTAACCCTAGTGCTCCTCACGTCTATTGCCTCCAATTCTCCTCGACACGACACTTTAAATAAGAAAAGAACAGAACAAATAATAAACATATTTTCTTTTTCTTTTTCTCTGAAAACTCTGTGCAGTCGTAGAAATTAGGGAAGTATGATAGGCACCATTCCAATAATCCAATTAGAAAACTGACAATTATCAACTCTACGAGGTGCAAGTGGCGAAGTCGCCCACATGTCGATAGGCCCCCACCATTTTATTTTTGTATATGTTTCATATTTATTGTATTTAAATGTCACTTGACCTGTACATTTTTGCCTTTAAATTTGAATTAAATTGTTTCAAAAGAAAAATACTACTGTATTAATTTTGCCTTGGGCAAGTGTTCCCAAAATTAGCATCTATTTTAGCCAGCTCAAAAGAAATAAAAGAAAAAACAATATAACCAAATCGGGCATGAAGTTGGATGTCAAATAATTATTTCATTGATCATGATATTTATCGTTTATCTATTATAGGAAGATGTATGTGCATTACTATATTTCATAAAATATGAGCAATAGCCTATATCGGGCGTATGAGGTATGATTAAATTAATTCATGTCAAATCAATATATACACTAACATAATTTCACCAAAATAAGGCTAAGAGTGAACAGAATTTCATGCAAAATTTCCAGATTAAGAAACTTCAAAACTCCGGAAGGATGGAGAGTTTCCAGATTTGCCAGTTACATAAAATAAAAACCAAAAGAAGAAAGGGAACAAAATCTGGATAAATACAACAAGATGAATGCTGGCAAGATATATTTACTCAGAGAAATAAACGCAGCGTAGATACTTTCATACAAAAATCTTGATGATTAACTGAAGAACACAAACAAATGAATATTTGACAATGTCTAAAACTCATATCAACAGCCTGAGAGAAGGATTGGAGCAAACCAGCAACGACGAAAAATGATCAGAATCTTCAGCTCTGTCCAAAGTAGAAATTTCAAACTCTGTGTTCTATCTATTCCACAAGTCGAATCTAAACCTGCAATTTACAGTTCAATTCTCTTAGCATCAATTTGATTCTCTTGTAAAAATTACTTACAAGGTAAATATAACCTTTAAAATCAACCAAGAATGCAGATAGACACAACTTCATAGTCTGAAATAGCATAAGGCAGTACTAAATCAAAGAAAATAGGAACATGGCATATCATGAAAAGTGTAACTTCATAGCTTCTAATGATCAGAAACAATGCAGTATTAAATCAAAGAAAAAAGAAACATGCGATTCAAAATGTGCATATCATGAAGAATTGAAGCATAATCAACCAAGGACATAGATAAGCATAACTACATAGCTTCTAGTGATCAGATCAGCATAACGCAGAAATAAGTAACCAAAGAAAGTAGTAGCACGCTATGATCAAGTGAAAATAATACCTTACTTTACTCATCAGCTTTGGGTTTCTTTCCAGCGAGAATCTGGGATATGTGTAAGCCTCGACTAAAAGCTTGATTAAAGAGAATCCTTGTCTGCATATTTTGGAACCCAGGCAGCCATGAAACAAGGGCTACAGGGGCCATGATGATAACCCCAAACATGATTTCATAGAGTCGAGCTACAGAGATAACAGAGTCCCAAAGTACTGTTTTCTGTATAAAGGGACGAAGGACCTGAGCAATAGATATAAATCCCCAGCCAGTAGGGATGAAAGCCAATAAACTGGTGAAGATATCCACGAATTTGAAACTGGTAAACTGGAGCAAGGCAACTATCACAACCACTCCAAAGATGATCACTAGGAACTGAACCAAACGATAGTAGATGTGCTCCTTCGCTGCATACTTTTCACGAGCATAAGCTATTATCCAGTAAAATCCAAAAGCCACGAGTACGTATATCCATGAAAGCAAGTAAACAGCAATGCTCTTGTTGCCAGCAGCAATGCCTAATTGATACACGATACCATACTGGAAAAAGAAGAAACGCAGGTCCAAAATTATTTCCATGATCTTTCCCCAAACACCAGTAGTCCTCAAATGATCTTGCTCTTCGTACCACCACTTTTCCCAGCTCTGTTCTGATTTCGCAAATACACCACCCTTGAACCATATCCAATTCATGAAGTCATCAAAGTCATACACAGTTTTCAACCAGTCAAAGCCCAAAGGGTTAAAAAGGAAGGGCCCCAAAATCCATGAAACCACTAAAAACCAACTGGTAATGGTCAGTGCTATGTACACCAAAGTATCTTTAGCTACTGGGCTGTAAGAAGCGTACACAGTAAGTATCAATCCAAGTTCAATAGCCTTAACAAAATGACTACGAGCATATAGTCTATAGTTCTCAGCAAAGCTCTTATGCTCCACCACAAAACCACGGCCTGTTGCACGGTATTTTGCACCACCATGAAGAACTGTTCTGCCAAAGTAATGGCCACGGGTTCCCATGGAAAATGTATAGAACACCGAAGAAAGTTGAAGCTGCATAGTGAGGAAATCCCAAATAGAATTCAGAAAGCCATGCTCAAGGGAGTTCTCCACCACCATTGGCAGGGCAGTAAAGAGACCAAGTTGGATGATGAGCTGCTGGTTCAAGATTGTACCAAGTGCTCGATTATCATTGGTACTTGCCAAGGCAGCACCTTCTACCCCACTCAATGCCAAATAGAGGCGACCCCACAAAAATGCGTACACAGTGAGGAGAATCATCATGGTGTTGAAGAAAAAGCCAACAGTTGTATAAAAGAATGAGAGCATTCGGAAGAAGTCCAGTCGGTGACCCAACCTATAGACATCTCGACTGAGAATCTGCTCACCGTTCCCACTGGCAACCTTGGCTTCAAACATAGAGATCTGATTCAGTCCAACATCCCTTCCCTTTCCAACTTGGATGTATTCATGATGGGTAACATTTCCACCTCTCAATGTGCAATTGAATCCAGCAAAAATATCCTCACTAATGTTGATCACTCTGGAAGCCTTGCTTATACCTCCCCGAGTCAGAAACCAAAACCTGTCGAACACATCAGGATGCCCATAGTGCATCCGCACTTTCAATGGATTTGCTAAAACACGCTGCCCCAAGGTAACGAAGCTTGTTTCCTGAGCAGACATGAACCAAGCAAGTGATGACACAGAACCCGTAAAAATATGCTCCCGAACTCCGAGGATGGTAGGTTTTCTGATACCATAGTAAGACTTGAATTCCTCCAGGAGATTCCGCATCTTTAGAGCTTCCTCAAAGTAGTTATCCTGGTTCATGTCAATGGTCTGAACTGCATCTCCTCTGGTGAATATAATGGCATGATTCTGATTCTCGGGTTTCCCTTCGCCAAGCTTCACAGGTCCAGGAAGCTTAACCCGATATATCTCAACTTCTCTCTGCAACTTCTGGTCATATTTCACCAGGACAGAATAATACTCTTTCTCATCCCTCCCTGACTGCACCTCATCAACATAGGCAACACGAAGAGCTTCATTAAGTTTCATCAAATAAAGTATCTCCTCAGCACGGGGATCCTTCTTGGCCTTTTGAGAACCATAAATCTGGCATGCAACTACGTAAGTAAATTTCATTAAAGCTGTTCCACGCTCATGGCCTTTAAAAAGAAGACTGACTGAACTACTGGCTCTGCTCAAAGTTCTTGAAGAGGGTGACTCTTCTAAGCTCAAACGGTCCCTTTCATCATTACGCCTCATGGAACCCATTTGCTGAGATCCTTCTCTCATGTCCACCTCAGAAGCAGAATCCAGAAAAGCCAGCAACTCAAGGGCACGATAGTAATACATCATTCCCCTCACTGTACGGGTGAGTGTCTGGCCTCTGTATGATGCCCACAATCGAAGATCTCTCAGCCTAGTTGTCCACAATTCCCTTTCACTTTTCATCCCTTCTCTGCGCATCCTCTCCAAGAAGTTCCTCCAGTCACTGGCATAAATGGTTTGCATGTAGTAAAGGGTTGAAATCCCATCTTCATTCACAGTTCGAAGTTGTTCCTTGCTGAACAAAACCTCTTCAGTGTAGTACGGAGTAAGAACACTGAAAGCTCTCATTTTCTCAACTTGAGGAGCATGAGGCATGTTCATGAACAAGGAATTACTGAAGAAGGCAATTCTCCGCCTTGCCTCGAGATTTTCTGGAACTTTTTGCATGGAATCATGAGAGGTGAGAATGGTATGCAACCTTCGAACCCCGCGATAGAAAGTTTCATTACTTGCACTAGGCAACTCAACAGCATTCTGAAAAAGCAACGCTTCACCAGAAACTGCCCTTTGAGGAGCCAGACCATCTGCAATCAGCTGGTCACTGCCTCTCGGCTCTTTCAAGAAATCTCTGATAGCCGCCTCGTAAATAGCCTGAAGAGCATTCACCACCTTATCAGCATTTTTGTCAGGCTTAAGGATAAGATCAAGAAGACGGACCAACTTATCATATATCTTCGGGAGTGCAGTCAGGTTATAATTTTTTGTGACTTTCTCAAGCTCAATAAATTGATCAAGTTCTTGGAAATAAGTTTTGATTATGGAACGCTCCTCAGAATCATATTTCACAATTGCCAGCAAAAAATGCTTTAAGCTGCCGTATGCTTCAATGACTGCGCATCGCCTATACTCAGACTTACAGATCTTATACCAAAGCCACCTGTCAGGAGCATCTACTAATTCTTTTGCCTGGCTCAGAGCAAGAAGCAACTCATTACACAGGAGCAAGCATGGCCACTGAATCACCCCAATTTCCCAGTTACTTCTAGGATCATTCCTGTCATTTTGAGGCAGCTCCAAAAGCTCAACCTCACGGTCAGAGATAATATCTTCCTCTCTAAAACATTTGATCACCTCATTCCATATCAATGCAAATTTATAAGCCTCTACCTGGTTGGATTCAAGTTTCCTGAATGGCCTACCAAGTCCATATCTCAACTTCAACCGATGAATGGCATCCTTGATCTTGTTCTTAATATTACCTCTAGTATTCAATAGCTGCTCCTCAGGCATAAGATTAAACTGGATAGCACTAGCAAAGAACTGAAATCTCAACCTCAACTGCTGCATATTCCGAATTTCACCCAAGTGATCAAACAACCCAACTGCTGCACCGACGAATGAAGAGTAGATTGAGTACCAAATCTGGATATCCATTAGGTAAATTAGAACAACTGGAAGCCACAACAGCCCAACTGCAAACCTGTTACTGTTGTCAAAGAACTCGTGCCACTCATAAGTAACATTTTTCAGTTCCAACAAAGCCTTTGTTGGACCAATCATGGGTTTAATCTGCATGAAGTAACTAAACACAAATTTTGTGGCAAGAACGGCAATCCAGAAAAGACTATACTTGACATTGTCGACAAGACCTTCCCTGAGCCCTCGACCCACAAAAGTCCTGCTCTGGAACCACCATGACAACAAATAAAATATCTTCCAATTTGTGTTCTCCAAAAAGTTTCTAATCCATGGTATAAGAAATAAAGCCGCAGCCAATATCTCAGGAGCAAGAAAAGCAACCACAACCTCAAGAAAATTTACCATTCTCCTCTTTGTTGCACCACTATCCCAGTTGCGATCACGATTTTTTTGATCCAAAATCCCTCCGTAAAATACCCCAAACACCAAAATCCATACAGCTGCTACCACAGTTTTCAAAATCATTCTCACCCCCGAAGATTTGGTCTCCCTTGAAACCAAACTGTACTGCATTCCCATATCCAACAGAGACTGCAAGAACCTCAGAGCGCTCCAAGTAATAAATACGGTCAAGCACTTGCCCTGAACTTCTGTAGTTCTCAATGACTGCCATGGGTACTGCCTCTCCTCCCAAGCAACAATAATGGCCGCCTGAAGAAACAGAAACAGCATGATCCAAAGCTTATCAAAGCTCCTATATAAGTTCCAAAACGACCTCTGCTCAACAAACCCTGTCTTCCCCACCTTCTTACCCTTGTGCCCCGTCACAAAAAAATTACTTCCAAGATCGAGTGGCCATTTCAGCTTCTCGAAACACCTTTTACTCCAAAAGTACTCATTTATATCGTCATAATTCCGCCACGCAGAATGGGGGGCCGTCCCATTCCTACTATTCTCCACCTCCGCTTTGATCGTATCATAAATTGGCTTCACGATTTTGTTGAGAAAGGCATTCTCCCCAGATACAGAGGGCAGAAAGGGCCTCCCCGTGTTCTCATCAATATAATCCTCCAATATCTTATTCAATTCCATCGCCATATTGTGAAAAATATAACAAAGACATTCAGGAACAAAACGCAAATTAGCGGACTCACCCCAGATTAGGAGATACAGCGACACGTACAGCAGCTCCCGCCGGTGATCTGACGACGAATGGCGGGAGTGCGAGTCGGAGAGCCAGATATTCGACTTGAGGTTGAGATAGGAGCACCAATTGGAGTAGTTCTTCAACAGAGAGCGGCGGAACCGGCGGAGGACGGCCGGGTCGAGCGTGTCGATGTTGTCAGGCGGCGGCGAGAGGCGCATCTGAGCGTTGGAGAGGTGGAGCACGATGTGCTCCCTCTGGTTCTTCACGTTGGACGCTTGGAACCCGAAGAATAGGGCGAGCCAGTCGAGGAGGTCGTAGTGGGGCTTCCATGGCGCGAAAGGCGGCGACGGAGGTCGCCGACGGAGCGGAGCGCGGCGGCGGCAGCGCGGACCTCGGGAAAGCGGAGGGAGGGGTGGTCCGCGAGGAGGTTGTGGACTGGGATGATGTTGTAAACGTCGTCGTCCTCGGCTTGCTGATTCATTGCTGCATCCGCGGAGATCTGAGATTCTAGGCAGGCGTTTGGGGTGATAATATTGAGATTTTCTATATGGAGCCGCCGCGGTGGTGGCAGCGGCGGCGTGGCGGCAGAGGGGTCTAGATTTGATTTTCCTGGACGGCGGAGTTGCGATTGAGAGGGCTAAACTATTAACATTCAAATTGTAACGGATGCAAATATACGCCGCTTTGGTGTGAGAGAGAAAGATGGGTTTGGATGGCGAATTCGGTGGTACCTGCCGCTGCGACAGTTGTACATCGATTTTAAACTTTTGTGTGTGACAAAACTTTGGCTTTGCTTGGACAAGGTAAACTCTTTTTTTTTTTTGTTTTTTTTTCAAACAAAGATGGTAAACTCAATTTATTTTTATTTTATTTTAGCAAAGAAGGTAAACTAAATTTCAATTCTATGCTTGGTGGTAGTATTTTTATTTCAAAATGTTAACAAAGTAACATTTGTTAATAATGTTGCATAGGAGTCGAGTTTTTCAACTTTTAATCAATAAAACCAGTAGTATTTTGTAAATGAATATAAAGTTGAATTAAACGCAGTATCTTGTCAATTTCAAAAAATATTACCTCGTCCGTCAAAATATATATACATATATATATATATATATATATATATTACCTTGTTTAATTAAAGTCAAATATCCTCGTATTTTGTTTCAATTTGTTTGTCTAATTAGGAATCAACTCATGTATGCGCTTTAACGGAATGGTAACCCAAGAAGCTCGAAACTCGATAATTTAATTATAATAGTAGTATACTTTTATAAATTTGATTTAAACAAAATGCTCATTACTATGTAACTTTATCTTTAACGCCTACAAAACTAAATTTTTTTGATGAAGTGACTTCACAATTTTCCGGTGTTCTTAGTCTTAGTAATTTATTAATCATTATTTAATAAAATGCAAAAATGAAACCTTACAATGAGCTAAGGCCCCTCAAAAATAACAATAGCAACACTAATAATTATTACATTAATTTATCAGTAGATACTATTAATTAAGCTAAATCCAATAAAATATAAAAATTAAGCAATAATTTGTTGGAAAGAAGTATTTGCATGTCCTATTGTCGACGTTACATTCCAAATGTTCTCTTTTAACACCCATTTAAAAAGTAATAAATGAGTAAATCATACCAAAAAAGACAATTAGACAGGTACGAATTTGTCCACCTAACCTATTTTATATACTCTATATCTTATCTTACCTACGCATATTAGTAAAATATTAAGTGCTAGTAAATTTTAGTTGTGAAAATTCTTGCACATATGACTTAAGGATGAAGCGCAAACTTCACACTCATTACAAAATAGTGGTAATAAATAGTAAGTATAGAATTTCTAAAGCAGCTGATATTTTGCTATAGAGTATAGACAATTGAGATAATAAATTAAGACAAGCACATAGGCTAGAAGATGAATAAACGTGGGTCCATTAATTAACTCCACATGGGGGGCATGAAGAGGACTCCATGAAAATTGCCAAAATTAAGCACAACATGTTCATATTTCTAGTAAATGAATGCTCAAAATTAAGGAAATATAAGAGAGTGAAGAGGAAAAGACTTCTAGAATTACAATACAAAGTTTGACAATAGGTGTTCATCATAATTAATTACTAGAATAATACTACTTTCATCGTGTGGGTCTTTGTGTATATAGTCAGAATCCTAAACTGACTTTATCATCATATGTAAAGAGTATCAATACTACTATACCATGACGATACCAGATACCATTTAATGTTATACCGATTAAAATTATATTATATTATCTAAAGATTAATTTTAATAAAAAGAATTAATTTTATCAAAGAAACTTTTGAACACTAATAACGCTAGTTCAAAAGGTGCTTATACGCTTTTGAAATTGCGAGACAATTTAGAATTTTAAACTTTAAAACTAAAAACGTCGCCTTTAATATATATATATATATATATATTGGATCGTATGAGAACTTTTTTTATTCATGAGAACATGAAAACCATGTTTATTTATTTAGATATATTTTAATGTTTTTTTATATGTACAATTATGTTTTTTTGCAATTGCATATATATAAAGAGGTTCTTATATGATCCAATATATATATATTTATATATTTATATATATATATATATATATCTTTTATAGGTTAACTAGAAATTAATTCGAGGCTAAGCTTCAATTAAAACGAATACTCCACGAAGTCGC
>CM038110.1:27141197-27251197 GCA_001642375.2 Mentha longifolia | reverse complement strand
AGACCATACTATAATCTAACATGGGCTTTATATACCCTACCAAACATGCCCTAATGGTTTATTTCAGGGCTAGGGTCTAGTTTTCAGAAAATCACTACTAACACTCAAAACCACCAAAAGCTTGACACTAAATAATAAACCCCCTAAGGGTTTATCCTAGGGCTAGAGTCTAGTTATCAAAAAAACCACTAATAACACCCAACAATACTAATACTACCTCCATCTCGTTACATTAGTCACATTTCCGTTTTGGTCCGTCCCATTACATTAGTCACATTTCTAAATAAGGAAATATTTAACTTAGATTTTAGTGCCCAATTAGTACTTTTTGTACTTTTTCACACTAATTTACTCTTAAATTTGTACTTTTCCAACTTTATTGACTAAACCTTGGTTTGTGTAATATTCAAACTATGACTAATCTATTGGGATGGAGGTAGTAATTAACAGTAAAAAAACATGAAATTAAGACTAAAAAAGCATGAATAAGCATGGTATTCTCCAAACTTGAAGATCTAGGATTCGATCTATAGTATTCTTTCATATTGAGAAATAAAAAAAAATCAATCATTCGAACACAACAATTCATTTTTTTATTCATCAATTTGTAATCATAACATCATTAAATTCTTAGTGTTCATCTTCCTATGTTTATGAATTGAATTCTGCTATTTTGTCTTTCGGATTGCCATATGTACTGTATTGAGATTGATATGCAAAGCCAAAACAACCTAATAAGCTGAAGGAATTGGTGGTTGTGTTTTCATCATTCGTTCTCAAGATGTACTGTATTATCTAAATATTCTTGAATCTATTAATTTGAAGTGCTTATTTAGAAAGTCATGAAATTATGTTTTTTTACAAATGTTAAAATGCTTAATTTGTTTTTCTTGTATGCTTAAACTATAATACTTTCATGCTTTTTTTATATATAAAATTATACATTTTTACAATCATGCTTATTTAGATATAAAATTATGCTTTCTACGAATGTTAGTGATGCTTAATTTGAATTTTTTTTTCTTGTATGCTTATACTATAATACTTCCATGTTTTTTTTATATATAAAAATTATACTTTTTTACAATCACGCTTATTTAAATATAAAATTATGCTTTATATCAATAAATCTAAAAATTGTTAATTTGTTTTTTTTTTTGTATGCTTGAACTATAATATTTTCATGCTTTCTTATATATAAAATTATGCTTTCTTATTAATCATGATTATTTAAATACGAAATTATGGTTTTTACAATCATATTTATTTAGATATGAAATTATGCTTTTTACTAATATTAAAATGCTTGATTTGTTTTTCCCTTTGGGGGTCTATTATCTAGTGTCCGACTTTTGGTGGTTTTGGGTGTTATTAGTTGGTTTTTCGGAAACTAGACCCTAGCCCTGGAATAAACCCTTAGGGGGTTTATTATCTAGTGTCTTGCTTTTGGTGGTTTATTATCTAGTGTTTTGCTTGTTTAATTTTCTCATAATGCTTAAATTCACTATTTAATAATTTTCTCATGAAAAACAAATCCTGCTTAATAAGCAAGATTCGTAAAAAATATAATTTAATACGGAGTATCTAAAAAAGCATCATATGCAAAAATACATAATTGCATATATTAAAAACATGAAAATGAAAAAATATATAAATAAGAGATTACCTCGTTAACATAAGAAGCATTAAACTAATTATAAATTAAGCATTATAATCTATATAAAAAAAAGCATGAAACTCTAAAAATTATTAAAAGCAAATAAGAAACCAAGCATCTAATTTTTGCTTAAATTACAACACTTAGATCCCATGGTATAGAATAAAAATTATGCTTCTTATTTAAACGATAAGAATTGAAGCAATACAAAAATACTAGTAATAAATAAGCATTGGATATCAAATGACGAACATGTGATATAAATGCATACAATATAAGCAATATACTATAAGGATCTAAGCATCAACAAACAATTTTGTATATATATATATATATATATATATATATAGCTTTTAATATAAGGATTAAAAAAATAAATATATTACACTATAAGCATTACGGAGTATATAAGAACATAAAATAAAATAAAAAAGAACATAAAATAAGCCCTCCGAGAATATAAATTAAGCATTTAAAAATATAACATAAACAATGGAACATTCTATAGCTAAAATTAAAAAAATAGTATAGTGCTTTTTGGTATCAAAATTATACTTTTTAATAAACATTTGATGCTTTTTTATGAATTATACAGTGCTTTTATGGTTACATGCTTGCTTATTAATAAAACATGGCTCGCTTTAGTTTAGTGAATAAAATACAATAAAATTAATAAATAGAATACTACCAAATAAATTTATATCAAATACCTTTCAAAAAATAAATTAATATCTATGAGTACATAGTAGTGGCAAAATAGAAGTCTCGACGTCGAAAACTGTTTCATTAGAAAACATTAACAAAACCCCATAGTTATAGGAACTTCCATCTTTAAATTGGTTGAAAATAACCCTACATGATTAAAATATACGGTTATCAATTATTTTTATCATTAAATTACAGTCTTAGATCTACAAAAATTAAACGGATGAGATTGGTTCCTAAGTTCTCAAGTTTGAAGGTGGCATCCATAAGAGCCATCCCATCACTAACATTTACTAACTATTTAATGTTCACGAGTTTTAATAAGAAAAAGTAAATTGATGCATGGTTAATGATTATATAAGTAGGGGTTGGTGTCTATTAAAAAGGTTATAAACTATTATTTCTGTTTTTTTAAGTGTCCTAGTTGTCATTTTTGTTGTTTGTTTTTAAGTGTTCCATTTCGGAATTCGATAACATAATAGCTACATTTTTTTCAATTTTACCTCTATAATTAATATTATATATAAGGTGGTGTGCAGAAAAAAAGAATAATAAATTACGTTAAAATGTAAATTTTATATATTTTCTTGATATGTATAATTTGTTGATCGGGATGCCTAAAGAAAAACAGAGGGAGTATTATTTTTTTTTGACAATGATTAAAAAAAAGATGATATAAGGTATAATTGTATAAATGTGTGGGGTCATGAATTAAAATAAAACCATCGCATTGTTTGTGGGCAAATAAAAATGACACGACACTTTTTGTAAACGGAATGAGTATTGTTTGTTTCACGACCGCACTTTACTAATCGATAGCAAAGCTCGGTGATTCGTGACTACGGTGGGATTAACGAATAATAAAGAAAAAGAAGTGAAATTTGAGGTTTGACGCTAACAAGTTATAAAGCAAACATCGATAAGTGGCATGGTAGTACGTTTTGACTTGTCATGATTCTGACTTAGTTTACAACCATATCGAAGATGAATTTAGAACATTAGAGTGTACGCAGCGGAAATGTGTTTGAATACGTGTATGGAGACACGTATTACCAAGAGTGTTCATCAACTAACGCAAATCGTTAGCTTCGACAAAACATCGCCGGTCACTCTTCCGTCATCCAGCTCAACCTGCACATTGAAAATAATGTACAGGGCGTGAGTACAGAGTACTCAGTGGACACATTGCCCAAAACATTTTTATCGTCAAGCCATTCAAGGTGAAACATAGGGTTTTATAGAAAGGCCTATGTTCACGAAAACTGGGTTATCTTAAAAGCGTCTGCGCAGACTAAGTTCTGTAGTAATCTACCATATCTGAGTTTGTTGTGTGCCCGAGGAGTTGGCCACCTCACTCGGTCACCTGATCGGTCACTATCTGGAATGACACGATCGATGTGTACACTAGTCCAAGAATAATAGCTGATCATTCAAGGACCCGAATTCGATTTATGAATTGGCATTTTGCCATTTAACAGATAGGCATCATACAAAAACTGAAAACATTTATGGCATGACAATACTTTTAAAAAAAACTACTGATCTAATAAAACATGCTTTGTTTTATAGAAAGCCCACCTCGTTACTTTCTCTACTGCAACGAGACTTGATCTCTGCTTCTGCTACTGTCCCTCCTTCGCGTACCCTTTGATTAAAAATCGGGGTAAGGTTCGTATTCTAACGAATAAAATATTATTTAAGATTTTAGTTTTAATGTTGATCGGAGGTTATTCTAAATCCAGTAACGAGGTTACTGTTATCTAAGTTCGAATTATAGCTACCGTTATGTGAACGGTTCACATAAGTTTATTATAAATATCAATCTTTGATTTATTGTGAAACTTGGCTAATTAATGTTCGTAATGGGTAATTGATTAGCTAAATCAATAAATCTAAATTATTAACTCTTGGTTAATTAACTTATCTGAAGTTAATTCTTTTAATCATGTAATAAATCCTTATGAATTATCGAAAACTAATTACGAGTGGTGTACGATTTAATTAGTGACGTCTCGGTTCATAATTAATTAGGAATTGGGCTTATAATTTTAACTAATAGCATGTTGGGTTTATTGCATGACAAAGGCCGGCCCAACTAAGAATTTAAATCTCGGCTCATCTATTTTGCAGACCCAGCCCGGTCGATTAAGTAATATCGGCCCAGCCCTCTTGCCGACCCAACTCATGGCCCGACCCGGAAAACCCGACCCGGGTTGCAAAAGGAAGAAACACCTCTCTTTCTCACTTTATCATCTAACACATTCTCTCTCTCTAACTCGACACTCTCGATGGAACTCCCTCTCGTCGCTTCATCATCTCCGGTCGTCATATCCGGCGACCGTTGCCGTCGTCATGCCACTACGCTCAAGTCGGCGTCGTCGGCTGTTACTCGTTGTCTCCCTTCTGTTTTAGGTTGCTTGCCCTAAGTCAAGCCCTAATTCGAGAAATTTGGGGCAAACGCCCCTCCTTCACGATTTCCGGCGAGGGACGTCACTCTCGGATTCTGAGAGGTGCTCCGCCGCGTGGTGAGATGGCGCCGGCTGTAGAGGCGTCATCGGAATTCTCACCGCGCTTGAGTGAGCTCGGTTCCCGCTGGCGCATCTATTCTGGACCGACGGCTCCTCCCCTATGGCCGGCGCAACTCCCGCAGCTCCGGCGGCCCCTCTCTCTAGGATTTCGATCCAAAATTAAAACCCTAATTCGAAGGAGTTAGGGGACATAGCCCCGATTTCTTAAATTTTATTCGATGATCTTATTGAGTTAGCGTTCGATTTTAGCTAATGAATTTTGTTGGACGAAAAGTTATTGATTTTTGCTATTCTATCCTGCAGGTTCGGAGGTGTGATACGGAAGATGCGATGGTCGCATCCTGAGACTCCCGTCACTCACTGTCGTTCGGTGCTTCGGTGCCGACGATCATCGCTGTTCACTGCCGCTCGCCGCTGCTCTCTCTCCCAGATCGCGATTTCCCGTCGCCCTTCTCGGTTCGGTTTCTTACCCGTCGAGGCCTCGCACCTCGACGGAGGTTCTATCCCAACCTCTTCCTCTCTTTAAGCTAGGTTTTTCTTTTCCCTTGGTGATTTAGTTCGTTAATAGCTTAAGTGGTTTCCGAATCTGAATAGGGATGTCTGATTCTTGTGTTCACTGCTCCCCTTCTTATTATTAAGTATTTGGAGTTTCTTCTAGTTAGTACTTGGGGTTCATCTTAGGTGTGAAGACAGTGGTATGTTTAAATGTTGGGAAGGTTTGAGTTTATGCAAAAAGAAAGTTGTGTGTTTCGGATTTAGCAAATAAGGTGCAGCATGTTTGATCTATTTCTATAAAAAAATACTCTGAAAATGTTGGTTCCCTATTATGCTTGCTTGCTTATAGAATCTGAATTTAGGTGGCTGATATGTTTGTGTGCTCTAGGGCTGAATGTTTCTAATTCATGCTTGATGTTTAAAGATTGAGGGTTGGAGTACTACCTTGAAGGCGAAGGGCTGTAGTTGCTAGCTTCTTCTTCTTCCCTTGGCCCTTAGCTTCTCTCTCTACTTGCACCCTCTATGTGCTTGTGAATGTGAAGTGCTTGAATGGGGTTCTGAATTTGGGTGGAGAGGGTGAGTATATAGAGGCTCGTTTGGAGTTCTTGAACTAGAAGGGGAAGGTTGACTTGATAGGAATGGTGTGCAGTCTTTCAAGGGTGTTCATTTTTGTGCTATTCTTGTTCTTGGTTGCGGTTTAGCCTGCAGATTTTTGTTTGTTGCTAGCTGCAGATTTTGATTTCTCTTCCTTTTGTTTCTACATGGCTGATCTCTCTCTATTGCAGGTTTCAGCTGTGAGTAAGACTAGTGGTGCAGCTAATTTCTGGAGTTCTAAAGGGGCTGATTCCCCTTCCTATTTTAGCAAGTTAGGGTTTGAATTGGTTTGTTCTTTTGTTGCAGACTTTGAACTCCTAAAATTTGTTTTATTAGCTGACTGTTTTCATCCTCATTGCAGGTGTTACAAGGGGTCGAGATTGCTGCTTCTACGGATGTGTTGGGCTCCTTTCAAGAGCTGATCCTTTCTTTCTTTAGACTAGAAGTTGAGACCTTGGTTTCTCAAATAGTCACTAGTCTCTCTCTCTTTCCATTTTCAGCTTAGTGCCCTTGTTGGTTTGCTGACCTTGTAACATAGAGATTTACTAAGAAAATCCTACCTTGGATATGTGGGATTCGACCTGCTATATTGTGAAATCACGTGACTTCCTTCTTAATAGGGGGAATAGAAATTAGGCTATTTTCTTATTTTTCTAATGTAGTAGAGTTTGTTGTAATGGGGATTTGTTGATATCTTATATATATATACATATATGTATACGTTTCTGTTTCTGTGTGTGTTTACTCACACAACCTTGTGCTAATTCAAGAGTATGAATATTTTATTCCAACATTCTTCTTGGTGTATAAGATAGATATATATATATATTCTTATCTTAGTGTATTGATTATGGGCTTGACCCAACTCGTAATTATTTGGACCTTGGTCCGATCTAATAATTCAATTGGGCCTTGGCCCAGTTAAATAAAATCGAGAAGTCGACAACTATCTCTTACTCGAGTTTATTCACATACTAATTATTTATTGATATACTGAATAACATAGAAATCAAGTTGCTACTTGATTCTATCACTCTTCTATCGATTTCTCAAAGAGATTAATTTATAGAAGTCGAGCCGCTACTCGATTCCATCATCGCACTCTAAGAAATTGTTATAGAAATTCTGAATACTAGAAGTTGATAGTATAACTCGATCAATCAAAATTAATTAACTTAAATCGAGATTAATTAGCTAACTAGTTAAGTAAAATGCGGGGCGTTACATCCTACCCCCCTTAAAAGAAATTTCGTCCCAAAATTTACGTACCTTCGTTAAATAACTCCGGATATCTCTCTTTCATCTTATCCTCGAGTTCCCACGTAGCTTCTTCCTGACCGTGGTGTTTCCACAAAACTTTCACCGAAGTGATAGATTTATTCCTGAGCTGTTGTACCTTTCGGTCTAGGATTGCCTCTGGCCTATTCTCGTAACTCAAATCTGCATTAAGTTTAACTTCCTCTTGATGGATTATGTGCTTTGGGTCGTGCACGTACTTCCGAAGTTGCGAAACGTGGAAAACGTTGTGCACGTTTCCAAGGCTTGGCGGTAACAGCCAGCCTATAAGCTACTGGTCCGATTCTCTCTAAAATTTCGTAAGGTCCGATAAAACGGGGTCTCAGTTTTCCTTTAACTCCAAATCTCATTATCCCCTTGGAAGGAGATACCTTTAGAAACACCTTGTTTCCTATTTCAAACTGAATCTCGGTTCGACGATTGTCGGCATAAGATTTCTGTCTATCCTGAGCTTCCTTAATTCTTTCTCTAATTTGGCGCACGATCTCGATCATGTCACTGATCGCGTCAGGGCCTAACATTTTTCTCTCACCGACCTCATCCCAATAAAGCGGTGATCTACACTTTCTTCCATACAGCGCTTCGTATGGTGCCATATCTATGGTCGCCTGATAGCTATTGTTGTAGGCAAATTCGATCAGTGGTAATACTGGCTCCCAATGACCACCTCGGTCAAGTACTACCGTTCTCAACATGTCCTCTAAGGTTTGTATGGTCCTTTCTGACTGCCCATCGGTTTGAGGGTGAAAAGCAGTACTAAAATTCAATCTGGTTCCAAGTTCTCTTTGTAAGCTCATCCAAAATCTAGAGGTAAATTTTGAATCTCGGTCTGACGTGATCGAGATTGGTACTCCATGGAGGCGTACTATCTTGCGAACATACAACTGAGCTAGTTTCTCTGACCCGTACGTTATTGGGATCAGGAGAAAGTGTACGCTCTTTGTAAGTCGATCTATGATCACCCAGATGGCTGTATTTCCTCTTCTTGATTTCGGCAATCCTGTAACAAAATCCATGGCGATATGTTCCCATTTCCACTGTGGAATTTCTAGGGGTTGCAATTTTCCATAAGGTCGTTGATGTAAAGCTTTCACTTGCTGGCAGGCTAGGCATCTTACCACAAACGATGATATGTCCTTCTTCATGCCATCCCACCAGAATTTCTTCTTGAGGTCCCGATACATCTTTGTACTACCAGGGTGCGCGGTATACGGTGTATCGTGTGCTTCACTCAAAATTTCATTTTTGAGTTCCTCGTTAGGTGGGATGCACAGTCTTCCTTCGACCGTTATTGCATTATCTGGTTCTTCGCGGTACTCTCCGGGCTCTCCCGTTCTGATTTTCAAGCGTATCTTCTCGAGTGTTTCGTCCTTCCTCTGAGCCTGAAGAATTCGACTTCTCAAGTCGGGTTCTACGGTTAGGGTGGCAATTATCCCTTCTACCGTTGCTGGTGGCAGTACCACTTCTAAGTTCATCCTTTCGAATTCTAGGATAAGTTTCTCTTCTTCAGTTAAAAGAAATGCTACCTTTGACTGTGCCTTGCGACTTAGCGCGTCTGCTACTACGTTAGCTTTGCCCGGATGGTAGTTGATCCCACAATCATAGTCCTTCACTAATTCGAGCCACCTTCTCTGTCTCATGTTGAGGTCTTTTTGCTCGAAAAAGTATTTGAGACTCTTGTGATCCGTGAAAATCTCACACCGAACTCCGTAGAGATGGTGTCTCCAGATCTTTAGGGCATGCACCACTGCTGCCAATTCTAAGTCATGGGTTGGGTAGTTGAGCTCGTGTGGTCTAAGCTGTCGTGAAGCATAAGCTATCACCTTCCCTTCTTGCATTAGAACACATCCTAGCCCATTCTTGGAAGCATCTGTGTAAACGATATATTCCTTGTCTGGGTCTGGGACTGCCAGAATTGGGGCGGTAGTCAGTTTCTCCTTCAACTGTTGAAAGTTTGACTCGCATTCCGGTGTCCATGTGTACTTGATCCCTTTCCTTAGGAGCTGTGTCATTGGCCTGGCTATCTTAGAAAATCCTTCTATGAATCTTTGATAGTAGCCAGCTAATCCTAAGAAACTTCGGATTTCGTTTGGTGTGGATGGGGATTTCCAATTCTGAACTGCCTCGACTTTTGCGGGGTCCACTTTAATTCCTTCAGCTGACACAATATGACCCAAAAATGCTACTTCTTCTAGCCAAAACTCACACTTGCTGAACTTGGCGTAGAGTTTCTCTATTCTCAGAGTTCCTAATACTGTCTTCAGGTGGTCCTCATGTTCTTGTTTGCTCTTTGAGTAAATCAGGACGTCATCTATGAAAACTAAGACAAATTTGTCTAAGTACGGGTGGAAAACCCGATTTATGAGATCCATGAATACCGCTGGCGCATTCGTTAACCCAAATGGTACAACTATGAACTCATAATGTCCATATCTGGTTCGGAATGCCGTCTTGGGTATATCCTCCGGTCGGATCTTCAATTGATGGTATCCTGATCTAAGATCTATCTTTGAAAAGACACTCGCTCCCTTGAGTTGGTCAAACAGATCATCGATCCTTGGTAATGGATACTTATTCTTAAGGGTTAGCTTGTTCAGTTCTCGATAATCTATACACATCCTCATGGAGCTGTCCTTCTTCTTTACAAACAGTACTGGTGCTCCCCATGGTGACACACTAGGTCTGATGAAACCTAGGTCCAGAAGCTCTTGGAGTTGTACTTTTAGTTCCTCCAGTTCTTTTGGTGCCATTCGGTATGGTGCCTTGGATATCGGGGCTGATCCAGGTTCCAAATCGATGGTAAACTCTATCTTCCTATCAGGTGGTAGTCCTGGTAGTACGTCCGGAAAAACATCGGGAAATTCACGAACGATTTCAACCTCTTCGATCTTCTTCCCCTCCTCGTCCTTGGGTTCCTCATTCAGGTAAACGAGGTACGCTGGGTTCCCTTTTCTTATCAAGGTTGCTGCTTGGATGGTGGAAATCACCGATTTTCACTTATTTAAAGCAATTCCGTGGAAAGTTGTCGGTTCCTTACCCGGCATTCTAAAGGAAATTTATCTCTCCTTGCAGAGGATGGTGGCGTAGTTTTCAGCTAGCCAATCCATTCCTAAGATTATGTCTACGTCTTTCATGGGTAAGACGCTCAGATTATTTGCTAGGAGTTTGTGTGATCCTAGGTTCAGTTCTAAGTTTGAGCAACGGCGTGTAAGAGTGATGTTCCCTCCTACAGGCGATGTAATTCGCATATCCGTCCCTATTGGTTCCGTTCTCAGACTTAGGTATTCTACGCATGCTTTTGCGATGAATGAATGCGAAGCACCCGTATCAAATAAAACAATTACAGGTATGTCATAGAGTATGCCCATACCTGCCAGGTTTCCCTGATTTCCTTGATTCTTAGGGGGCTGTTTCTGCTTCATTGCATTAACCCTTGCGTTCTGTTGTTGCACATGCTGCCGGAACTGTTGGTGTTGCGGTGGAAGCGGGGGAGGCGGTGGGAGTTGTTGCTGCCGCTGTCCTTGCTGAGCTTGCATAGCTCGAAGTTGTTGGTTCTGGCTAGGTTGACCCGACTTCGAGGTCGTTCCCTCCTGCTTCTTGGGGCAGTTGTTCGCAAAATGTCCTTTCTGTCCACATGAATAGCAACTGTCGCTCCCCGCCCTACAGACTCCCTCATGCCTTCTGTTGCACTTGGGGCATTGGGCGTACCTTGTTGGAAAGTTTCCGGTCGGAGCCGGCGCAGTTTGCTTTTCAGAGTTTTGAGGGCGTGGTTGTCCTTGCCACGGTTTCTTCCCACCTCGATTTCCGTGATTATTGTCCCACTTCCGTTTTCCTTTGTCATGCTGCGGCTGAGAGTGAGTGGGTGCTGGCGTTGGGGCAGATGCAGGCTTGTCGCCAGGCATCGCTGCCTCGATGTCCAGTGCTCTTCCAAGAGACTCAGTGTATGACAGTCCGCCATGGCTTGCAAGCGCCATTCTGATCTCGTGCCTCAGACCGGCACAGAATTTCTCAACCATCTTTTCGTCGGTGTCTACCTGATCCGGTGCGAAGCGAGACATGTCACAGAACACCCTGTCGTACTCAGTCACAGACATTTTTCCTTGTTTCAGACTATATAACTCATTTTCCTTCTTCTTTCGGTAACTTTTTGGAATGTATTTGTCGTAAATTCCAGTCTTAAACTGGTCCCATGTGAGGTTCTCAAGTTGTTCGGGGGTCATGGTCTTCCTTCGTGCCTCCCACCAGAAGTCAGCTGATCCCGACAACTGGAAGGATACGCAGGTTAAGCGTTCCTGGTCAGTGTAGTGTAGGAAGTTGAATATCCGTTCCATGGCTCGTACCCAGATTTCTGCCTCGGCTGGGTCTCCGATGCCATTGAACACGGGTGGATTCTGCCTAAGGAATATCTCCTCGATCCTCCTCTCGGGTGGAGGTGGTGGTGGTGGGTTGTTATTTCCCTGGTGGTCTTGTTCATGGTTTACTGATTCAGCTACTGGTGCCCTCCTGGGACGTCCAGGTGCTCTCCTTGGTGGCATCCTGCTGAATTAACAATGGTTGAGTTCTAACTTCTTTGAGGCTTGCCTCAACCCAAGGTATGCATACGCAGATATACTTGTATATAAACATATAGCATTCGTCCTTATGTGTTCTATGCGATTATAATATAGTTATTCTCTTAGTTCATAATTATCGTTTGATAAGGTGGGAAAATATTTTTGATTCATTTCATATACGAAGGACTGAACTATAATATGCATCATATATAGATAAGAGAAAATTGCCCGAAATGGGTCTTAAGTACATCGACAAAAAGTTTCACTGTCTAAGTACACAACATGATGTTACCAGCTATGTGACATCACCTCAGGTACTTAGTCACGGAGTATCTAACATCCGTACTAACTGATCATAGCTACGATACTACGAAACGATCTAATCATTTTCGTCTAGATACATAATACTGGAACATAAGAAAATTGGGTGAGTACGGTCTACTAAGCGCCGTTCTCAACCACTACAAAAGGGATACAAGGGTCGGTCACTCGGAATCTATGGTGCTGTGGTCCGAGCCGTAATCCACCTCATCCTCAAGGTCGTCCTCGTCATCGTGGAGACCGAAATCCTGGGGGTCCTCATCATCTCCCAAGTGGAACTGAAGACCTATCTCATCATCCTCGTCATCCTCGATGCCTGCTCCGAACTCAAATACTCCCGCCATAGGGGCGACCTGATCTTCCTCCTCATCATCCTCCTCAAGGTCCTCCTCGGGATCCTCCTCATCATCACTAGAATCCGGCTCATCGGGATCCTCTACCCCTACTCCCGCTCCGGCTCCTGGCGTAGGCTCGGGCTCGGGTAGCCTCAGTCTCTCGAACTCGTCAACACGTCGGGCGTGCTCCTCGTCCACTCGAGCTAGATCGGCCTGCTATCGGACTAGGGCTGTCCAACTACTCCCTGGCTGTCGGAGGCTCTCCATGTACTGACGCTAACGCTCGTACCTAGCACGGTACTCCACCATGCATCTCTGAATCTCCTCAGTCTCCTGATGGAAGGCCTCCATCCTCCGATCCAACTCCGAGTCTCGAGATCTCACCAGATCGATCTCCCTAAGGATGCCTCTCGCCATATCGAACTGTCGACGTCGTTCCTCTGCCCGTCCTACCTCTGGTAGTGGACGGTCTAACTCCTCAATCAGCCTCATACGGTGCTCATGGTCCTCGTCTATCTGCTCCAAACGGTGCTCATGCTCCTGCTGACTCACGAAGCGCTCGAAATCCTCGGACACTCGCCTAAGGTGCTCGTGCTCCTGCTGACTCATGAAGCGCTCGAAATCCTCGGACACTCGCCTAAGGTGCTCATCGTCCCTGCCAAAGCTGTGCCTCGCATCCGAGATCACGCGGCTCAGCTCCTCGTGGCATCGACGCCACTCCTCCTCTCGGTCCCCTCGCTCCTCCCCAGGGCTGTCACTAATCACAATCGGGGCCTTCCCGCGATCACCATCTCTGAGGGGCAGTGCTCGCAAGAGCCCAACTGAACGATCCATAGCAGCTGAATCGACGGAGCTACTACCTCCAGATGAGGTAGCCCAGTCCCGCTGCTTCGGGGTGATCCTCGCTCGAGTATGAGGAGGCTCCATCTCCTTGTCAGACTCATCTCTCTCTCGTCGTCCCAAGACGGGTGACGTAGGTAAAACAGCTAGGGGTGGAGGTGACGTCGGCTGCGGCGGGAGCTCGGGTGGCGGTGAGCTCGGCAGTGGGGGAACCTCGGGCAATGGTGCCAGTGGCGACGCTGGCGCCCCACCAACCGCAGGTACCTCTCTCAGTGGCGCACCGTGGCGAGTGAAAGTCGTCTGTAGTGTCGTCATGAAGCCGTAGTAGTCACCTACATCCTCTAGACGATCCGGGTGCCTCGGGGTGTGTGCCTGGGCTATGTGTTCAGCCCATCCCTGCCAGTTGGCAGGCAGTAGTGGCACCAGTCGACGGATGCCCTCGATCTCTCCAACCCTGTGTGTGTGGGCGCGGGCCCAAAGTCGGTGATAGGTGGCCAAGAACTGGCCCACGTTATCACCGTGGCACATCTGGTAGGAGCGGTAGTAACGAATCACCTCATCTGGTGTGGCTCCCAGGCGAAGCGGCCTCCTATGCGTAAACATCCGTCCCGCCATCCTACACAAAACATGATCCTAATCAGTTCTGATAACGAAAGGGATACGAAGGCGATAGTAAGAACTTCTATATCTACGTGCTTAACGTATATCTATCCTTTGGTTCCATAGTACTTCGTTCGTTAGTTCTTCTTTTATCGAACATGCGGTAACATGTTTAAATGAGGTGGACTTATTTTTATGTTGCCACAAAGTTCGTGTTTCTAATTTCTACTTGTATGCTAAATTTTAAAGGCATTAGCAGCCTAGAGTAACGGTTTTTCTTGGGAAACTATAACGTTTGACGAAAGCGTCCCGATTCTCATGTTGCTTCTTGTATCTAGTCTTCTGCTATCTTGCCTTGCTATTCATCTTCTTCCTTGCTTGCCTGGAGAAGAGAGGAACTTCGTTCCAATCTTAGTTTAGACTTACTTACTCGAAGTACGTGTCTAAAGCACTATGTTCTCTAAGAAGTTCACTTTTCTTTCTAAGTGATCTAAGAACTAGTTTCGGCTAAGTTCTTTGCGAAAGAAATTCAGTTTTTAATTAATTGAAGAAAGCATTTTCCTCACTTCCTCGTTGAGCGTGATGAGTTGGAGTGCCGAGCTTTTGTCGAAGGACTCTATTTAGTCTAGCGATTCAAGTCTAGACTATACTTTGAAGAACACTCTTGGGTTTCAGAGCAGAACCTGAGGCTCTGATACCACTCTTTCACGACCGCACTTTACTAATCGATAGCAAAGCTCAGTGATTCGTGACTACGGTGGGATTAACGAATAATAAAGAAAAAGAAGTGAAATTTGAGGTTTGACGCTAACAAGTTATAAAGCAAACATCGATAAGTGGCATGGTAGTACGTTTTGACTTGTCATGATTCTGACTTAGTTTACAACCATATCGAAGATGAATTTAGAACATTAGAGTGTACGCGGCGGAAATGTGTTTGAATACGTGTATGGAGACACGTATTACCAAGAGTGTTCATCAACTAACGCAAATCGTTAGCTTCGACAAAACATCGCCGGTCACTCTTCCGTCATCCAGCTCAACCTGCACATTGAAAATAATATACAGGGCGTGAGTACAGAGTACTCAGTGGACACATTGCCCAAAACATTTTTATCGTCAAGCCATTCAAGGTGAAATATAGGGTTTTATTGAAAGGCCTATGTTCACGAAAACTGGGTTATCTTAAAAGCGTCTGCGCAGACTAAGTTCTGTAGTAATCTACCATATCTGAGTTTGTTGTGTGCCCGAGGAGTTGGCCACCTCACTCGGTCACCTGATCGGTCACTATCTGGAATGACACGATCGATGTGTACACTAGTCCAAGAATAATAGCTGATCATTCAAGGACCCGAATTCGATTTATGAATTGGCATTTTGCCATTTAACAGATAGGCATCATACAAAAACTGAAAACATTTATGGCATGACAATACTTTTAAAAAAAACTACTGATCTAATAAAACATGCTTTGTTTTATAGAAAGCCCACCTCGTTACTTTCTCTACTGCAACGAGACTTGATCTCTGCTTCTGCTACTGTCCCTCCTTCGCGTACCCTTTGATTAAAAATCGGGGTAAGGTTCGTATTCTAACGAATAAAATATTATTTAAGATTTTAGTTTTAATGTTGATCGGAGGTTATTCTAAATCCAGTAACGAGGTTACTGTTATCTAAGTTCGAATTATAGCTACCGTTATGTGAACGGTTCACATAAGTTTATTATAAATATCAATCTTTGATTTATTGTGAAACTTGGCTAATTAATGTTCGTAATGGGTAATTGATTAGCAAAATCAATAAATCTAAATTATTAACTCTTGGTTAATTAACTTATCTAAAGTTAATTCTTTTAATCATGTAATAAATCCTTACGAATTATCGAAAACTAATTACGAGTGGTGTACGATTTAATTAGTGACGTCTCGGTTCATAATTAATTAGGAATTGGGCTTATAATTTTAACTAATAGCATGTTGGGTTTATTGCATGACAAAGGCCGGCCCAACTAAGAATTTAAATCTCGGCTCATCTATTTTGCAGACCCAGCCCGGCCGATTAAGTAATATCGGCCCAGCCCTCTTGCCGACCCAACTCATGGCCCGACCCGGAAAACCCGACCCGGGTTGCAAAAGGAAGAAACACCTCTCTTTCTCACTTTATCGTCTAACACATTCTCTCTCTCTAACTCGACACTCTCGATGGAACTCCCTCTCGTCGCTTCATCGTCTCCGGTCGTCATATCCGGCGACCGTTGCCGTCGTCATGCCACTACGCTCAAGTCGGCGTCGTCGGCTGTTACTCGTTGTCTCCCTTCTGTTTTAGGTTGCTTGCCCTAAGTCAAGCCCTAATTCGAGAAATTTGGGGCAAACGCCCCTCCTTCACGATTTCCGGCGAGGGACGTCACTCCCGGATTTTGAGAGGTGCTCCGCCGCGTGGTGAGATGGCGCCGGCTGTAGAGGCGTCATCGGAATTCTCACCGCGCTTGAGTGAGCTCGGTTCCCGCTGGCGCATCTATTCTGGACCGACGGCTCCTCCCCTATGGCCGGCGCAACTCCCGCAGCTCCGGCGGCCCCTCTCTCTAGGATTTCGATCCAAAATTAAAACCCTAATTCGAAGGAGTTAGGGGACATAGCCCCGATTTCTTAAATTTTATTCGATGATCTTATTGAGTTAGCGTTCGATTTTAGCTAATGAATTTTGTTGGATGAAAAGTTATTGATTTTTGCTATTCTATCCTGCAGGTTCGGAGGTGTGATACGGAAGATGCTATGGTCGCATCCTGCGACTCCCGTCACTCACTGTCGTTCGGTGCTTCGGTGCCGACGATCATCGCTGTTCACTGCCGCTCGCCGCTGCTCTCTCTCCCAGATCGCGATTTCCCGTCGCCCTTCTCGGTTCGGTTTCTTACCCGTCGAGGCCTCGCACCTCGACGGAGGTTCTATCCCAACCTCTTCCTCTCTTTAAGCTAGGTTTTTCTTTTCCCTTGGTGATTTAGTTCGTTAATAGCTTAAGTGGTTTCCGAATCTGAATAGGGATGTCTGATTCTTGTGTTCACTGCTCCCCTTCTTATTATTAAGTATTTGGAGTTTCTTCTAGTTAGTACTTGGGGTTCATCTTAGGTGTGAAGACAGTGGTATGTTTAAATGTTGGGAAGGTTTGAGTTTATGCAAAAAGAAAGTTGTGTGTTTCGGATTTAGCAAATAAGGTGCAGCATGTTTGATCTATTTCTATAAAAAAATACTCTGAAAATGTTGGTTCCCTATTATGCTTGCTTGCTTATAGAATCTGAATTTAGGTGGCTGATATGTTTGTGTGCTCTAGGGCTGAATGTTTCTAATTCATGCTTGATGTTTAAAGATTGAGGGTTGGAGTACTACCTTGAAGGCGAAGGGCTGTAGTTGCTAGCTTCTTCTTCTTCCCTTGGCCCTTAGCTTCTGTCATGAACGTGATTAGTTCGGATAATTCAGAAGATAAGAGAGAAGGAAATATGTCTGGGAAAGATTCGAAGCTGTGCGGGGAAGTGGAGTTAGAAGCGGTGGAAGAGGAAATTGGGGATCTGGTGGAGAAGAAGAAGTGGGAAGGGGAAGAGAAGAGTGTGACTGTAGAAGAAGAGAAGACTGGGTCGTGCAAGATGGGGATGGCAATAGAGGAGATTGTTACAAGTGGCTAAAGATCAATGGTTCAAGATCTAAATATGGTGACACGTGGCTGTGCTTGGAGCATCCACATGTTACCACTTCTCTTTATTTATTTATCAGTACTTATGTTATGTTTTTAATATTTTGCAACTTAACCCAAGGTCCCCACCACTTTAGGACTTGGCATATAAATTGTATGAGCCGGATATGAAAACCCTAAGAATGAAATTATCTTTTATCTCCCATCTCGCCTACTTTCTTTATCTTCTCTATCTTCCTCTATCTAATCTCTCAAATTCTGCACTTACATTTTCTTTTATACAATAATTTCTATAAAAAAATTACAAGTAATAGATTAGATCTATTATAGTGGTATCTTTGAGCCCAGGTTTTTGCTTCTATTTCGCAACGATTTGAGTGGAAATGGCGGACGGTACACGAGTTAAGGAGCTGCAAGAGTCACACAAAAAATTGGAGCTGCAATTGCAAGCTGAAACAAGAAACAGATCCGTGTTAGAAGATCAAATCAAGGAGCACCTTAAGAGCTTGGATCAGAAAATTGACACGAAGTATGATCAGTTAGCAAAATCTGTGGAGGAGCTTAAGTTACTCATGTTGGGGTCTAACAAGGGCAAGGAAACTGCAGGCGCATCTCTATTGGGTCCGTCTCCTTTTACAGTAAGGAAAGGAAATCACTCAAACTCTGGTTCTTCTCCTTTTACTCCTGGATTCAAAACAGATTATTCTCATCAGCCGGGTTCAAATTCTGGATATTCTAATCATAGAGTTGATTTCCCTAAGTTTGATGGCACTAATCCTAGAGCTTGGATCATTAAATGCAACACTTATTTTAGATTATCTTCTGCTATGAGTGATGAAAATATGGTACAGTTGGCTGTGCACAATTTTGAGGGTAAGGCATTAAACTGGTTGCAGAACATGGGCTGTGAAAATTTATTTAATCTCAATTGGCAACAGTTTATGGAAGAAATAGCTCTTAAGTTTGATGATTTGAATGAAGGGAAGATGGTTATGGAATTCAAACAACTCAAACAGGCTGGCAGTTATGACGAGTATGTAGAAAAATTTGAAGAACTCAGAGCTTGCCTATTACTTAGTAATAGCATGAATTATTCAGAAGAATATTTTGTGGCAAGTTTTATAAGTGGTCTGTCAGATGAGATGCAGGGACTTATGCTACTGTTTAAGCCTAAAACATTGCATGAGGCAATCGAAACAGGGAAGCAACAATTGTTTACCTTGGAAGCTCTTTCTAAGAGGGTTAGGCCACCCCAAAAAATTTTTTCCAGCGCAAGGTAACCACAACAGGAGACCTGATGCTGCCTTGGTCCATAAACCAAATGCTCCTAACAGCTCCAAGACCTCCATCAAGCTTTTGACTAGTGCTGAGATGGCTGCAAGGAGAGAAAAGGGGTTGTGTTATAATTGTGATGAGAAATATGTTTTTGGTCATAAATGTAAGCATAAGGTGTTCTACATGGCCATGGATGAAGCGCAGGAGCTAGCTCATCTTCAGCAGGGAGATGAGGAGGCAAAATTGATCTATGAAAATGGTGGGCAGATAGAGGAATTTTACATGACAATGGATTCATTGCTTGGTACTCCTAATTCCACTACAATGAGGGTCATAGGGGAATTTCATGGAAGAGAGTTGAAAATACTCATAGACACTGGAAGTACTCTCAGCTTCTTAAGAGAAGGAATAGCTAAAGAGTTGAACATTCCATTGGAAAGAGACAAACCCATCTTGGTCAAGGGAGCTACTGGGCATAAGTTGATCAGTAAATGGAGAGCTCAGGATTTCACTTGGACAATCCAAGGCCACCAATTCACTTTCTCACCTAGAATATTAAAGAATGAAGGTTATGACATGATTTTAGGGGGTGATTGGCTGAAGTTTTCAACTCCTATTGGTCTGGACTATGAGAATATGACCTTTACTGTGTTCACTGGGGGAAGGAAAGTTAAGTTGAGGGCTATAACTGACCAAGCTCAGTTTCAAATGATTTCTGTTAACAGTTTGTTTCATCTAGTTCATCATCAACTGGAAGTGGTAGAGGAACTGTACCTGATTCAGTCTCAGCATAAGGATACACCCTTTCCTAATACTTCAGCTATTCCTGACCTCTTGGAGGAGTATAAGGATGTGTTTGAAGAACCCCATGGCCTACCACCTGTCAGAGGAATTGAGCATCAAATTGTGCTGAAGGCTGGAAGTGAGCCTAAGCGTCAGTATCCTTATAGAACCACACAAAAGAATAAAGATGAAATAGAAAAAATTGTTAAGGAGTTATTGGAAGCAGGTACAATTCAGTATAGCAGGAGCCCTTTTGCTTCTCCAGCTATTTTAGTTAAGAAGAAGGATGGGTCATGGAGAATGTGCATAGACTACAGGTATCTCAACTCACTCACAGTCAAGCATGATTATCCTATTCCCCTAATTGATGAACTGCTGGATGAATTACATGGTGCAAGTTATTTCTCAAAGTTGGATTTGAGATCAGGCTATTTTCAAATACTTATGAAGGAGGAAGACAGATATTTGACAGCTTTTAGTACTCACCATGGGCATTTTGAATTTCTGGTGATGCCTTTTGGATTGTGCAATGCTCCTGCCACCTTCCAGTCCTTGATGAATCAGGTTTTTCAACCTTACCTGAGAAAGAGTGTGTTAGTATTTTTTGATGATATTCTGGTTTATAGTAAAACTTGGGATGATCATTTAGTTCATTTGAGAGCAGTGTTAGAGGTTTTGAGAGCTAACACTTTATTTGCTAAGATGAGCAAGTGTCAATTTGGGGTACAGAGTATTGAATATTTGGGGCATATTATCTCTAAAGAGGGAGTGGCAACTGATCCACAAAAGGTAGCATGCATGAAGGAATGGCCTATTCCTAGAAATATCAAGCAATTGAGGGGGTTTTTGGGATTGACTGGCTACTATAGGAAGTTCATCAAACACTATGGATTGATCAGCAGGCCCCTTACTGAATTATTGAAGAAGGACAATTTTAAATGGGGTGAGGAAGCTAATAAGGCATTTACAGAGCTGAAGAATGCTATGGTGACAGCTCCAGTATTGGCTCTACCAGATTTTAGCCAACCTTTCATTTTGGAGACTGATGCCAGTGGTGTTGGGGTGGGAGCTGTATTAATGCAGAATCAGAGACCTATAGCATTCCTGAGTAAAGCCCTATGTCCTAAGAATCAGTTGCTTTCAGTTTATGAAAGAGAATTTTTGGCTGTGATCATAGCTGTGCAAAGGTGGAGATCTTATTTACAGGGGCACAAGTTTTTTATCAAAACTGATCAACAGGCTCTCAAGCATCTCTTGGATCAAAAGGTCATGAATCCTGTACAACAAAAATGGATAACAAAGCTATTAGGGTTGGATTATGAGATATTGTACAAAAAGGGAATTGAGAACAAGGCTGCTGATGCCTTATCAAGATATTCCACAGTTGAGGAGGAGTGTCACATACTCACTACAGTCACACCTTTGTGGATGCAGCGAGTGAAGCAAAGCTATGATGGTGATGCTTATTTTTCACAGGTATTAGTTTCTAAACCTGTTGACCCTACTTCTTATGTTGAATACAGAGTGGTTTCTGGAATTATACAGTATAAGGGAAGAGTGGTTGTTGGCTCTAGTATTGGTTTGAGGCAAACTATTTTGGAAGAGGTTCACAATACACCTTTTGGGGGACATTCAGGGGTATGGGGCACTTATGTTAGACTAAAATCCTTCTTTTTCTGGCCAAACATGAAGAAAGATGTTGAAGAGTGGGTGCAACAGTGTGATGTTTGCCAGAAAAACAAACCTGAACATGTATCCTATCCAGGGTTATTACAGCCACTACCTATACCTGACAAGTTTTGGACTCACATCACAATGGATTTTATAGAGGGGCTGCCTAAGTCTTTTGGCAAGGATGTTATTATGGTGGTGATTGATAGGCTCAGTAAATATGCACACTTTATGGCTCTATCTCACCCCTTTACTGCTCAAACGGTGGCTAAGTTGTTTCTAGATAATGTTTATAAGCTTCATGGACCTCCTATCAGTATTGTCTCTGATAGGGATAAGATATTCACTAGCCAATTTTGGAGGGAGCTCTTTAAGGCAATGGGAACAAGGTTGGATATGACATCTGCGTATCATCCACAGTCAGATGGCCAATCTGAGAGAGTCAATCAATGTTTAGAAGGTTATTTGAGGTGTATGGCTGGGGCTACTCCTAAGCATTGGGTAAAGTGGCTATCTTTAGCAGAGTATTGGTACAACACTAGCTACCACAGCAGTTTGAAGTGTTCTCCCTATCAAGCTTTATATGGTATTCCACCCCCACACACTGGCCTAGGAGCATATCTAAGTTCACCTAATCAGGAGGTGAAGGAATGGATTACTCAGAGGCAAGATATGGTCAACATGTTGAAAAAAAATTTGAGCTTGGCTCAAGAGAGGATGAGATTGTATGCTAACAAGAACCGAATTGAAAGAAGTTTTGAAGTTGGAGACTTTGTTTACCTTAAGCTGCAACCGTATCGACAGAATTCAGTGGTTCTGAGGAAGAATCTGAAGCTCGCCGCTAAGTATTACGGTCCCTACAGAGTTCAAGAGAAAATTGGTGAGGTAGCATACAGACTTCAATTGCCAGAATCTTCAAAGATTCATCCCGTGTTTCATGTGTCGTTGCTTAAGAAATGTTTGGGTAAAAATATAGTACCTTCTACTGAGCTTCCTGCAGTCGATGTGGATGGCCATTTCAAGGTGGTGCCTTTCTCAGTTCTTGATTACCGTTCTATCAATCGCGATGGAAAAGAGGTGCAGCAAGGTCTTGTACAATGGACGGAAGATGGAGCAGATGTTGCGGAGTGGATAGATCTGAAGATTCTCCGTCGGAAATTCGATGTTTCCGATCCTTGCGGTCAAGGATCTGAAAATCCGGGGGGTATTGTCATGAACGTGATTAGTTCGGATAATTCAGAAGATAAGAGAGAAGGAAATATGTCTGGGAAAGATTCGAAGCTGTGCGGGGAAGTGGAGTTAGAAGTGGTGGAAGAGGAAATTGGGGATCTGGTGGAGAAGAAGAAGTGGGAAGGGGAAGAGAAGAGTGTGACTGTAGAAGAAGAGAAGACTGGGTCGTGCAAGATGGGGATGGCAATAGAGGAGATTGTTACAAGTGGCTAAAGATCAATGGTTCAAGATCTAAATATGGTGACACGTGGCTGTGCTTGGAGCATCCACATGTTACCACTTCTCTTTATTTATTTATCAGTACTTATGTTATGTTTTTAATATTTTGCAACTTAACCCAAGGTCCCCACCACTTTAGGACTTGGCATATAAATTGTATGAGCCGGATATGAAAACCCTAAGAATGAAATTATCTTTTATCTCCCATCTCGCCTACTTTCTTTATCTTCTCTATCTTCCTCTATCTAATCTCTCAAATTCTGCACTTACATTTTCTTTTATACAATAATTTCTATAAAAAAATTACAAGTAATAGATTAGATCTATTACAGCTTCTCTCTCTACTTGCACCCTCTATGTGCTTGTGAATGTGAAGTGCTTGAATGGGGTTCTGAATTTGGGTGGAGAGGGTGAGTATATAGAGGCTCGTTTGGAGTTCTTGAACTAGAAGGGGAAGGTTGACTTGATAGGAATGGTGTGCAGTCTTTCAAGGGTGTTCATTTTTGTGCTATTCTTGTTCTTGGTTGCGGTTTAGCCTGCAGATTTTTGTTTGTTGCTAGCTGCAGATTTTGATTTCTCTTCCTTTTGTTTCTACATGGCTGATCTCTCTCTATTGCAGGTTTCAGCTGTGAGTAAGACTAGTGGTGCAGCTAATTTCTGGAGTTCTAAAGGGGCTGATTCCCCTTCCTATTTTAGCAAGTTAGGGTTTGAATTGGTTTGTTCTTTTGTTGCAGACTTTGAACTCCTAAAATTTGTTTTATTAGCTGACTGTTTTCATCCTCATTGCAGGTGTTACAAGGGGTCGAGATTGCTGCTTCTACGGATGTGTTGGGCTCCTTTCAAGAGCTGATCCTTTCTTTCTTTAGACTAGAAGTTGAGACCTTGGTTTCTCAAATAGTCACTAGTCTCTCTCTCTTTCCATTTTCAGCTTAGTGCCCTTGTTGGTTTGCTGACCTTGTAACATAGAGATTTACTAAGAAAATCCTACCTTGGATATGTGGGATTCGACCTGCTATATTGTGAAATCACGTGACTTCCTTCTTAATAGGAGGAATAGAAATTAGGCTATTTTCTTATTTTTCTAATGTAGTAGAGTTTGTTGTAATGGGGATTTGTTGATATCTTATATATATATACATATATGTATACGTTTCTGTTTCTGTGTGTGTTTACTCACACAACCTTGTGCTAATTCAAGAGTATGAATATTTTATTCCAGCATTCTTCTTGGTATATAAGATAGATATATATATATATATTCTTATCTTAGTGTACTGATTATGGGCTTGGCCCAACTCGTAATTATTTGGACCTTGGTCCGATCTAATAATTCAATTGGGCCTTGGCCCAGTTAAATAAAATCGAGAAGTCGACAACTATCTCTTACTCGAGTTTATTCACATACTAATTATTTATTGATATACTGAATAACATAGAAATCAAGTTGCTACTTGATTCTATCACTCTTCTATCGATTTCTCAAAGAGATTAATTTATAGAAGTCGAGCCGCTACTCGATTCCATCATCGCACTCTAAGAAATTGTTATAGAAATTCTGAATACTAGAAGTTGATAGTATAACTCGATCAATCAAAATTAATTAACTTAAATCGAGATTAATTAGCTAACTAGTTAAGTAAAATGCGGGGCGTTACAGTTTGATATTTCAATACTTTGTCTTTATGCATATGGGTAAATTATTTATAAATTATTCATTTTCTAGAGAAGGAGATAATTCATACGAGGCGGAAATTGATTTAACATTATAACCAGTCTTCATAAAAAAAGGAACCATATAAATAAGTCAATGTCCATCCAAATCATGGGAAATGAAGAGAGCGAGTTTAGAAATATAAAACTAAAAAAAATCCAAAATTCTTAATAACCCTTGCCACACGAATTTTAATTTTCTTTGGGAATAGAAGTTTCTCCGCAAAACCTCAGACAGAACCTTGTATTTACATTGAATTGAAATTAAGACTATTCACTAATCGACACATACATTATTTACGATATCTTGACATTTATATATTAATTATTATTTATAAAGTCAAAGCATCGCTCTCTGTTCATATGGGCCAAGTGGGAATATTAATTAATTTTAAGTACACTATAATTGATTTTAGTCTTTTTCAGATTTGGAACCAGCTAATAGTGTCACACATTTTCATTAATTATCAAAGCATCTTCGTGTCTTGATTTAAAATATTGAATCATAGTAAAACTTAAAATTTTCCGTTATAATTTTCTTGATTCTGTTTGTATTGCTTTGTCTTATTTATGAACTATAAGTAGTAGAACTGTTGTTTCGAGCTAGTTTAGAGTAAAATTTTGTATGTTCAAAATTTAATTTAATGGATGATTAATTAAGCACAACGCAGTCGTATCGACGCTTCCTTTCAATTAATAAGTTGGACATTTATTTGGATCATGTATGTGCCAATGTTTATTGTTGTAGTAACAAAATAAAATCTAATTTGAAATATCTCCCAGTCTAATTTATTTAGATCTGATTTGTTATTGAGTGTATTACAAATTATCAATTTTCTATGAGATTTTTAAAAGGCATATTATTGTTAGAATTGGAACGTTTTGGTTTATTAACGGGCTCCTAGTGGATTTTTTAAAATTAATTATTAGGTGGTTGGACTTGGGCCGCCCCTCCATGTTAGAATATCTTAAGCACTCAAAATATAAAGTTTCTTTTATATGCCCTATCAAAGCCGTTCAGACCTTTTATTGCAATTTCGAGCGACACTTCCTTACAAGCCACGGTTAAGCTCAATTGACAAATTGGGAAACGAACTAAGTGTTGGCCTATAGTTTCGATTTTTGATCTGGTCAGGAAATGTAATTACCTTATTTCTTCTGTCGGGTCTACAATTTTAGAGATTAGAGTTGGGTCGGAAACGTAATCGACCGAATGGGTTTTGTTTTTTCTTTTTTAAAAAAAGAAATATATATGTTCATTATATTTTAATAATAATAATAATAGTAGTAAAATTTTTTGTTTCCTAATCGGAATCCTAATCCTTGTACGCAGCGGCGACTCCAGTATGGAGCAATGGGGGTACAGTTGTACCCCAAAAAAAAAAATATTTTACTACTATTATATACTATATATATATTTATGTATATTTATGTTTATTCATTTTAAATAATTATAATAAATTTTAAAATATTATTAATGTTAACAAATAGACATGTGACTTATCTTCTAATATTTTTGCTTATCAAGTTGGTGTTGGTTTTTCCGATTGCTACTGCAAGTGTCGGGAGAGTATTTTCTGGAATGATTTATGTCAAAAACAAGTTGCGAAATAGCATGAAAAATTAATTTTTAAATGATTGTTTGGTCAATTAAGTATATTTGTAATTTTACTATTTTCGTTGACATCTTATAAGATGGTATTATTAATCTTATATACTCCCTCCGGTCTTTTTAAGTTGATACATTTTTTTTCAGCATTTGTGGCAAGTGTTTTCGAGCGTCTCGATGATGGGTTTCAAAATAACTTTTTAAAGATTTTTTTTATCTTTTACGGGATACTTCAAGTGTTGTAGTGTCCCGTAAAAATAAAAAATCTTTAAAAATTTATTTTTCATCGAGACGCTCGAAAACACTTGTCACACAATGTTGAAAAAAAGTGTATCAACTTGGAAAGACCGAAGGAAGTAATAATTTTTCGCACCCCCAAATTATAAATTCTGGAGTCGCCACGGCTTGTACGCCAAGGAAAAAGGTGACATCCGGTTTTTCTCATTAAATTTATTATCCCACTTCAAAATCTGAAACACCAACTAATCCTATTTTTTTATTCTATACTTGCACTTTTCTTGAAACCCCTTGAGCATGGATAGCTATATGGAGCATGACGCCGTTTTCAACTTGGATCACGAGGCAATCCGCCCTCGATCTACCTCTATCTTCTCCCAACTCGAGATCAAATTCGACTTTTACTTCACATACCAACACAACACTTGTATTCGGAGCCAAGATTCAGAGTTTCTTGAATGCTCCCCTCCCTCGTACGACCGCACCTCCGCCGCAGTGGCCGTCGGAGAATCGCTGTCGTTCGACGATATAGCGGCGGCAGTCGAAGATTCCATCGACGGCCGTCTCCTCGGGGGCGATCGCGAGGGTTTGATCGAGCTCGCGTGCGCAGAAGTGCGTAAGAGGCTCGAAACCCTACCTGAGGACGTGGCGCTTGTTCTTTCTTTCGACGTCAAGATCGTAGACCGACACGTGTACGTCGTTGAGAGCGATGACTGTCCTCGCATGGTTCCGGCTGCGGATTCGTCGTTTGCGCTGTTGGAGAAGTACGATCTTGATCATGGTGTTGGGGATGGTAAGGTAGAAGGGGCCCCCTGCTGCATCTGCTTGGAGGGGCTCGCCGGCGCGGGCGGTGGAGTGTTGAGAATGCCGTGTTGGCATGTGTTTCACGGCGGCTGCGTCGAGGAATGGCTCAGGAGAAGCCACTATTGCCCGCTTTGCCGCTACGAGATGCCCACGAAATAGAGAGAGGCTAGGGCTAGCTAACTTCTTGTGTATTACACTACAAAAATTACAGAATCTACATGTTCGTATTATGAATTATGAATTATATATTAAGGTAGCTATCAAAATTACTAGATTTCAAAATTTAAAGAGTCTACATGTTCATGAATTACTTCATCCGTCCCGTGCCGGTTGATATATTTCTTTTTCGGCACGAGAATAAAAAATATGTATATTAGCGTATCAATTGTGGAAGCCCATGTACAGTTTTTTCAGCACATTGGTTGTTTTTTACCTTTTCAGCACATGAGGTGTAATAAGAGCCCAATTAGTTGGCCTTTAATTATACATTAATTCAACCATAAATCTCTTAATAACTACACAATATATAAACATATCATCTTTCGTGAGACGTCCCAAAAAAGAAAACATATCAACTGACGCAGCTCGAAAGAATATATATTAGGGTAGCCATCAAAATAGCCATTTTGGTACAATAACAGTATAAAAAAAAAGAAAAAAAAAAGAAAAAAAAGACGTATATATCATGTCTTCTCCGCACAAATCAATCAAAATGTGAATTTATGAATTCAAGCTCGTAAATTATGTCTCTGTAAAAATAAGAAAAATCGCTAATCCAATTCGTGAATCCGTAATTTATTATTAATATTATGTGAGTGCACAGATAAACAAATCATAATTTTTTTATATGTTAAATTCACAACTCCACAAACCTTAATTCGTGAATCATGCCTCGAAACATCTTTCATCAATCAAACTCACGAGTACGAATCGTGAATTCACGATAATTTTTTTAGATTATTGACCGTCTTTATTCTTATGTGTCAGAACCTAGCTAATATTGGTAATAAGGTGTTCAACTAATATTTTCCCCGTATAGAATTTTACTTAGGGATATCGGCATATGAGATTTTTTGTCCCAATTATGGTCTACAGACTATGTACCAAAATATCTATTTTGATTTTTATTTACTTTTTTTTTTCAATTTCGATCTAATATGATTTAGTTTATTATTATACTAATTATTAATGATTCATTAATTTAAGGGAAAAGTAGCAAAAACACCCCTAAGGTTGCCTTCTCGGAGCAAAAACAACCTCAACGTAACGTTTGGAGCTGCCAGCACCCTAACGTTCCATAAGTTGTGCAAAAAGACCCCTCTACTAACTTTTGTGTTAACTCCGTTAGGAAAATTAATTTTTTTTCTTATTTTTTTTTTTGTTGTTAGAAGTACGCATTTACTATATTTCTGTTATTCCACAGAATTCAGCACTCATAAGTCATACTCCGTAATATATATAAATAAATGAAGATAATTAATCAGGAAAAGAGCCTTGCTCCCATAAAACACTCTGCAAATTAACCATCCTTCTCACTCTCCATTTTCTTGTCTGAATTCTGAACCACATCTCCCTCTTCAACCTCTCCTCCGCTCTTATCCAAATCCATAGGAAGCTTCAGCTTTGCCAGCGACTCCGTGAGCTGATGCATACTCCTCATGTACATGTCCACTATTTGCTGCTGCTGCATCGCTGATTCCTCATCCACGCACCCTCCATCTTCACCTGCTTCCCTTGCTTATTATCATCTAATATCCCTCTCTCTTCTTCTACACCGAGAGTTCCCGTCGTCACTCAGGCTCGTCGTGTCCGAGTTGGGGATGCTGCTGCTGGCCGGAGACATTTCGCCGCCCGCCATCTCGTAGTCGTCCGCTGGTGCACCGAGGTGGAGGAAGGAACCGTCGGGCTTCTCCGGCCACGGCGGCAGGGGGGGGGGGGCGTTCTCGGCCAAGTACTCCAGCACCATCAGTTGGTTCGGATCGACGACGTTGATGTCGGGAAACTCGATCCTGCAGTAGGAGTTCGGAAGTAGCAGAGGGAGAATTTTTCTTACACGTCTTGCTTCTCGTAGATGCTAACTAAATCTCTAATCCTTTTTTCATGGAATATAAATTGTGATTTACTGTAATTTATAAAAGAATAAAATTAAAAAAATTAATTTTTCTAACGGAGTTAAACAAAAGTTAGTAGAGGGGGTCTTTTTGCACAACTTATGGAACGTCAGGGTGCTGGCAGCCCCGAACGTTACGTTGAGGTTGTTTTTGCTCCGAAAAGGCAACCTTAGGGGTGTTTTTGCTACTTTTCCCTTAATTTAATTAGTGTATATAATATATTTTTAGCATTTTCTCTTTATTTTTTAAATAATAAAAATAAAATTAAATATTAAAAATAAATCATAAATTATAATTGGATTGATAAACTTTAATAAAGTTAGATTAAATTATAATTGAAGAAAAAAAAGAAAAAAATTATTACACGATTGATAGCCTAAAATGGGAATGCAGGATATCATGTGGACTCTTAGCTTAATTCTACAAGAATATTGTTCATCGCCGGCGGATTCGCGACGGAAAAAAAAAAAAGAAGGAACGCGACGGAAATATTTCCGGCGGATCCTATACTAGGCGGATCCCCGACGGATCTGTAACGGATTCGCGACGGATTCCGTCACCATTCCGTAGCCAGAATTTGCCGGTGGATAAATCCGTCGGCGTTTGCATTTCCCGATGCCCGTTTTGCCGACGGATTTGCCGGGAAGTCCGTCGGCAAAATGGGCGTCGGGAAATGCAAATGCCGACGGATTTGTCCGCTGACAAATTTTGGCTACCGAATGGCGACGGAATCCGTCGGAATCCGTCGTGAATTGTCGGGGATCTCGCCGGAGATCCGTCCGTGGCGTTCATTTTTTTTTTTGTCAGTCGCGAATCCGCCAACGATGAACAGTATTCTTGTAGTGTAATATTATCTCTTTTCTTCTTCACTTTCCGACATTAACCTCTACAAATAAATAAAATAAAAGAAGAATATATCGATTCGTGGATTTTTTAAAATATATTTCCATTTATTGGTATGAGAAACTCCTAATAGTAATATTATACTAATATATTAGAGACCATGATGACTGTCCAAATTTTGTTTCCTAGTCGAATTACAAATCCTTCTACCATTCACCCCTCTAAAATGTTATATATAGAATCCTAATTAGAGCTGGTATTTCTCATTAATTAGAGCCAATTTCCACAAACATACATTAATTCTCTCTTCCAAAAATCTTGCGTTGTTCTTGAATCATTGAACATGAAGTACGACGACTACAGTCGCACCACCACCTTCGTCACGACCTCTAGGAGATTCCGCCTCTCTAAATTACCTCAACCCAAGATCAAATTCAACTTCTTCTTCAAATCCGATTTTATAAATATTTTTCAAAACCAAGAATTCACAACATTGCCTTCCAAGAAACAATCAGCCTCCGCCGTCGTGGTGGTGGAAGAAGGATCGGACGCCTTGTTCGAGGACATGGTGGAGGCGGTCGTGGAGGCAATCGGAAACCGTCTCGTCGACAAAGATCTCGAGGACTTGATTGATCTTGCTTGGGCAGAAGTGAGCAAGGTTTTTCCAGCCAAAACCCTAATGCCTAAGTACAACGTTCTCTATCTCCGTTTCGATGTTCGATCCGAACACCGGTACGTGTACGGCGACTGTCCTCCCAAGATTCCGTCTGCCGGTGTCAAGGAGGAGAGGAGGTGCTGTTGCATTTGCTTGGAGGAGCTCGAAGGCGGCGATGGTGGTGGAGGAGCGTTGAGAATGCCGTGCTTGCATTTATTTCACGGCGGCTGCATCAAGGCATGGTTGAGGAAGAGCAGTTGTTGCCCGCTTTGCCGCTACGAGATGCCCAAGATGTAGAGAGAGAGAGATTTTGGCATGCACATTTCAAGAATATCTTCTTTTTTTGAGGATACAAATTTCAAGAATATCAAGATTCTAAAAGTGTGAGATGTGAGTGTGATATATTTTCGTTTTGCATTTCAAGAATATCAAGATTCTACATGTTTCTTTACCAGTGCTTCAACAATACCAGATCCTCATCTCAACGCCAAACAATCATCAATATGGATACTAAGTTTCACTTATATATATTGCATTTTAATTTTAATTTTTATTTTTATACCTATGTCGTATTTTGTATTTCGGCTCCTACTTACATATACAAATATATATCCTCGTCCGTTCAAACTTGAATGTATAGAATTTTGATATGCTGGGGATAGATTTGGGCGACAATTGTGAGCGATTGCTCACACGTAGGGGTGTCTAAATGGGATTGAGTATTTGGGTATGTTTCGAAATACCCGATCCGAATGGTATTTTGGATACCCGAACCCGTCTTAATTGGTATCGGGGTGGGTTATGGATGAATTATTTTAAAAAAATTCGGGTATTCGGGTACTCGATTACCCGATCGTATACTCGACTAATTTTGAATAATAATTAATTTTAATTTATATCCTAAATATTACACATGATAAATGAAAAATGAAAAATACTAATAAGATTGAGAAATAAATTGTGCATCAAACAAAAAATATAACAATAATTGTATAACATATACAATTATTGCTTCATTTTATTTCTTATCAAAGTTATATTTGAAACTAAAATATTATTTGTCATAAATTAATTCTGTAAAAAATTATTTAATATATTTAATTTTGTAAATTGAGAAATTTGGATACCCGGATTCCGGATATTGGGTATCAAAATTATCCATTTGGGACGGGAGACAGAATATATTTTTTGCTTATTTGGAATTGGGTACCCGATAAAAATGGGGCGGGTATCCCGTTCCGACCCATTTAGACACCCTGTCACTCGTAATGCACTATTCTATTCCCTTTCCTTTTTTTTTCCTCTCTTCTTTTGTAATTTTAATTTTATTTTATTTTACTATGTTCTTTCATGGCACTCTAAATTCCTTTTTTCTTTTATATATAATATTGTTCCCCCTATCCTAGTATCTTGTTATGAATAATTCATGTGATTTTGTTAACGATTCGCTTAGATGTGTCAACGAATCTTTTCTTAAATAACACCAGATGTGATCCTTTGTATCAACTATAATATTACAATTGTATATCAAACATTAATTTTTCTTTGTTTCATAATATTTTTTATTAAAATAAATAATGTTAGATTATAATAAATCATAAAAACATTTATAACTAAAAAATAGAATTTTTAAAAATAATATACCCTAATTTTGGAGTCATCAACCCCTATTTTAGCTAATAAAATTGAAATCAAATGCTAAAAAATAATTAAAAACCCTAATTGGATGAGTGAACCCTTGAAAATAATTATAAAATTAAACTGAATTATTAAAAATTAAATTATTGAATAAAAATATACAAAACTAGTATGAATTAAAATTTAGTATACAGTCGGAACACCGAAATGGGTAGAGAGAATACCAAGTGAAATAATACATCTTGAATTTCAAAAATTTAATTCCAATGTCCTTATTTGGTTGTCCATCAATTTTATGGCATACCCACAAAATGAAAATAAAGAGAGAGAGATTAATATAGCTTATTTAATAAATCAAAAAGACCTTTTAGCCAATAATAATAAATGGGCAAATTCTAGCTATTTTTTTACATATAAAGACAAGTTACCATTAATGAATTCTAAATAATCAAAGACATAATTTTTAGACTCTTCCTCTTTCTTCTGACATACATTCTCTCTCTTCTCCCACCACCTTTGTTGCTACTGTAGCCGTTGTCGTCATCGCCGCCGCCCATGAGCAGCATCATGCCCGTCACCGTCGCTCATCACCACCAATCTTTACACATTGGTTTCACTCGTGTTCATGCGCATGATTAGTCCTTACACGATCGTTCCGTTTGTGTTTGTGTGTAAGTCCGGTCTTTACGCTTGTTTCGACCGTATTTTTGTGCATGACCGGCCATTTACACCTAATTCGATCGTGTTCATGCGCACGATTAATCTTTTCTGTTGTGTTTGCGTGCACAGCCGATTGTGTTTTTATTAATTGGTGTATGCTAGAACATGTTGCTCATGAGACATACACCGGCGGTGGCGAGCAGCGCCAGCGGCTTACGAGATTGACAAGTATAGACAAACACCAGACGCTGAGTAATATGCATATCAAATTATTTTTTTTAATTATTTGTTTTTCTTGTTCAATTTTGATGTAATAAGTATGATTAGTTCTAAGAGATGTGTTGTTTGTTCTAGAGTTTACACACAATCTTTTGTCTGTTGCTCAGCTTATCCAGGATTTAGGAGTTAAATGTCTGCTCTATCAGACTCATTGTATGATCAAGAAGCAACATACATATATTATTATAGGAATAGGAAGGATGATGAAGAATCTCTATATCCTGGAATTTGTTACAGAAAGGCACTTATGTCATGTATTCAGGCCTGTAGAAATGCCTTTGAGAACTTGGCATATATTTCTTGGTCACCCATCTGTTACTACCATGAAGCATTTGGGATTCATTAGAGGAGCAACTGAGGACGATTATTTGGATATACTCAGACATTGTGAGGTTTGTGTGAGGGCAAAGCAAGTCAGAAATCTTTTTCCTCAGTTACAAAGAAGATCTTCTGAGTTTTTTGCACTTGTTCATGGAGATGTCTGGGGACCTTATGGTGAGGAAAACATCAATCATACTAAGTTTGTGCTTACTCTTGTGGAGGACTGCAGTAGGGTAATATGGACTTACTTGCTTCAGTCCAAGGAAGAGGTAGTAGATGTTTTTCACTCTTTTATCCGAATGGTTCAAAACCAATTAGGAGTTTCTGTGAAATCTTTTAGATCTGACAATGGAAGTGAGTTCATCAACAAGAAAGTGGGGAGTTTGTTCAAGGAATTTGGCATTCTACATCAAAGAACTTGTGTGTATTCACCTCAGCAAAATGGCATAGTTGAAAGAAGGCACATAACTTTACTTGAAACTGCAAGAGCATTGATGCATCAGAGTCACTTGCCTCTTAGATTCTGGCCATACTCTATCCTCACAGCTACCTATTTGCTCACTCGCCTTCCTAGTAGAGTGATTGACTGGGAAACGCCTTAAAAGCTGCTCTTTAACAAACAACCAGACTACTCCATGGTACAACCTTTTGGATGTCTTGCGTATGCTATGAATCTCACACCTCACAGAGGTAAGTTCAACTTTAAGAACTACAAATGTGTATTTATTGGATATAGTTCATCACACAAAGGTCATCTCCTATTTGATCTTGAGAACAACAAGCTCCTCACTTCCAGGGATGTTCACTTTGTGCATGATGTATATCCTTTCAAGGATAGTTCACCCATTCTTTTCCCTAATTCATTCCTTCCTGTTGTGAATCCTAATGTATCACCAGGAACTGTGAGAGCGAGTAGTAATTCAGAAGTGGATCCAACTTATTCTGGTGTTGATGCAGAAGTGCTTTCTCAGCCTGTGGCACAAGAGGACCTTGCACCTTTGGTAGCTGAAGAAGGAGAGATGCATCACTCATTGGATAATCTTGATAATCCAATACCAGAGATTTCCACTTCAGATGGTTTGAGAAGGAGTACTAGGGTCAAGAAACCACCTACATGGATGAAAGACTTTGTTGGGCATGTAGATACAACCAAACCTCTTCATTCAGTAGGTAAGGTGCCTCCCACATTTCCATACAAGGTCTCTCCCTATCTTACTGCAGAATATACAGCTTATCTCATGAATGTTCAAACTATTAAAGAGCCTCTCTCTTATAAAGAGGCTTGTCAGTATCCAGAATGGATTGCTGCTATGCAGCAGGAGTTAGCAGCTTTAGAAGCTAATAAAACTTGGGAGTTGACTTCATTGCCTGCTGGTAAGAAAGCAATAGGTTGCAAGTAGGTATACAAAGTGAAAGTAAAGACTGATGGTCAACTAGATAAATGTAAAGCACGGCTAGTTGCCAAAGGTTTTACACAACAGTTTGGTTTGGATTATACAGAAGTATTCTCTCCAGTGGTCAAACATGTTACAGTTCGATTAATTATCGCTTTAGCTACATTTAATCATTGGCATTTACATCAACTCGATGTCAACAATGCATTTTTGCATAGTTTTCTAGAAGATGATATCTATATGCATCCTCCTCTAGGATTTGTGGTTTCTGAACCAGGCAAAGTCTGTAAACTTGTCAAGAGTTTGTATGGCCTCAAGCAAGCTTCTAGGGAATGGAATGTTGAGTTTTGCATGAAGTTGTTTACTTTTGGCTTCATCCAGTCACCTTCAGATCCTTGTCTATTCACTAAGGGTGATGATCAATCATTTCTTGGATTGATAGTCTATGTTGATGATGTCCTCATTGCAGGTCCTTCTCTTGATCTTATGGATTATCTTCATAAGGAATTCACTATTAAGGATTTGGGGTTGCAAAATACTTTCTTGGTATTGAGATTGCTAGAAGCTCAGCTGGTACAGTGTTGTCTCAAAGAAAGTATGTCCTTGACATACTCTCTCATGCAGGCTTACTAGATTGCAAGGCAGCATCCACTCATCTCCCTCCTGGCCTTATTCTCTCCCAAGGTTCTGATGACTTTTTGGAAGAACTTTATCAGTACAGGCGGCTAGTGGGACAACTCTTGTACCTAAACTTCACACGACCAGATTTGGGACATGCTACTCAACACCTGAGTCAGTTCATAGCTCAACCTACTCGAGCTCATTGGAAGGCTGCATTACATGTGCTTCGATACTTAAAAGGCTGTCCATCTCTTGGCATCTTCATCTCTTCAGATAGTTCTCTCCAGGTGACAGCTTATAGCAACGCTGATTGGGGTGCTTGCTTAGATACTCGGCGCTCTCTTACTGCATTTTGTGTCTTCCTTGGTCCCACCTTGATTTCTTGGCGCTGCAAAAAGTAGCAAACAGTCTCTGTGTCCTCCCCGGAGGCTGAATATCGTGCTCTAAGTTCTACCACCAAAGAGCTCTTACGAGTAATCTCTCTCCTCAAGGATTTGCATTGTTGGGAACCTTTTCTCTCTTTGAACTAAGTTTTGATAATGCTATTAGAAACCACACTTAGACAATAGACTTTAATTGGAACAGACTGGTCTCCGTGTTTGGATCAGTTAAGCTTAACCCGAACAGGTTGCTATGTAAAGGTCAAGGTTGGTAGTGCAACCTTGTACCCATTTTACTCAAACCTGTCATAATGTTCCTTTATGTAATCTGTCTATGTAATCCGCTCCAACCATACTCGAAGATTTCTTGCGAAGATTACAGAAGACTGAAGACAGTTCGAGGTATAGGAAGCGTGACCTGCAAAGTCCAACCTGAGCTGTGACTGAGGATCCTGTTCTCTACTCAACGTCCATAATTGAGTCAGTGTACGGTTCTGCACATACTGACACACACAACGGCTCTATTACAAATGCTTCTCTATAAATACCTCAAGACATTCAAGAAAGAAAGTACGGGAAACTCAAATTACAAGCTGAAACGCTGCAGAAATCTCAAGCTAAATATTCACACAATCAACACTCGAAATCATTAGAGCTTTCCCAAGTGTTGATCTTTGTAGATTTCTATTCTTTCTAGAATCTGTCTTACTAGAACACAATCCACACTCTCACTACCATCACTGTTGATATTCAGTGTAGTTGATAGAGTTATATTCCAAACGGTGATAGCTTTTCACAACTTTCCAGTTTGATTATTAGTGCTAGTTGTTTAACATTAGTAAGATTGTATGTAAGTTTGTATGTAAAGTTAGAAGAGACACGACTCAAGATTCGTGCTAGATTCAATCTAAAGAGAGACTTGAATTTGGACTGGAACCTCCACCAGTGTTAAAAGGAGTGAAAAATCTCAAGTTAAGGGATCACAGATTCGACGGGATCTGGCATGGACGTAGGAGCTGTTTACTCCGTACCACGATAAAAATTCCTCGGGTTTCTCTATCTTATCTGTTTTCACACAGTTTGCATGCTCACAACCTGCACGATTGAACCTGTCTTGCATGTGCACTGTCTTTGAAAACTGTCTTTGAAAACTGTTTCTGAAAACTGTTAGCCACTTTCACAGTTTGCATGAACACTTGTTTGAACTAAAGTTTTCTTTGAAAACTGTTAGCCAACCTTTCCACCAAACTTCCGCACGCAGGTTAGTTTTGCAAGCTCAGCAGTTCACTGTTTGAGCTGGAAAAACTAAACTACTCTGATAAACTGAAGTGACGACTCAGTAAGATCAAATTGTTTTGAAAAGTCAAAACTGTTGGCTAATTGGTGTATTCCCCCCCCATACACCAATATCTATTTATCGGGACCTACATGCATGTTTATCCTACATTGCCTATACCACTATTCTGTGATAACTCTGATGCGATTCAAATCATGAAGAACCATGTTTTTCATGAACGTACTAAGCATCTTGACATTGATTGTCATCTTGTTCGAGAAAAGTTCAAGTCTGGAATCGTTCTTCCTACCTCTGTTAATTCCATTAATCAGCTCGCTGATCTGCTTACCAAGCCACATTCTGGGCCGCGTTTCCAGTTCTTGCTTTCCAAGTTGGCTTTGTTCGATTTGCACAACGTCCAACTTGAGGGGGGGGGGGGGGGATGAAGGCGCGTATGTGTTGAAGATGCATGCAGTATGGTTTTCGAATAAATGGTGTGGATTTGTTTCCATCTAGATTCGATCCCACTACCTCCGTTAATAAGTGTGGTTTTATCTAGTTTGAGAATTAATCCTAGCCGTAGATGATAGTAGTGGATCGATGGCAATCAGTGACGGAGCCAGGGGGGTTCCAGTGGGGTCACTGGACCCCCCTGGACTTCTTATAATAATTAGCTATGTATGTGTTATATATTACAAATATGTTATTAAGTTTAGTGGACATGACTCCTACCTTTGCATTTAGAGGTTGTGGGTTCGAATCCCACCCTATTTTTTAGTTACATTTTCTTTCTCCTTATTTTGTTTCTTCATTTTCTCTTTGTCCCATACTTTTGCTCTATTAGATTTTCTTAACTCAACTCAAAAATTTAGTGATTATAACTTTATAATTTTGTTTAAATTATTCTATATTTTTAATTATATTTTAAAAAAAATCTCATATGTTTTCAAAAGTCAGACCCCCCTGACTCTACGTTCTGGCTCCGTCACTGATGGCAATAGATAGGCCACGTGGATACCTTTAGTTGAATTAGTTGCAGCATTTTCCTTTCTATATATCGCTTTATGCTTGTAAAAGAAAGTAGAAAACATATGAACGAAACAGTGAATTTTGGCAGATTCAATCTCTTTTCTTCCATAAAATGTATATATGATTTCTACTTTCTACTAGGGGCTGCTGCTGCATCTGCTTGGAGGAGATCGGCGGCGGCGGCGTGTTGAGGATGCCGTGTGCGCATGTGTTTCACGGCGGTTGCATCGAGGAGTGGCTGAGGAAGAGTCGATATTGCCCGCTCTGCTGCTATGAGATGCCCAAGGAAACGTCGTCGTGGAGTTTTAATGATTTTTTCAACTTTTTACACTTCAAGAGTTTGATTTATTATTTGGCCGTTTATTGTGATGAAGATGAAGGCAATCTTTTAGATCCACATTATATTGATTAGATTTTCTTTTTTCTTTTACTTTCTTTTTGATAATTTAATTAAGATGACAATTGGAATAGTTTTTAGATGCCATACGTACAGATATTCATTAAATTAGTTTAAACTGATATATATCCTTCTAAGTGCTATCGACATTCAAGAGTTTCAGACTATTTTAATAGTGTTTATTATAAACAGTGAAATTTTGTGTAATCTTCTTAATATCAAGAATAAGTAACGAACACGATAGTTTGGTAAATCAGTTCGGTGATTACGCACTTACATTATGGGGGACAAAATTCGAGAAAGATAATCAACTATTACGGATCAGAGATGCTTCAGGAAGGATCGATCTTACACAAAATGACTCAATCTTATGTCGTCTCTACACCGATTTACAACTCCCTTATTCAAGCATGAATTACACCATGAGCCATTCACGGTGACATGCTTAGTCCCGCTTATGGGGTCAAATCACTACGTTTTAAGAAGAAATATTTGAGTATCAATCTCATCGATCTCATACCAAATCCCATCAATTGAATCACTTTTTCGAGAAATACGAGACATCTAAGTCATACAAGTAAAGAGATCTATTCATTGATAAGAAAAAGAAAAAACGTGAATGGGGGTTGGATTGATGATAAAATAGAATCCTGGGTCGCGAACAGTGATTCGATTAGACTGCAACCACTGGCAGATGGTACCTGTTAAAAAAAAAACGTCCGAAAGAAAATCTGAATGAACATTAACCTCTACTAGACTAAAACGACCTCCAGTAGGAATACATCATGTTAAGAATATCTTAAGGAACATGAGTAGGAACATAAGTACTCGACATAATTGACAATAATAATTAATGCAAATATTGCATGAACAAATAGAAAAATGCAATATGATAAAACCAAAGATAAAAATAAAACTTTATCTTTATAATAGATATTATAAAAATAATAAAATAATAAAATAATAAATTAAGAAACACAATTAATATGCAGATGATCCATCCAATAAAATTATGTCTTCCTTTTCATGCTCATTAGTCATTACTTATTTTATATTTTATGAAATAAAAATCATAATAAATAGTAGTATTTTTTTAATTAATATAGATATTTAAGAAAATTCTATTTATTTAGTGAGAGAAACGAAAACGTATATTGCAGCCAATTCATATGTCTATTATATCTATGCTTGGTGGAATCCTTGATCTGGACCAACACAAACTTAACCAAACATATTATTCCTATTTGTTGACTCAAATCTTTCCTAATTCTATTTCTTTCCTATTCTATATCTACTACTACATTAATTTCTCCATCTCCTAATCTAACAAAAACAAAATGTCAAAATCTAGCTACCATATATATATATATATATATATATATATATATATATAAATATGTATCCCATCCCATAATTAATGTACTTCGTATATAATTAATTTGAAGTCTTGAATTTAATTAATTAGTTACAAAAACATGGACGACTACGGCGGCGACGATAAGTGGACCCCCCGCCACGTCAGATTCAATAACACCAAAACCCAATTCTGCTTCTCCATATGGCAATGGCACCTCCGCCTCAATTTCAACTTCTCTCTCAAACTCGAGACCTCATACTGGGTTCTCAACCAACACTCCACAACCCCGGAATTCGCCGGAGAAGGCCCATCGTCGGCGCTCACCACCTCCGCCACCCTCACCGTCCGAGAATCCTTATCCTACAACGACGTACGGGAGGCCGTCGCGGAAGCCACCGGCGAACTTCTGACCGACGACGAACGCCGCGATTTGGTCGAGCTCGCGTGGATTGCCGCATCGGATAATCTTCCGGCGACAGAAGCCCTGCCTAAGTTCAAAATTCTGGATCTTGATTTCATGGTACTCGTGGAAGAACGGGAGATTGTTGATAATGTGGAGAGCGACGACGATCTTGGTATGGTCCGGACAGCGGATTCTGCGGTGCGGCTGTTGGAGAAGTACGAGGTTGATTGCCTGAGCTGCTGCTGCAGCATCTGCTTGGAAGAGTTCAGCGGCGGAGGCGGAAGCGGAGGCGGAGGTTCGTTGAGAATGCCGTGTTCTCATGTTTTCCACGGTGGCTGCATTGAGGAGTGGCTGCGGACGAGCCATTACTGCCCGCTTTGCCGCTACGAGATGCCGACGGAAAATATTGATGAATCTCAAGACTTGTGTGCGTCTTGATTCCAAGAAATTAATTATTGATTTTAGTATGTTGATCTCATTAATTAGTTTTTAATTATTAGTTTTTTGTTTGTTTGTTTGTTTGTTTTTTTTTTTTTTCTTTTACTTAATTGATCGTGAGTACTTGGAATTCTCTATCCCAAAATGGTGTGTTAATGTTGTTCCAAAATTCAATTTCTATTAGTTTCATTCAATTTTTTTAAAATAATTTATTTTATAATGATTTAGTTTAATTTTATGATTATTTTCAAGGGTTCAACCATCCCTATTAGGATCTATAATTATTTTTTATCATTTAATTTCACTTTTATTAGTATATTAGAGTTGAAAAATTTAAAACTAAAGTATATTATTTTTAAAAAATTTAATTTTTTCTTATAAATGTCTATTATGATTACTATATTATAGTATTTTTATTTTTATAAATAACAATATAAAAATAGTATAAGTTAAATTTTAGGACACCATTTCGGGGATAGAGGATATCATCCCATCGTGAGTTTTACAACGTGGAATATAATTGTTACACCATTGGCAAAACTGTTATGTTAAAAACATTCTAATTGGGATTAATTACTAGTGTATTTTCTGTTGAAATTCAACGGGAAATTAATTTATGTTGTAATACTCGTACTATCCCGTAAAAGAAAAAATACTTCGAAAATTCATTTTAAAACCCTCCATCGAGAAGCATGAAAAATGCATGCCAAAACGAAAGTGCTCAGAAATCCTGAGACGGAGGGAATAGTAGTAATTTTTAGTAGACATAATTTTTTTTTCATGGATTTGCATTTGAAAAAATTGGGACTGATTTGGTAGCTGAAATTGCCAACGTTGACTCACCGGCATCACATGAAAACGGTGTCAATGAATTCCACGAACTTTGGGGGTTCCCGATTTTTTCCATGAACTTCGGACTTTGTTAAAAGAACTCATAAACTTTCGATTTGTTGCAATTTTTTCCCACAAAGTCTTTTCCGGCCAATTTTTTTCCGAGGTGGCAGCCTCAAATCGGCGGTGAAATAAACAACGTCATATAGAAATAACAAAACGACATCGTATTGGGCTTATAGTATTAAACTAATTAAAAAACAACAATTTATTTTATTATTAAACCTATGTTTCATGCTCTATTCACTCAAGAGCCATGGCTGATGGTCACATCTCCCTCCGCCCGGCTCTACCACATCCCTCTCCGACTCCAGCGTTGACCTCCATCACTGGCACACATTGACCTCAAGTGCCACTGTCCAAGATCGTCACCGTGCTACCCAAAACCCTAATTAATCCCCAACAAAGACGCCACAATTAAGAAGATTCGAGAATGGAACTGGTGGTGGCCTCCGATGACCACCCAGCTACAAAGAGGCAGAGGAAGGAGTCGCCCTCGCCGTCTCCAGTGGTGCTTCTGCCCATCCCGAAACTAGGGAGCGTGCCTGCTAGCGAGAATGCTTGAGCAACACCATCCTTGCTTTGAAACGGAAGGTCCACGAAACAGATCTAGCTCCGGTGAAGCTGATGGTGTTGCAATTTGGTGGGATAGATTTTTGATATCTTGGTGCCGGTCGTGTTGGGCAACAAAGGTACAGAGGTACCGTGCCACCTCTCTTCCTACTCCTGGCTCTCAATAACTCTCGGAGACTCCGACGGGCACCGCTGCCCTGGCCAAGCGCCGCTGTACCCTATCTTTCCCGAGCAACAGTAGCAGATTCTGGAAAACCCCTTTTCCCCATTTTCCCAAATCTAATTCTTTTAGTAGATATAAAACGTCGGCATTTTATTTAATTTGTGCCGCGCATTTGTCACGTAAATTGTTTAAAGTTCCGTTTTGCATAACTTCACCCACGTGTATGATGGAACCGCTACTTGAAAGCACTCCTTTTTTCCACTAGATATTAGAATTGAATGTGATAATTCTTATGCAATTACATCATACATTAAGTTTAGAGATTATACCTTCTTGATCGCATACAGAGTAATCTACAGGTCTAGATTACTAGGATGTGATCCCTTTCCTTGAAGTTCTCTGACTGTGTGGGCGTCTTGGAACTTTGAAACTTGGAACTCCCTTCTGCTCTTTGCAAACCGGCGCCCTGTCTAGAGAGTTAGATTCTGAAATTAGGGTTTTAAGAATCACTTCCTCCTTATTTATAGGAGGAGGTGGGCACCTTTTGTTGGGATTTGCATACATAAAGCAAAACCAGAGTTTTAGTGTACGCAATGTTTATTCCACTGATTACAATCACCTGTCTGAAAGTTTATAGTTGAGAGCGAATAAGTCCATTATCTCATGAGAGTGTTAACGTGCTAGGGGATACTGGAGGAGATCATGATTAACGGTGACTCATGAGATATAAATATTATCACAGTCGAGATAACTTCGGGCAAAGTTATCGGTTTAGACTGCAACACTAATAGTAGTGATGGGTCTCAATCACTAGTTATGATGGTACATTAGGAACGTACTGATAGGATCACAGTGAGATATTGCTCTTCTAGACTAACCCTACTTGGTAGGTGAAGAGCTAAGAGATCTCGGGTCTTAGTAGCTTGATCTTAATCTCAATAAGCTATTAGACATATATGTGTTCTTCACTGTTGCTTTGACTTACTCGGTATGGGCCTTGTGTATGGCACCTCAAGTCTTTGTATCTTGGGTGACATGGAGGCATGTATGATGTCTGGTTAGTTATATCGAGAAACATGTTCGTAAAGGTTGAGATATCCCCTTAGGGAGCTCACAACGTTTATTATACCAAACCTTGCAGGTTGATTAAGTTCAGGTATAATAATAAGGTTGAGCGGGTACTACCTAAGGAAGTATAAGATGTTAATTAATTATGAGCAGTCAGATGAGCTCTAATTAATTAACGGATATCAGGATTCTTAAACACGTGGATTGCTCTGAGCAAAATACCAGCCCCGACTACGTAATCGGGACAGAGCGGTGAATCAGTTGTAACTCTTTAGTGGAATGAGTTATAGTTCTAATTAAATTAGTGCTACAGGGGATAGCATAGTATTAATTTAATTAGGTATGGCTCAACTCTGTCTGGTATCTGATCCCTAAACTGGCCTAATATTCTCAGGAATGGATCAGTGCACTAATAAGAGCCCAATAGCTCTTATTGGGCCCCTATGGGGCGCTACTTATAGCACTGGGCTATAAGTAGGCGCCACTTAAGCATAATGGGCTTAAGTGGCCGCCATTTTCTCTCTCAGGCCCATTAGGGCATGTTTTGTGCACTATAAATACTTAAGTGCACAAAATCCTAAATATAATTTTTAGATTATTATCTGAAGAGAGAGGAGAAGTGGGCGGCGGCCATAGGAGAGGAAGAAGGGTGATTCTTCTTCATTGAGTGCAAGATCCAAGATTTCAAATTCGTATCGGAGACCACTCATCCGCCAGGTTCGAGAAGCGGGATTACAGTTTAGAAGGCTAGACCTGTAGTCTTTCTCCAGCGTCATTCTTGAAGGTATAATCTCGATCTATTGTATGATGTAATTGCATTTAATTATCACAATCAATTCAGTTTCGGTGGCAGAATCAGATCGCCTTCAGTTGGCGTTTCCATTAATTGGTATCAGAGCCCGAGGTTCTGTGAATCGGCTTTGTGATAATTTCAATATGTATGTTCATGCATTGAGAGTCAAAATTTATGCCATAAAATGTGCATGCTGCTGTCCGGGAACAATTTTTGCTTTAATTATTCTTGATTTATCGTTTTTCATTTTATCGGCGAGAAATAAGGTGCCGATTAGATCTAAATATATTTTCTTGTATTTTCGAATTATATTTGTAAATATTCCATTGGAGTTCGAGATAAGAAGAGGAGAAGAAGATCGAGATGAAAAACGGGAGCCGACGGCAGCGGCGTGCGGTGGCCTGTCGTGTGCACGCGCCGGCGAACTCGGCCATTTGCGTGTGAGCCGGTGAGTCCAGCAGCTGCGAGGGCTGTTTTGGCACCCTCACGTGGTACCGGAGGCTAGCCGAGGCCAGTGGGAGCCGGCGGTGGCCGGCGTGCCACCGTTGGGGCGCTCGGCGGCGCCACCGGCAACGGTGGTGCTAACGGCGGCGGTGGTTTGGCCGATTTGCTCGGCAAGGCGGTATGAAATTTGTTAATATCTCTAAAGATTTATTTCTATCTTTTGGAGATATGATCTTATTGGATAATATCTAATCTTATCTGGAGAGATTTGATCATATCTATAAGATTTAATACTATATTTAAAAGATTTGATCTCATTTTGGATATATTTTATCTTATCCAACCACCATGCCAGTTTTAAAAGGCGGACTTGAAGACGAAGAGTTGACCCTTCCATATTTAGAAAGTTTACTTGAGAATGTTCTAGATTTATAATTGAATGTAATAGATAGGGTTTTACCTCCCGATTAGCATCCTATATATTAATTATTATGCATGCTATGGATGTTTTAATTTACGCAATGGGATGATAAGCATGATTTGTATGTTGTATTTGCTTTTATTAATTGCGTAATAGATATCAAAACATGCATAAGGCATCAATAACATGCAGTTTTACGATTTCTAGCGAGCATGTTTTATTAAATGCGCTTAGAAATCATGCGATAAGACTTAAATGTCTACGTGCTTTAAATATCGCAACAAACCCTTTGAAATAAAACGTCTAAGCATAACAACAATTAATTTTGTCAAGAAATTAATTGGACCTCCATATTTAGTTTTAGACGTAGTTAGAGGATAGGGTCACGTAAACGTCCACAAGAACGTGGCTTGCGTTGATTCTACGCCTCTACAAGGTAAACGTCGATAATACTTCTCAAATAGCTATATAATTCTTTAGGCAAGTGGAAGTTATGCGGTAAACGTCCACATGAACGTGGCTTACTCGTATGGACCGACACTTGAGGTCTTAGTGGAATTATATAGTGAGATAGGCCTTGAGGGCATTTTGCAAGCGGTGCGGTTCATGTAATTATACTAATTCGCTTAACAAACTTAGTTGGATTAATAATATGGTCAAGCTTAGCTGCTTATTGATGAATCCTCTCAGAGGTCACTTCTCAGTGTAGTAGGGTCCAGAATAAAACGGGTTATTATTTCCTTGTGTCACAAAGATCCGTGTGATGGGAAAGGAAATAAAGTGACCGTCATGTCTTGGTTGGCGGTTTCATAAGTAGACGTCCACATGATCGTGGCCTGCTTATGAAATTTTTAGGCTACTCGTTTGTTAGTCAATGTTACTTTTATCAAAGGGTTGTAACATTGTTGACATAAAATTATTCCCTCTCACCAAGTACTTAACTGTCTACTTGTTTATAATTTTCAGATATGTCTACTGCTACTCCTATTCGCAAACTCATTTCAAATCCTCTCAAGGGATCTAGCTTCCTTCAGTGGAAGTAAAACCTGAGTGATGTTCTAGTTTCACTAGAATACGACTTTGTATTGAGAACCGCTGCACCACCCACTCTCAAAGCAAGTGTTTCTCAAGAAGAGAGGGAGTTTTATAGGAAGTGGCATGCAGTAAATGAATTTACGAAGTCATTAGTAATTGCAACTGTTATGCCCGGTCTGGACGATTACTGTAAAGGAGTAATCAGAGTCTCAGACATCCTGCAAACTCTTGAGGACCTTCTTGAGAATGATGATCTTCTGGATGAAGATTCGAGCTTGGTTCCTATGGACATTCCAGTTTTGCCAAAGGCATTTGATTTATTGTCTATTGATGATGAAGGTCAGAAGGGCCTTAAGCAAAAGGTAGATGTCAAGGAGAGTGGGAGTTCTAAAGGCAAGGGAAGAAGCTTAAAGGCAAATGTTATAAGTGCAAACAGAAGGGGCATCATAAGGTAGACTGTCCGATGAAGGTGGAAGGTATGCCTTCAGCTCTAGTAATAGAAACATGTTTAGTGGCTAGTTCTACTCATTCGTGGGTAGTAGACACTGGTGCAACTGACCATGTTTGTTCACTTTGCAGGGTTTCTTGCAAAAGAGAGCAGTAAGTGAAGGTGAGATAACGGTCTCCATGGGCAACGCGTCGCGGGCTGCTGTAGTTGCAGTTGGAGACGTTATACTTTCTTTTCTTAGTAGTAGAGTAATTCTGAGAGATATTTTGTACGTGCCTGAGTTTCATAGAAATTTGATTTCAGTTTCGAGACTCCGTGTTGATGGATATATAACGTTTTGTTTGATGGTCGTGTGACCATTGGGAAAGACAATAATGTTTTCTGTTATGGCAATATGGTCAACTCTCTCTTATCTCTGATTCTCATGATACTTCCACTTCTTTATCTTCATTATCGATAAACTATAAGAAGAGAAAGGCTTATTCTTTGAACTAAACATATCTTTAGCACCTAGATTGAGTCATATCAATCTGAAAAGGATCTAAAGACTGGTTAAAGATGGAACAGTTCCTTTACCAAAAATTGAATCCTTCCTAGTCTACGAATCGTGTTTGAAAGGAAAGATGCCGACCCGGCCTTTCAAGGCCAAGGGGTATAGGGCCAACGATGTGTTAGAACTGGTTCACTCTGACTTGTGTGGACCGATTTCCATCCAAGCTCGTGGAGGCTTCGAGTATTTCATCACTTTTATTGACGACTACTTGAGATATGGGTACATATACCTGTTGCATTGCAAGTCTGAATGTTTTGAGAAATTCAAGATATATTAGGCAGAAGTCGAAAGGCAACATGGTAAATGTATCAAGACATTGCGATTTGATCGCGGTGGAGAATACCTCAACAATGAGTTCTTGGCATACTTGTCAAAAAAGGGAATTACTTCCCAATTGACTACACCTGGTATACCCCAACAGAATGGTGTGCTAGAAAGAAGAAACAGAACTGTAATATCCCGAATTTTCTTATTAAAATTTAAATAGTTAAAATAGTCTTTTTATATGAATTTAGAAAATTTTCCATTTCTCTTGGGGAATTAGAATAGGATAATATGTTCTATAAGAATAATTATTTATAATTTTCATAAGTGTTATGTTTAGGTATATATAATAATGATAATAATATATAATAAGTACAATTAGTATTGAATGTTTATAATTTGAATTTCATAGTAGTGTATATATATATAACTAATAGTTTATCATGAAGATACGTATACATTATATATATATATATATACATACTATGCATATGAATACTTAATATAATATTTTAATAATCTAGCATATATATTAATACCTATACTAATATAATAAGTGCATGTATGTAAATGAATAAGTTCTGCCACATCAAGAACCTACAATTCCTAGACCTACTACGTGCCTTTATTAAGATAAAGGGTAATTGGTGAATAAGTCTATACTTGATGACTACTCCAAAGCTACTTGCTGACTAAGCTGTAAAAGTTTCCTATAAATAGAGGAGTACGAAACCTCTTTAAATTACATCATCTTCCATCATTTTTAGTATATTCAATTTAGTTTTTATAGTTGAGTTATCATTGTTAGTAAAAATAAGAGTATTGCGGAAATCAGTAAGGAGAATTCGTACCGTTCGAGATCAAGGATTTAGGTTATTATCTTAAATTATCAGGTGAGGCTCTCTATACTTACAAAGTATTATTTGAGTTATTAAGCTCTGATAAAATGAGATTATCCATAAAAATGTTTTAATATGTTATTACATGTTTAAGGCTCTTATAATGTATGCGATCGGGTCTTTCGGTTGGTCTAACACACTAATCGAGAGGCTGTGCGCACAGTTAGAAATCGTTGGGTTGATCACCAATTGATTCTAACTTGAGGGGAGAACCTCTGGATGAAATATTCCATTGTCTCCAAATCATGGCTCCATTTGAAAAGGGAAAAGGGATGCGACGGTGGTAATATCCCGGGATCAATATAAGAGTAACATGGTAATACACATGCGCGCGCAATCATGAAAAACGAGGTTTTGTGTGCATGGAAGTAAATGATTTCAAAACCCTTCTATGTATACTTTATTATCATGGATACTCTTTTTATGATAAAATGTTTTTGGCACAAGCCCACTAGGTACATTAGTACTCAGCCTGCAATTCCTTTCCAAATGTTTTGCAGATTAAGGAGCTGGTGGAACAGGCGAAGCTAAAGAGGACTGTTGTTGTTGCTAATAATAAAAGCTTCCGCTACGCCTATAAATAAAATCTCTAAGTTTTCGTACACCACGAGTTATATATAATATTACGGGTACTCAGACAAATCGGCCAGCATGGGTTGTTCGGCTTAGCCAAACCCATAGTTTGAGCTGTATGTCCCGATCCCGTATTTAAATATTATATTATTTTATGTTTACGGGTATTCAGACACAGGCGGCCGGTACGGGCAGTATGATTTATCTACCCCGTAGTTCGTGCTGTGGGTCCCGATCCCGTATTTAATTTCTTAATAATAGGATTAAATATCCCCAAGTCATGAACCCCTTTCTATCCCCGCTTCTTAATTCCAACCCCTTGCCACGTCCCGGCATACGTGCCTTCCCTCGGGACTGGGGCGTGACAAGAACTCTCCTGGAGATGGTTCGTTTGATGTTGAGTTACGGTTCTTTACCTGTTTCGTTCTGGGGATTTTCTCTTGAAATAGCGGCGTACATCCTTAATTTAGTTCCTTCAAAATCTGTTTCGAAGACTCTATATGAATTGTGGAAAGGGCGTAAACCAAATCTGTCATATATTCGGATATGGGGTTCGCCTGCACATGTCTTGGACAAAGGTGCAGACAAGTTGGGATCTAAGACTGAGGTGAGGCTGTTCATAGGGTATCCTAAGGGAACAAAGGGTGGTCTCTTCTATAGTCCTAAGGATCAGAAAATTGTTACCTCAAGTAGCGTAAGATTCTTAGAAGAGAACAATATGAGTGAGCATAGAACTCGTAGTGAGATCGTTCTTGAAGATCTCAGGAACGATGGACAAGTCCAGTATAAAGAAATTCAACCAATAGTGCAAGAAGAGGAGCCACAGTCCTCTGTATAAGTCATTCATACAAATCCTTGTCGCAGTGGGAGGTTGATTAGGCAACCTAATCATTTAATTAGCATTGAGGAATCTTTGGATATCCTAGACAATGTTCTAGAAGAAAATGATCCCTGGACATATAAGGAGGCAATGGAAGATGACGATGCGGAATGTTGGCGCCAATCTATTGAATCAGAATTGAAATCTATAGAAGAAATGGACATGTATGACCTGACCGAACCTCATATTGGAGTCAAACCCATAGGCAGTAAGTGGGTGTACAAGCGGAAGCGTGGAGTGGATGGAAAGGTCATTGCATTTAAGGCACGACTTTTAGCAAAGGGCTTCACACAGCAAGAAGGTATCGATTATGATGATACTTTCTCACCTGTGGCCATGCTAAAGTCCATCCGGATTCCACTGTCCATGGCGGCACATAGACCTCGAGGTTTGGCAAATGGATGTTAAAATCACATTCCTAAATGACTACCTAGAAGAAGGTAGAGACATCTATATGCAGCAACCTCAAGAATTTGTGCGACTAGGCGAAAAACACTTTGTTTGGAAGCTTAAGAAGTCTCTGTACTATCTTAAGCAAGCATCCAGACAATGGAACATTCATTTTGATGATACTGTTAAAACTTATGGTTTCGAACAGTGTATAATGGATAGTTGCGTTTATCATCTTTGCAAGGATGGTAGTGTGGTCTTTCTTGTACTTTACGTAGATGATATACTTCTTATTGGCGATAATTTAAATGTATTATCAGGCGTAAAGGGATGGTTATTCGAACAGTTCAAGATGAAGGATTTGAGAGATGCTGCCTACATTTGAGGGATCAAGGTTATTCGTGATCGCAAGAAAAGAATGTTGAGTCTATCCCAAGCATCCTATATAGATACTGTTTTGGCAAGGTTCAGCATGCAGAATTCCAAGAAGGGAGAACTACCCTTCAGACATGGAGTACCTCTATCAAAGGAGATGTCTCCAAAGACACCAAAGGAGATAGAGGAGATGAAGTATATTCCATATGCTTCGGCTGTTAGAAGTTTAATATACGCCATGATGTGCACCAGGCCAGATATCTGTTATGCCGTGGGCATGGTCTCGAGATATCAGTCCAATCTCGGACAAGGTCATTGGATCGCAGTAAAGTACATACTCAAGTACGTGAGGCGTATGCGGAATTTTGTGCCGCGATACTATTTAAATAACTTTATCCCTATTGGGTATTCAGACTCGGATTACCAGGCTGACTGCGATGAGAGGAAGTCAACCTCAGGCTAAGTACCTTAGGAGGTGGAGCCATATCTTGGCGGAGTAAGAAGCAGAAATGCATTGTTGACTCCACCATGGAAGCTAAATATATGGCAGCTGGTGAAGCCGCAAAGGAAGTTGTATGGCTCAAGATGTTCCTAAGTGAACTGGCAGTGATCCCTAGTTTGCCAAAGATGATCACAGGTTACTGTGACAACTCTAGTGCAGTGGCAAACTGTAAACACCAGCGGATCCATCGAGCTAGTAAACACATAGAGGGTATGTACCACATGGTTAGATCCATAACCAAGAGAGGCGACGCTGTAGTTGTGAAGATAGCAACTGAAGATAATGTAGCAGATCCTTTCACCAAGAGTTTACCTGCCAAGAGCTTTCTAAAGCACGTAGCTGGCATGGGCTTGGAGAACCTCCCACAGTAAAATCTTTGAGTATAAGTGAGAGAAGATTGTAATAGTGGATAGCTATATTGTTTATTCTTTATTGTAGACACATGGTATACTAAAAGGTTTTACTTCAGTATAAGTGTGAGATTGTTGGGATTTGTATACATAAAGCAAAACTAGAGTTTTAGTGTATGCAATATTTATTCCATTGATTACAATCACCTGTCTGAAAGTTTATAGTTGAGAGCGAATAAGTCCATTATTTCATGAGAGTGTTAACGTGCCAGGGGATACTGGAAGAGATCATGATTAACGGTGACTTATGAGATATAAATATTATCACAGTCGAGATAACTTCGGGCAAAGTTATCAGTTTAGACTGCAGCACTAACAGTAGTGATGGGTCTCAATCACTAGTTATGATGGTACATTAGGAACATACTGATAGGATCACAGTGAGATATTGCTCTTCTAGACTGACCCTACTTGGTAGGTGAAGAGCTAAGAGATCTCGGGTCTTAGTAGCTTGATCTTAATCTCAATAAGCTATTAGACATATATGTGTTCTTCATTATTGCTTTGACTTACTCGGTGTGAGCCTTGTGTATGGCACCTCAAGTCCTTGTATCTTGGGTAACATGGAGGCATGTATGATGTCTAGTTAGTTGTATCGAGAAACGTGTTCGTAAAGGTTGAGATATCCCCTTAGGGAGCTTACAACATTTATTATACCAAACTCTGGAGGTTGATTAAGTTCAGGTATAATAATAAGGTTGAGCGGGTACTACCTAAGGAAGTATAAGATGTTAATTAATTATGAGCAGTCATATGAGCTCTAATTAATTAACGGATATCAGGATTCTTAAACACGTGGATTGCTCTGAGCAAAATACCAGTCCCGACTACATAATCGGGACAGAGCGGTGAATCAGTTGTAACTCTTTAGTGGAATGAGTTATAGTTCTAATTAAATTAGTGCTACAGGGGATAGCATAATATTAATTTAATTAGGTATGACCCAACTCTGTCTGGTATCTGATCCCTAAACTGGCCTAATATTCTCAGGAATGGATCAGTGCACTAATAAGAGCCCAATAGCTCTTATTGGGCCTCTATGGGGCGCTACTTATGGCACTGGGCTATAAGTAAGCGCCACTTAAGCATAATGGGCTTAAGTGGCCGCCACTTTCTCTCTCAAGCCCATTAGGGCATGTTTTGTGCACTATAAATATTTAAGTGCACAAAACCCTAAATATAATTTTTAGATTATTATCTTAAGAGAGAGGAGAAGTGGGCGGCGGCCATAGGAGAGGAAGAAGGACGATTCTTCTTTGATAGGGACTAAAATCAGCTCATACCATGTCATCATAATACGTGGCATCACTAGTTGAGAATAAGGGAATGAGGAAGAGACGCTTGTTCTTCAAATGAACACCAAGGCATAAGCCTTGAGCTTAGATCAAGCCTTTATGAAAACACTATAGGAGGTGAAACCATTATCTTGGAAGGTAAGCCTGAAAAGTTGTCAAAAGACTAGGCATCTCCATGAGGGATCTGAATGTCCATGAGGGATCTGTCATCTCCATGAGGGATCTTTCACCTCCGCTAGGGATCTGCATCTCCATGAGGGATCTGGCATCTCCATGAGGGATCTGTCATCTCCGCTAGGGATTTGCATCTCCATGAGGGATCTGCATCTCCATGAGGGCTGGCATCTCCATGAGGGATCTGCATCTCCGCTAGGGATCTGCATCTCCGAGAAGCTAGCATCTTCCCTAAAGATCTAGCATTTTCCCCAATGATCTAACATCTTCCTTGAAGAGCTAGAATCTTCTCTAAAAATACTAGCATAATTAATATTGCCCTTTACAACAAAGGAAATTCACAGAAATGTCACCGCCTCTTCTACAACTATAAATATATGACAACCACTACATATTTGGGAACAATTCTCTCACTCTAGACTTTACACGGAAGATTACGTGCTTCTAGCGCCAATCAACACACACTCACTCTAGAGGTTTCTTCTCCAAGAAACCTCAACAATTTTTCCAGTACTTGATACTGACTTGGGCGTCGGAGGTTCTTCCCGGAGGACCTCCACCCGCTCCTCCGACTTTGTTTTGCAGGAATTCTTCAAGGTTCCCGGCGATACGAGCTGGAATTGAAGGCCATTCACTAGGATCTAGAGGATTCGATCCTCTTTCCATCAATTCTTATATTCATCCTAAAGATTCAATCCTTTGCAAACTCGATTTGTATTTCTATCGTTGTTGATCTTCAACCCGGATCTAACAACTGGCGCCGTCTGTGGGAAAATCTGACTAAGGCGTCGATTTTCTCTTTGAAGCAAACACGTTTCTCTTTAAATTTGTTAATTCTTACTTGTTGAAGAACAAATTTCTTTGAATAAGGAAAATATTAACAATTTCTGTAGAATTTTATTTACTTTGTGCAGATTTAGCGAGGATTTTACATGAAGTTCTTACAATTTTCCCTAAAAGATTAGGGAAAATGTTGGTAAAATAGGTACTAGAAACTTGCCGGGCGTACAAAAGTTACAACGTAAATTGAAGATTACAATCAACAAGAACTAAGAACTAAAAGCCGAGTCGAGGAAAGCCCTCTTTCCGCAAGACGAGATACGCCCCGGTAGTGCTCTCGGTTTTGGCGTATCGTCCCCAAAGATAAAACGGCTTCGTCTCGAAGGTAGCAGCACCGCAAGACCATGGAGCTCCGGCGAACTAGATAGAGGCGAAAAACTGAGCTTGGAAAATGAACAAAAGAGAGAAGTATGCAAAAAGATGCAATTTTATATGTATATTCACCCTTCTTCAAATGCCTATAACCCCTCTATTTATAGGCTGCTCACTATGTAGGGGACTTTAATGCATTAAATGCATTAATCAGCCATAAAGGCTATTAGAGGTAGTGGTGGAGATGAAAGGTGAAAAGGCTGACTGTTCAGTTGAAGAGTCACCTGACTGTTCAGTTGAAGAGTCACCTTCCAGAACCTCTTTCGGATGCAGTTGGGCTAGACAGTCATCCGAGGTGCCTAAGCCGAGGTGGCAAAGGCCGAAGCCGAGGTGGCACAGGCCGAAGCCGAAGCCGAAGCCGAAGTGACTAAGCCGAGGCCGAGGCCGAAGTCGAAGATCGAGGACCAAGGCCGAAGCCGAAGTCGAAGACCTAGGCCGAAGTCGAAGATCGAGGACCAAGGCCGAAGCCAAAGTCGAAGACCTAGGCCGAAGCTGAGACCAAGGCCGAAGTGACGAGGCCGAGGCCGAGGCCGAAGTCGAAGACCTAGGCCGAGGCTTAAGACCCGAGGCCGAGGCCGACCTCATCCACAACCACTTGACATAACTTACACTTCTTTCAAAAAAGAAGTAACTTTCCACCAATCTTTGAACATTTATATCTCACTCATCGAAAATCAGTTTTGAGCATATAAATACACCACGTTCATCTACTCCGCCAGTAGAATAATAATATAATATTTAATTTAATTAATAAATTAAATATTAATTATTATTTATTTGGTCAAAACACCAAATTTCCAACAGAAAATACCCAGATCTAGGAGAAATTGGTGTTCAAGACATCGACTCATTCACAATATCCTTGCTAAGATCGATTAATCTAGCCATGAAATGAAATTATGAGTGGTCCGCCGCTGCTCGTTCCTTATAATCCGGCGACATTGGCTGTTCGAAACCCTCAAATCCTGATTAAACAAAATCGGGTTTATCGTCTCCAAAAGAGACAATTGGATCATATTCTTAAATTGAACTTTTGTTCGAAGCTAAGTATTCGGATTATTATATAAGTTTTGTGCTAATTTTGCTAAATCTATTCATGATGCTGAAAACAGGAGAGTTTCTTTCTTCAAGAGCCCAGGCTGCACTCTCTTGACTGAAGTGGGGGTTTTATGCCAGATTGTTTTGTGCCCCCTTTACTCTATGGTGTGGCATGAGCTTAGCGGGTGTTTCGCACGCTCCAGTTGCAGGAAGAGTCGAGCCCTTGATTCGTCTAGAAAGATTCACAAAAATGGAGAACATAGCAGGCATACCTTGCAACTATTCGACGAAATGCCTCAAAGAAGGGCACCGTATTTGTGCTCACCATACATATGTGGCATCATTTCCTTTCGGAGCCTCTCAACCTCGTATTGCATATGTAGCTCCACATTTTGGTTTAAGTCGATGTTTGGTAGCATCGCTCGGCGTAACAACTATGCTCTTTTTAATTGCGATTTTATGGTTATTTGATATAATCACCTAAATGGCAGTATCGTGGAGGGAAATAGAAGGTTGCTTTCCTATATCAGCCTTCTACTCTACTCGGATATAGAAGAATCGAAGGATGAATGCTGCAGCAATTCCACATCTATAGCAATCTGAAGATATGCACAAAGCTGTGCTCAGCAGTTGTTCGACGAAATGCCTGAATGAATCAAAGCTCCTTCGCTCTCTTGCCTTCATCCGTCGAGAGGGGTTTACATTATCCTATTCTATATATTGGGCCGATTTGGGATTTAAATCCTCTTTGAGCTGTGCTTCAAGAAGTGGAGGCTGTAGAGCAGCGAACAACAATGCTTTCTGATTACTTTATGAAATTTCCTCTTACTTGGTTCAAATGCACTTGTTAATATGAACTTTTGACATGCAGATCGGAAACATATGATATGGTTCCTATGCAAGAAAACTTTGAAGGAAATCACACAGCAACAACAAGAACATGAGATCGAAAAGAAAAGCGGTGAAACTGATTGCACCAACCTTCTTCACTCTATGGACGAATGCCACGAGCAACCTAATTGAAGACATGTTTTGCAGCTTCTATTTAAGCCAATAATGAAGAAAAAGTGTTGTTGAACTATAAGAGAGAAACATAGCCAGTAACAATAGTGCGCAGGACGCAGCGAATTCTGCCATCTCTACCCGAGTGGAATCGCAAGATAACAACACCTATATCTTTGAAAATTTCGCCAATGGAGCAGCTGATTCATCAGCTCAACTTAAATTTTTGTTCGAAATTCATCATTTAAATTGATATAAAGTTGCTAAGCTAATTGACTGTGTGTTACAGAAATTTTTTAAAGTGAAAGCAGACGTTACAAACCGTCCTCACGAATGTGCAACTTGAAGAAATGCTTGAGAGAAAACTAAGTATTCTTGTCCACATTTTCCTATTCGCGGACTCCTTCGAGGTGTTATCCCCAGCTTGACTGGGCCTAGAAATGAATAAGGGAGAAAAAAGTTCTTTGATATATTTTCAATATAATCCTTTCTTCGTTCCCTTTCCTTGAAATCAATATTGTTGCTTATTCAATTGTTGATTACTATTACATGAACGGTCCGGAACATTTGATGATGGCCATTTCTCACACTTGTTCTTTTATCTCTATTATTTAGTAGCCATTGTTATGGACATGAGACATCTAATCAATCCTTCATCAGATGCTGTAGGATTGGGCTAGAATAGTACTGAATAAATGTTTCTCGCTTGTGTTCAAAGGAAGCTGCAATTGAAGCATTCTCTATAAAACACAATCAAGATGAATAGCAAATCGCAGGCTGAATTGTGCTGTAGTGTTTTTCCGGGCATAAAAATATTCAACCACAACACCTTCATCCTTAAAGGATGCGCCAGTAGAGCAGTGGATTTATCAAAATTTCCGAGCATCCATCATTCCCTTATGTGCAGTACTTGAGCACGATTGAAGGAAATACCAAGAGTATTAGTCCCGTTATGAGGGATTGAATATCATCATTTGCTACCAGGTTGTAAGTAACTTGTTAAATCCCCACTTGGGTTTGGTAAAATCATTCTGACACTTTTTGCTTGTTGATTATGAGCTAATTGCATGATAATTTAGCTATAAGCCATGGAGAAGCTTGAGATAAACTCCTTAATTTTTCTTAAAATAAGTATCATTACTTTCATTTTATAGCAGGAACTTAAGAAGAAACACCAAGCCTGAGCATATATGTTCATTTAAGCTGCCTTGACATGCGCTTGAGTTGTGTTCATGATGTGAAAAATATATGCATTTAAGCATGAGGCTTTACTTATAGTTGTGTTGATCGATAAGTTATTATTTAATATGCTCTCGAGTAATGCTTCACATCCTTGTTGATCATTTCCCATTAGATTTTCATTAGCAGATTCGATGCGGCATAGAAAGGTGGATTCAATCATTTCTACCTGAGTTATTTACCCTCGGTGAAGGGGAGACCGTAGGCTAAATTCTACTTCACCCCTGAAATATGCGCCATGCACCAAAGTTGATTTAGAAGCTCAAATTGAATTTTGATTTGAAGTTCTGGTATTTAAATTGATTAAAAGTTATTAAGCTAACTAACTTCATGGTGCAGAGAATAGAGATACGGAGGGATATAATTTCTTAATCCTCCTTTATTTTATTTGAGTGATCCTGCTATCTAACGTAAAAGTCTAAAATGCAGACTCGTTAAAAGAATTGCAGCGAGGGACGAGCGTTGCAGCTGTATCCCTAAAATCAAGTATCAGCACTTTACAAATAAAATAAAGAAAGTAAGAGAGGAGCCTTGCTCTCACCCCAGTCCTGCTATGAAGACACGAACCAAAAAATATTTTGTGGATGCTAAATCCTCACCCGAGCTAAGTGTTCTTTGCCTACATCATTTATAAATTGTATGAAATTTCTGTGATCTAAAATGCGTGTGCAAATTTTGCACTCACTGTTGGGGAGGGTGTGAACCCCTACTGGGAAAAGAATGATAAGATTATTTTTGATGTTATTTCGAAATAACAATTTTAAATTTGTGCATGAGCAGAAATTCCATCAAAATCACTGAGAATGATGTATTTCTCTATACTAGAGTTATTTATTTAACAACATCAGTATAAGTTGTGCTCATGAGTTGAGCGATGTTATCTCTTTTATACGCATGTCATTTGTTAGCCTCATTCTTGAGGGCTCCCTTATGTTATTAACTTTCATGACTGAGAAACTATATGGAACATGGTTTTCTCTCCGACAAAATGGAATGTAACCAAGCGGCATAGAGATTAATTTTCTTCATCTTATTTTCTCTGGATACAACTCGATGTTTGTTTGTAAGTGTGCATATCTTATTACACTTGAATTCATACTATCTCATGATATCACACTAACCTTTTGGTATTGAAGAATTTCTCTAGAACATATGTTCTTCTTCTTGAAAAGCAGGCAATGTAAACAAAGTTCTGCCTCTAAAATAATTTATGGCGATATGTCTGAAGTCCCAGTGGCCAAGAGGTCGAAACGCACTAGGATATGACAATGAGTTCAGCACCGCATTCGCCATAAAGACTTGAATCAAATCTGGCAAGACAAGAATCCAGAAGCTTAGCTGGGCACAAGCTTCTGGCATGGGTAACAAAACTCTGAAGTAATTTTTCAAAAAAATGAATAAAGAATTCAAATTTCATGCTGGTTCCCAAATAAAGTTGTATTCTGATTTTGGCCTTGGAAGGGCCCTCATATTTTGCTAATCGTTGTGTTTGAGAAACTCCACAGCAGCTATAGAAATATCTTGGATGAAAATCAAGAGCAGATGACAACGCATCTGAATAACGCATCTGAATGGTTTGGGATTATACTCCCAAAAATATGGAGAAAAATTCAAAAAAAATAGCAAGTGTACACTGGAGAGGTCTTCTATCAGATCCTCACATCACCTTGCCTTCATGATCTTATGACTTCTTAAAGGACATGTTTCTATTAATAATGCTATAATCTCTATTTCTAATTAATAGAGATAGCCTTCTCTTTGAATAAGGCGTCATTGAATAAATTAAATGTGTTTATGATCTGAGTGAAATTATTTTTATTTATTCAGCTCATTGATTTTTTAAAAAAACTAACTTTTGTGCTGAAAGAGTTTGATAACACAAGATGATGCCCTTCATGAAGAAATAGCAGTAAAAAATAAAAAGAAAAGGAAGGGACAAGTGTAATACCCACTCAGGACCTGTCAAAAGAAGAAAATGTGTTCATTCAAAGAAGCACCCACATACATGTCTTCTTACCCTCTGACAAGTTCACATACTCGCTGCCAAATGCTCTTAATTTGGAGAACTCGGAAGCACAGAAATGGCAGATCACGCAATGGTAGATCCTTGCATGAAAACAACAAAATGGCAGATCCCGCAATGGCAGATCCCCGCATGAAGCGAAGTGGCAGATTCCAGCAATGCTTTCTGTCAGAACCTTGACTTGGACAAAAATAATAGCACGACCTTGCCTACGCTATGATCTTGCTATGCGGATGCTGAGTTTTCGTCACCTTAAATCAGGTTCTTGAGATCATTTGCACCAGATCGCTGAATTCTGATATCAATGATGTTGTCTGAATTCTTAAAATTCTTTATAATAAGCGGACAACCCCCTCTCCTGGTAGACTGCTGACCAAGTCGAATATGACTTGTATCACTGCACAATTTTATTACTTCACTGTCCAGTTATTGTATAACTACGCCCTCAAGGGCCCTCATATTTTACTAACTTTTTTAATTGAAAAAGTTTTGTAACAATATGGTTCGTTCATTAAAAAGCGAGCAACATGAAAGAAAAGGAGCAAATGTTCTTGCAGAGAAGTACTTGAGGCCAAATGGAGCATCTATCTCTGAGCCTCAACTACACAACCAGAAAGCCTCTGGAAAAATTGGTATTCATTTAAGCCTTTATATTTGAGCTGAGACGTTGATTCTCTTTCATGCTAATTCATGAATTTTCGCTAAAAAATCTCTATGCGTGTCACTTATTTTTGTCTCTTTTCGTGATTTTCACTCGAAGTTTTCTGATATTTTCTGGAAATTGTTTGGAATTTTCTGGGAAGTGAAGGAATAGTGGAAACTTGGTTGAGACCAAAATTGCTGAAAATTAAAATGGAGTCAATTTTTAGCACTCCCTATCCTTTAATTTTTCATGAAGAAAAAGAAGAAGGAAGGCTATACTTGAATTTTTTAAAGGTAAAGAAGAAAATATCAACTACTGCTACTACTGATTCAGGTGAGTTTAAATTACTCCTATGAATCTGAATTGTAGATACTTAAAGGACACACTTGGGAAATGGTAAATAAAATAGGAGATGGAATGAGGTAGTGATAACCAAGGATAAGCCCTGGCAAAAGATCTAGGCTCTGCGGCCACTATCCTTATAGCCAAATCCTCCTCAGCATAGAGCCATTGGCAGAACTGAAAGGATAAACCCTACCTATGCTGCGGGTACTTCACTCAAATGCCAAAGCTCTACATTTCCGGATAAGCCCCAGAACTCATGGGCTCCGATGAAATAAAAATCCCGAATAAGCCCCCAAAACTCTTGGGCTCCGATAAAATAAAAGAAGCCCTACAAAGTAGGCATCTAGAAAGAAAATACAAGACAAAGTCTCAAGTAACTACTCAAATATAAACTGTTCTAATAAATAAATACTTGGGCATATAAAAATGGAGCAATGTTCCAAGTACCCCATTCCAAGTATAACTAAAAGTTTCTCCTAAAAATTAATAAACTAATCGATTGATCTATCTTATGTCTTTTAGAAGAAGGACAGGTAAATATTTAAAATTTGCCCAAATTTTGGGTCTGCATCACTATACCATACGTGATACTTCTCCCAATAGGGTAGAAGAACCCTTTCGCATTCAGCACCACAAGCGAGAAGAAGCACTAAGGTACCCATGCTGCCAACATGGATGAAGCATATGCATGTCTCATAGAAGATGCCACTCAAAAGAAGGTAACTGCGAACCTGAAATTAATAGTTTGCTCTAGAAGCAAATGGTACAATTAATGGCAGCCAGATATATGCTTCTGCAAGCAGATTCATATCTACACATCCACTTTGTAGACAATTTTTATCTGAGCTTCTGCAGACAAATTTAGATCTGCATTTTGCAGACAGATTTAGATCTCCAGGCAAATTTAGATCTGCACTTTGCAGACCTATTTTAGATCTGCAGACATATTCAGATCTCCAGACAGATTCCGATCTGTACTTCTACATGCAGATTCAGATCTGCAAAAAGATCTACGATTTTATAAAATGATTCGAATTTGCATTTCTACAGGCAGATTCAGATCTGCATCTGCACTTCTACAGAATCGGATCTGCATCTGCTTTTCTGTAGACAGATTATGATCTGCGCATCTACAAACAGATTTGGACCTGTACCACTTCTGCAGACTCGGATCTGCATTTGCATCGGCATCTGCACTTCTATAGACATATTCAAATCTGCACTTCTGCAGACAGAGTTAGATCTGCATTTTTGCGGACAGATTCTGATCTGCACATCATCAGACAGACTCCGATCTGCACTTCTATAGACAGATTCAAATATGCACTTTTGCAGACAGATTATGATCTACACTTCTACAAGCAGATTCATATATGCACCTGCACTTTGCAGATAATTCCGATTTGTGCTTCTGCAAATTTGGATCTGCATCTACACCAGACTTGTACCGATACTTCGGCAGATAAATTCAGATCTGCATCTGCGCTCCTACAATTATATCTGCATATACATTTCTGCAAACTATGAAGGACCATTATTGGTCACGGAAATACTAAAAGGAGGAGTACATGAGAGCAAAAACATGAAAAACAAGGGAGGTTTTACTAATACCTCGAAACGTTAACATTTTGAAGAAGTTTGTATCTTCTAGAATAGACCATTGAGTCTATGAATTATAATTCTTTCATTTTCTTATAATTCACTGGGGGGGGGAGTAGGCGTATATCCCCTATATCCCGCCGTATAAGGCGAATATCTATTTCATAAAATTGATTTTTTATGAGAAATTTTTTTTCATAAAAAAAAACTCAACTTAAATGAAGTAGAACAAATAGTAACATGAGCAGTAAAATTACTTGCTCCTGACAGACTTGTTCTTAATACAAGGTCTCTCGGAGCAGGGGGAGTAGCTGATAGGGACTAAAATTAGCTTATACCACGTCATCATAATACGTGGCATCACTAGTTGAGAATAAGGAAATGAGGAAGAGACACTTGTCCTTCGAATGAACGACAATGCATAAGCCTTGAGCTTAGATCAAGCCTTTATGAAAACACTAGAGGAGGTGAAACCATTATCTCGGAAGCTAAGCCTGAAAAGTTGTCAAAAGACTAGGCATCTCCATGAGGGATCTGCATCTCCATGAGGGATCTGTCATCTCCATGAGGGATCTGCATCTCCATGAGGGATCTGTCATCTCTGCTAGGAATCTGCATCTCCATGAGGGATTTGGCATCTCCATGAGGGATCTGTCATCTCCGCTAGGGATCTGCATCTCCATGAGGGATCTGCATCTCCGCTAGGGATCTGCATCTCCGAGAAGCTAGCATCTTCCCTAAAGATCTAGCATTTTCCCCAATGATTTAACATCTTCCTTGAAGAGCTAAAATCTTCTCTAAAAATACTAGCATAATTAATATTGCCCTTTACAACAAAGGAAATTCACAGAAATGCCACCGCCTCTTATACAACTATAAATATATGACAACCACTACATATTTGGGAACAATTCTCTCACTCTAGACTTTACACGGAAGATTACGTGCTTCTAGCACCAATCAGCACACACTCACTCTAGAGGTTTCTTCTCCAAGAAACCTCAATAATTTTTCCAGTACTTGATACTGACTTGGGCGTCGGAGGTTCTTCCCGGAGGACCTCCACCCGATCCTCCGGCTTTGTTTTGCAGGAATTCTTCAAGGTTCCCGGCGATACGAGTTGGAATTGAAGGCCATTCACTAGGATCTAGAGGATTCGATCCTCTTTCCATCAATTCTTATATTCATCCTAAGGATTCGATCCTTCGCAAACTCGATTTGTATTTCTATCGTTGTTGATCTTCAACCCGGATCTAACATTCTTCATTGAGTGCAAAATCCAAGATTTCAAATCCGTATCGGAGACCACTCATCCGCCGGGTTCGAGAAGCGGGATTACAGTTTAGAAGGCTAGACCTGTAGTCTTTCTCCAGCGGCATTCTTGAAGGTATAATCTCGATCTATTGTATGATGTAATTGCATTTAATTATCACAACCAATTCAGATCCGGTGGCATAATGGGATCGCCTTTAATTGGCATTTCCATCACGTTTTACTTCCTTCCCACTAAGATACGGGCTTTACTAATTAAGCCCGGTTCAGTTAATAATTACTGGAACAAATTCTAATTAAATAATTAAAATTAATCCTAATTATTATAGGAAGATATTATATGTAAATATTAAATTAATTATCTAATTCCATAATTAAGAATAAATCTTAATTAATTAGATATTAATTTATTCCATATTTAACTAGAGTGCAATTATTGAGCCCAGATGGACACATAAGCTGAACTAGGTGTCCCCTACTACATAGTAGGCGCCACATTATGGGCCCGAGCCCATAACACTTCTTTTCAGTCCAAAACTGATCTCGCTCAACAATACCTTGAATTCCTTTCCCGAAAAGCTCTTGGGACATCCCAGGGATCTATGTACCAGACAGAGTTTAGCCTTACCTAATGAAATAATTCCATAATCAACCTAGAACATTTATTTCATTAGAGCTGTGACGCATTCCACTAAAGAGTCACAACCGAATCACCGCTCTGTCCCAATTTGTAGATTGGGTCTGATACTTTATTTAGAGCTATCCCCGTATTTAAGACTCTGATATCCATTAATTAATTAGAGCTCCTCTGACTGCTCCTAATTAATTAACCTCTTTTTATCCTCAAGTACCTGTTCACCCCTTATTATTATACCTGAACTTAATCAGCATGCATGACTTGGTATAATAAACCTTGTGAACTCCCTGAGGGGATATCTCTCAACCTTATACGGACACGGTGTCTCGATACAACTAATTAGACATACTATGTGCCCTCATGTTACCCAAGAGACAAGTCATCAGGGATGCTGCGATAAACCATTATCTTGCAAATCAAAGTAACAGTGAACAACACATATACATCTAATATCGAGATTAAGATAACATCTCTAAATGCAGAGATCTCTAGTTCTTCACCTATTTCCAGGGTTAGTATAAGAAGAACTTATCTCACTCGATCCTGTTAATACGTTCCACCGTACCAACATAACTAGCGACTGAGACCCGCCACTACCTTCATGTTGCAGTCTAAACCGATAGTTTTCCCGAGTTATCTTGACTGTGACACTGTTTATATCTCATAATTATTATCGAACGCTGCGTGATCTCCCTGACACCCGAGCCGTCCACGTGTTCTAAAACATGAGATATTGAGCTTATTCTTATTAATATATTTAATCAGATAGGTGATTGTAAACAGTGGAATACATGTCGTATATACTAAAATACGTTTTTGCTTTAGCTATACACAACAACCCAACAGTGTACACGCCACGTATGACGTTAATAAACTCCGGCTGCCACCTTGGATAAAAATTGGCCGGAAAAAGAGTTTTGGGAAAATTGCAATAAATCTAAAGTTCATGAGTTCTTTTAACAAAGTCCCGAAGTTTATGGGAAAAACCAAAAATCCCCCAAATTTTGTGATTTTTAACACCAATAACCCTAAATAAAACTGATTGATTATGTTAGAATTTGCATTCTTAGATTTTAAAAAAAATAGTTAAAAAGTTAACCATTTTTTATTTTGTAAACTTTTTATTATTACTAATGTCGAAAATATTGTGAACACACACGTCAAAGTGGATTCACATCGATAATTTATATGGTTCTCATCCGTGTCGCTATTATCCTTTTTTCGGCCGCTATTTCCAACTTCCCTACTATTCATAAGAAGGCGCTATACAAAACCCTATTTTTAATTTTTGTTGCCAAATTGTGCTAGGAAATCTTGACAAGATTAAATATTACACTACCCTCTCCCTCTCCTAGTAGAATTAGAATCTATCAACACATCTATCTATATATTCATGTATCCAATCCTATTGAATTTGATTTAATTATTCTCAGAAATCATAGAAGAAAGCGATTTTGATTACACCTACACTAGAAGCACCGTGAAGATTATGGAGCCCTCATCCCGCTCCTCCATCTTCCCTCGCCTCAGACTCAGATTCAATTTCTCCTTCAAGTTCCGAAACTCGAATTGGATCGAAAACCCTTATTCTCAGACCCCGTTCATCCAAGTCGATCGGAGCCGGCCGTTCCTCCAGAGAGCACGCCAACACCGGCATCACCGTCCCGGGATCATCCTTGCTGTACGATAAAATACGTGACCAGATCAGGACAGCCATCGGCGACCATGTCTCCGCCGATGAGCGCAGCCAGCTGATCGAGTAGGCGTGCGAGGTAGTCGCCGAAGAGTTCCACGCCGGAGGAACCTTACCTAGGTACTGCATCTTTACCTTTGATTTCAAGATTCGCGTCGGCATCTTCCATGTTTTGCTCGTCAGCGGCATGGTGCCGGCCGCGGATTCGGCGCTGGGGATGCTGGAGAAGACATCGGAGGCCGATGGGGATCGGGAGAGTCAGAGCTGCTGCTGCGTCTGCTTGGAAGAGTTAGGCGGCGGCGGCGGAGGAGAGCTGAGGACGAGCCACTACTGCCCGCTTTGCCGCTACGAGATGCCGACGGATAATATTGATGATGAATCTCAAGAGTTTTGTGCGTCTTAGTAGAAACTTTTAGTAGACAATTTTTTTAAAAATAGATTTTCATATTGGGACTGATTTGATAGCTGAAGTTGCCAACATAGACTCACCGGCATCGTATTGCCATATTTCCCAACAAACTTGATCTTATTTTATTATGTTATATTTCATATACAGTAAATTCAAAAAGCGCGGTCAATTTAATTGAAGATGTTGTATGCGTAAATAAGAATAAATTTCTTAGAGAGAGTGACCAAAATAGCCATTTTAATAAGTAAAAGAATTAAAATAGTCAATAGTAAAAAAAAAGTATAATAATAGTCATTTTTTATATTTAGTATAAAAATTACCCTTATATAATTATATTAGTGTATTTCTTAATTAATAAATATGAATACGAACGGAAGTTACGTAAGTTTCTTAAAAAAAAAGGGGGGGGAGGCAGCGGCGAAGCCAGGATTTTCGTCCAGTGGGGCCCAAATTCTTATAGCCTAAAATAAAATATTATATATACTTAAAAAAATAAAAATAAAAAAATGTATTAGCAGAATCCATTTTGCTCTCATTTGAACACTGAGATATTTTACACATTATTAAAAAAAGAAATGAAAAAGTAAAATTTCGAATGACCTGAGCCCTTTAAAATTATAAAAATATGAATTGACAATTTAAATAATTATTTAAACATAAAAAGAACATTAATATATTATTGAAAAATGAAAAGAAAAAAATATGAGAAATAGAAAAATATGGGTGGGTTATTCGTAAAGAAAGAGAAAAAAGAAAGGAAAAAATAAAATTACGAATGATCTGAGCCCTTTAAAATTATAAAAATATGAATTAAAAATTTAAATAATTATTTAAACATAAAAGGAACATTAATATATTATTGAAAAATGAAAAGAAAAAAATATGGAAAATAGAAAAATATGGGTGAGTTATTAGTAAAGAAAGAGAAGAAAAGAATAAGGAAACATCACTAATAGAGAAAGAGAAAGGAGAAAAAACGAAAAAGAGAAAAGGAGGGGAAAAAAAAAATGAAAAAAAAGGAGAAAAAACTGTAAAAAAGAAAAAGAAAAATATGGGAGCAAGAGGATTCGAACCCGGTCGATGGAGAGTGAATAATAGTAGACCAAACCTTAAACCAATTGGACTACAAATACATGTTAATAGTTCAACTATAATACTACTAATATTTTTCAAAATCCCAGTGGGGCCCATGGACCCCACTGCCCCCCCTGGCTTCGCCACTGGGGGGAGGTGCAGATTCTCTACAGGAGCGAGAAACGCAAAATTGGAGTCGCCATATTCTCGAGTAGCCTGAGTTTGCATGCGACGGCAATTTATTCAGAAGAGTTCCGGCAACATTATAGAAGTTATTTCCGGTGAGTAAATAATTTTAAGTTTCTTTCAGCTACTACAATAAATTTAAGGTTTTTTTGTTCCACTTCATTCTCCATGGAAACGAAAGAATAAGGTTGTTTTTTATGATGACATGGTCTAGATTCATGATTTCGAACAAAAATAAAACATTAATTGTTGTCGGAAAAGCCTAGAATCGGTGTACAGATGGTGTGTGTTTTTGCTTATTGTTTATTGTGCTTGCAAGTACGGCAACGGACACGACAATTCACAACTGTATAAAATCACGAAGCCACACGAACATACACAACACAATCACAAACAATAATGTTATTTCCAATCATGCAATGCACAACCATGCAATTAGTACACGATCATGAAGAAGAGGAACAAGATGGTGACAAAATGTTTGTTCTTTTTCAGAGTGTATGCATGCAGTTTCCATCAATATAATTGAAAGCTTAAACCCTCGATTGTCAAATTCTGCGGTATGTTTTGTGTTTTTGGATAGTATTTTTTAATTAGTCACGACGATGACAGTACACGACCATTCACAACTGCACACAAACACAAACGAACACGACCATACACAAACACGAGTGGACAAAAATATATATTCCACGTACGATCAAGATCAAAGCATTATACGTTTATGTCTTTTTTTTTTCTTTTTTTTTTTTTTTTTTAAGATGAATACGAAATCTATGATTACTTATTTTGGGGGAAGTTGGGTGAATAAGAATTATGTTGGTGGTGAATCAAGATTTGCACTTGTTCCTCATAATTTTTTTTTTTAATTTCGAGGGTTTGGTGCATGAACTTCAAAATATTATAAGTGCTGATAGACGTAGATTTCACTATGTGATCAGTTCACTTATCAAAACATCTGATGGTGGGAAGTTAAGAATGCACATCGAGAATGATTTGGACTTGAGTTATGTGGTAGGGAGTTCTGAAGTGCCAAAGTTTTTTATCACTTTGGAACCAAAAGCATTGGACATAGAGGTGCCCACCGGAACCGGAACCGAACCGGAACCGTCGGTTTTTAACCGGAACCGGGCGGTTCCGGAACCGAACCGGAACCGACGGTTCCAAACCGACCCGAGGAACCGGTGGAACCGACGGTTCGGTTTTGGTTCCAAAAGTTTGGAACCGGGAACCGACGGTTCGGTTCCGGTTCGGAACCGAAAAGAACCGGGTTATTTTATTTTATTTTTAAATTCTAATTTTATTTTATGTTTCAATATTATACTTGTATTTGTATACTTATTTGATATAACATTTGATTACTGATTAGTGTGTTATACTTTTTTATATGGAAATGTTTATATTTGTAAAGTAAAATAGTTTTATCATTTAATTTATAATTCACAATTTAATAAGCTAAAATAAAGAAGACTAATACAAAAAATATCTTTAAATTAATAATAAACAATGTCACATGATGATGAAGAATTAAAGATCACAATTTACATAAAAGATATCATATTAAAAATTGTGAAATTAATTGTAGATGCTTTTAAATACAAAAAATATTATGAAAAAAGGTATTGAGTATAAATAAAATTTATACACATAATAATAATTATTAAGTATGATATTAGTAATGAGAAATGCAAAAAAAAATAAATAAATAAATTTGTCAGAAGCAGGTGGAACTAGAGGTGCCCACGGTTCCGGAACCGGAACCGAACCGGCGGTTCCGGTTCCAAGATGGTTGGAACCGGAACCGAACCGGAACAGTAACAGTTCCGGTTCCGGTTCCTGGAACCGACGGTTCCGGTTCGGTTCTGGTTAAGGAACCGGATAGGAACCGACCTTTTTTTATTTTATTTTATTTTTTTAATTTTATTTTTCGTTCGATTACGATTCAATGCTTCATTGTTTATTGATCTAATTTTAATTGTAAGACAATTCAAATTTTAAAATGTAAAAAAATACGTGAGAGTGAGATTGTTTAAATTTTTTTTATTTATTAATCCTAAACCCTTGGATATCACATGTCGATTCCAAGGGCTGAGCCTCGTTAAAACCTCTGTGAGGAAAAAGAGTACTCGTCTAAATAGAACACTACATATTAAAAAAATAATGGTGTTATGTTGCAGACGCTCCTCGGTTCCATTCAGTTCCACATGGTTCCCACGGTTCCACCCGCTTCTGACAAATTTATTTATTTATTTATTTTTGCATTTCTCATTACTAATATCATACTTAATAATTATTATTATGTGTATAAATTTTATTTATACTCAATACCTTTTTTCATAATATTTTTTGTATTTAAAAGCATCTACAATTAATTTCACAATTTTTAATATGATATCTTTTATGTAAATTGTGATCTTTAATTCTTCATCATCATGTGACATTGTTTATTATTAATTTAAAGATATTTTTTGTATTAGTCTTCTTTATTTTAGCTTATTAAATTGTGAATTATAAATTAAATGATAAAACTATTTAACTTTACAAATATAAACATTTCCATATAAAAAAGTATAACACACTAATCAGTAATCAAATGTTACATCAAATAAGTATACAAATACAAGTATAATATTGAAACATAAAATAAAATTAGAATTAAAAAAAAAAAAACCCGGTTCTTTTCGGTTCCGAACCGGAACCGAACCGTCGGTTCCCGGTTTCAAACTTTTGGAACCAAAACCGAACCGTCGGTTCCACCGGTTCCTCAGGTCGGTTTGGAACCGTTGGTTCCGGTTAAAAACCGACGGTTCCGGTTCAGTTCCGGTTCTGGTGGGCACCTTTAGGTGGAACCGTGGGAACCATGTGGAACTGAATGGAACCGAGGAGCATCTGCAGCATAGCACCATTATTTTTTAATATGTAGTGTTCTATTTAGACGAGTACTCTTTTTCCTCTCGGAGGTTTTAACTAGGCTCGGCCCTTGAAATCAACATGTGATATCCAAGGGTTTAGGATTAATAAATAAAAAAAATTTAAAAAATCTTACTCTCAAGTATTTTTTTACATTTTAAAATTTGAATTGTCTTACAATTAAAATTAGATCAATAAACAACGAAGCATTGAATCGTAATCGAACGAAAAATAAAATTAAAAAAATAAAATAAAATAAAAAAAGGTCGGTTCCTATCCGGTTCCGGAACCGGAACTGAACCGGAACTGTTGGTTCTAGGAACCGAAACCGAAACTGTTCCGGTTCGGTTCCGGTTCCAACCATCTTGGAACCAGAACCGCCGGTTCGGTTCCAGTTCGGTTCCGGTTCCGGAACCGTGGGCACCTCTAATTGGACACTCCAATTATGACAAATAATTTTTTGTCATTGCTAAATGAGCGAAGTGCCATACCACGTGCCTTATTGCCTAATTTCCCCAAGTACGAACAGTAAAAGCAACAAACAAGTGACTCTGGAAAGCGTGAATCTAATTAGTTCACGGTCATACACGACCACGGAAAAGATGTAGCCATTAAAGATTTTGTACAGTGTTTTTTAATATTTTACTTTTGAGAATGGCCAGAATTGTTCTTACTATTCTTTTTTCCTTTCATGATAGTACTTATATACTGGATTCGGATACGAAACAAATAAAGTAGCAGAAGCAAAATACGAATAGTATACACATATAATTAAAAAGGTTGTAGAAAAAAGAACAATACTGTGGCTGCCATTTCCAAAAGCCAGGCACCCCTACAGATTAGCATAAAATTAAACAACATTGGGGAAGAGATCATACATATAAAAAGGCATCTCTCCATCTCCCCTATGCATACATCTCCCAAATCCTTTATTTCATAACAAACTAAACTTCCAAAGAAATAAGAAGTAACACTAAACTCACAGTCACAACTTCATCAGTAAGTAGCCTCCACTTCACCAGCCTCTCTGAGGACCCGTAGCGTGTCCGTTTAACCTATCGAGCAACGCATTGAAATCGATAGGCTGACCGCTCTCTTCCAGCTTCTGAATCACACCAAGTACGTGCTCTGCTCTGTACCCCATATTCACCAACTTCTCGATCAACTCGTTGTAAGGATGGGCCCGCATGGGCTGGGGTGGAGGCAGCCCCATGGCGTTATTGCTCGGGACTCGGGGTGGGTGGTTCTGCTGGGGTGCGTACCCACCCTGTTGGAACTGAGGCTGCGGAGAAAGGTGGTGAGTTCTTCCAGTCTCGTTGTCGAAAACCATGTAACTACTGCCCGGTGGGAGCTGGGGACGGGATCCACCACCTGGCATGTAGCCTTCACCTGGTTGTGCTGCGTAACCGGTCTTCAGCTGTTGTTGTGTAAGAGCCGGTTGCTGTTGAACTGGTTTGTATCCGTACGGGATTCCGTCAGAGCCTCCCGAACCAGGGCGGGAGGTGCCCGCATAAGACACCTGCATGTGTATGCTGCCAGGTGGCATCTCGGAAGGGGACTGATTTGACTGACCTGGCAGGTAGGAGGAGAAAACAACTGGAGATGAGGATCGGATCTGCGGCTGCATAGCTTGCGGTTGAGCCGGCTGGGGGACCCACTGCTGCTGATATGGAGGTAGCAACTGAACCTGTGGGCCCATGTTTCCTTGAGGTTGGGAAGGCTGAGGTGGCATTCTAGAAAGATCTTGACCTTGAGATTGAGCCGGTAGGTACTGAGGCTGAGATTGTTGGGTTTGGGTTTGAATATTGGCCATTTGTTGGGGATTTAGGTAATATGCTTGTACTTGTGACATAGTTTGGGGAGGCATGGATGATTGCGGTGCGACTGAAGGCTGCTGGTGCTCAACTGGTCGAGAAGGGGGAGGTGGCTGTGGAGAGACTTGGTTAGGTAGTGCAAGTACTAAGTGCTGATCGTGAAATTCTGATATGTTATCGCTGTTTTTGGGTTCTGCTGAAGATCGCTCCTCATTGTGTTGTTTGTTGCTAGATACACCGGTTTCCTTTTGTGAAAACTGAAGTTTGGCCAACTCCTTCTGAGTATCAGCTAGTTCTTGCTTGTCCCTTAAGATCTGCACTGATCTGTGTACCTATATTCGACAAATCAGGTCAGTCAGACAGAACGATAGGATCCATAGAATTGAGCTAGATCCCAAGAGAAAATTGAAAAAGAATGCCCAAGTGTGATAACTCAAACATGATGATATGTTTTTAATGTACAACGGTATCGTTTATTACCAAAAGAAAAAAGGCACAAGCACAAATCAGGAACCAAGGGCAACAGTATAAGTAGTGTGCATGCCCAAAATACCCAACAAAGTACATAATATGGACTAGAAATCTGAAAATGGAAGAGGCTTAACTTCAGTTTCTGTAAAATAAAGATATAACAGCAGTGCTTATTCTTAAATTTTGTTGATCAGTCACCAGTATGGAAAATATAGGACGCCCAGTAAAATTTATGCCAACATTCACCTCTTGAATATGTTTTTCCAGCGATTTGAGCTTCGAATCCGATTCTCCATGATCACGAACCCAATCAGAGTGCATTTCTCCAACTGATTTGTCCAGATTGTAACAATATAATTCCAACTGCGACAGCCGTGAACTGATTCCCTCGAGAAAACGCATGACGTCGTCAGTGTATTTCTTCATACTGTTTTCAACAGTAGAGACGACACCTTGACTATATGAAGATTCTTCAGGTGTACTATAAGTTGCTGCAGGAAAACCAGATGATCTCGCCATTCTATTTTTGTTTAACTCCTGATTAGTACAGAGAGAGAGAGACCAGTTACAATGACTGATCAATCAAGATTCAAAGTTTGAAAGAATAGCACCGGAAAGCGGAAACTACTTCATTTAAATCCACACATATAGAAACAGGCAAACAGCGACAGCCAAGCACGAATTTATCAAGCATCTAGTAATCATATTTTCTGAGTTCAAAGCATGCATCATAGAAATCTGGACTTGAGGCCCCTGCATCCTCGTGTTTTTCTCTTTTCAGTTTATAATGCAAAACTTGTTATTAAAGAGGAACGATTGCCGAAACACACTGAAGTGATTCATTCAATTACTGTTTTTACTAGTTGCTGAAAGCTGCATTGAAACTATAATTACATATCTAATCCCTTTGCTGATTCAACTCCATTGCATGAAAGTGACTGAACAAGCACATATTGCCCTTCAGAAAAAATTAATTTTCCACATAGCAGACTCAAGAAACTTTATCAAAAGGGTGGGAACAGCTGAGAGGAATTGGCGGAATCTTCAAAATTTAATGACTTCTGCTCCCTACAATTATTGATCTGGATTCTGTTCTATGAATCCACAAACAACTCGAAAATATTCTAGATTTATTTATACAAATCAAATGAGCTGAAATCTCTACTAACCCTTCCAACCTCTACACAATATGCTCCCCTATCCCATTCTACGCACACCTCATATCCATCGTAACCAGACAGTTTATCTAAGTGCTTGACCAATTACACAAACATGAAACCAAAGGGGGAAAAGATGCGCATGCATCCATTCACCATGAACGAGAGGGATGTTTGCTGCGTTATAGTCCGAGAAAGAAAGAAATGAAATGAAGATATACACAAATACATACAATACTCAAGACCTCATCAATCTCACAAGAGTCAACACCTTCGATTAAGCAGCAAACCCTAATCAAACTTAACAATCCAAAGGCGCAACAGGCGGAGGAAATTAGGAGATACGCATATCCGATTCACCAAAACCCAGGCTATCCAAAAGGAAGAATAGGGCGAAAAAAAAAAAAAAAAAATCAAATAACCTTAGCTGAATTGGTTGCAACAGAAGGATCGGAATGGAAACCATTTTCCCCATCCTGATATCCGTAATCCTCGTAGGAACAGAGAATATCATCCGACCCGAAATTGAACGATTTGGAGCCCGTATTTGGAGCGTGGCCCGCGGAGCCCGATGAAGCCATAGCTACTTAACTTACGGTTTGTAGAGAGAGAAGGAGGAGTCGAGATATATATATTGGTAGAGAGAGAGAGAGGGGGGAAAATGAAAGGAAAGGAGAGGAAGAGAGAGAAAGCACGGATTGCTTTAGCTTAGCTTCAGAGCAAATAGAAAACGCTGCGTTGAATTGAAAACCCACAGTGTGTGTGCGTGTGTGTGTGTAATCAAGTTTGAAGAAACGTTTTTCAATTGAAACTCGTGGCACAGAAACTGGATAAACCGCACCGACTTCAATCATTAATCGGACTTTTTCTCTTTTATTTTAATTGTTTTTTGTTCTTTTTAATAGTGGATAGACTTTTTTTTTGTTTTGTTTTTTGTTTTTTGGGATATGGTGGTTAAGACTAAAGATTACTAGATTAGGATGGTTGCTCATTATTTTTATATGTTTATAAGAATAAGAACTACCAATTCATGGAAAAATTACAAGAGTACATTTTCTCTTACATTTCACTTTTTGTTTTTTGGAAGAGTACAACCACGTATTTGAAATTTGGATTTTGGCCTAGGCCTTAAAGATTATTCTTTGACTAATTGAAGAAAAACATGAGCTTCTCATATTATATGTCCTCAGAAGAGATTTGACATCTCTAAATATTCTAAATATTGATATTAATTTTTGTTTAGAATATAACCATAATAAAGTTTTTTTTTTTTAAATGTATGTATAATGAGCTTTCAAAAGGGTATTACAATCGTTGCCATCTTTTGTGATCGTGATACGCTTTCCATAGCGATAAACAATTACTGAAAAAAATAAAAAAAATCTGAAAATATGATCAACAAAATTAAAAAATAATAATGTAAGCACATATTAATTGTATTTTTAGGCAATGAAGCAAATAATATCACACATGATTTAGTTCTTTCGCATTAATGTTGACTAAGGTTGCCAAAACTCTATACGACATAATAATCAAAGGTCACAACTCGACTAGCAACTTCATAGTGTAACCAAATGTCGTAAATTATGATATTATTGTTGAGTTGAGTTTTAATACTTTCAATATGATTATATAATATATATATATTTTAAAAAGTAATCATAAATTTGACAGATTGTTTAAAGAAAAAAAGACTTTATTTAAAAAAAAAAATCAAATGCCTTGGAATGCAAACTATAAAGAAAGGATGACTCTGATTTTTAGTGCAACTTGAAAAGTACTTAAGCGTACAAATTACTAATCAATATCCACATATAATGAAGTGAGGCGTCATGCGTAAATTAGTGCCATTAATACATCTAGAATAATGTGTTATATATTTATTTATTTGTTTGTTTTTTTTTTCTTTTTTAAACTCTTGATCTTGCCGGATTTATATATTGGGTCGTATTTTAATATTATTATCCACATGCCGAGATTCGAATATTTTGGATTTCGATTTCAACATATTATTATTGAATTTTATAGTGTATAGTTGTAGTGAACCAAACTAATGTTGAGTTTAACGAAACGCTTTTTCGTTTTATATTTTTCTTCTCTTCTTTTTCCTATTTATTTTCTTTTGTGGGTAGGTTGCAGCCTTGCAGGATAGGTTCATATTTTAATTTATCCAACCGCCGGCATTTGATTAGTAAATAATTCTTCACATTTTTTAATTCACTCCTACTTTAATGAAATATTGGTGTAGGACGTAGACGATATACTTAGCGTAAGTATCGATATTCCTTTTCCTTCCGCCCCCAATGTTGCATAAAATTATATATTCTCTCTCTCACAAAGATAACGTCGTATTTCTTTTGATAATAATTTTATACATCTTCCGTCCATAATTTTTAGACATTAATACTATATTGTTACGTCTAACATCTATAGGCACTTTCCTTGTTTAATAATGAATCCCACAATACACAAACACTTTAACACCTTACACTTTAATACGTTAACACTCATAAAAATATTACTCACAAAAATATTAGAGGAACCCACAATTATTCTACTTTAACACTTTAATTTATTAATTTATCATCACAATGTATTAAACTCTATGCCAGAATTTTTGTATCCGAAGATTGTGGACGGAGGGAGTACTCTCTTCGTCCCATAAATTAGGGCATGAGAATTAAGTGAATGTATAATCTTTTCCTAGTTGTGAATAGTATAATATATTTATTCATAAATGGGAAAAGATTACATTCCCTCAATTCACATGTCCAAATTTATGGGACGAAAGCAATATAAAATTATTGTCAAAAGAAACATGACGCTATCTTTGGGCGGGAAGAAATATTTTCTTGTTGCCCCAACATGTGTATATTCTATTTTGAAAGTTGACTCATTACAATAATTAGGATTTATGCTCTTACATTACATATTTATAACTTTACGACCCATGGCCAACTATTAACTACGTACCAAAGTATCATAATTTAATTTAATACTACGTTAAGCGAGAGACAATTTTTTTTTTTTTAACTCGTGTCAGTCAAATTAATACACTTACACAACTCAATATATATTAAAATTATATCAAAATTATATCAGGTGGCCCATTATATTAAATCATTCAACTATATCTCTTTAATGGAGGTTACGCGTTCGTTCACCCATAACATGTAAGATTAATTTTCCACCTTTGTGAGATACAAGTTTCTATTTATACGAGTAGAAATGGAGAATGTGCCATAAAAATGGAATATACATCGTAATCATAAAAAAACATATAAATAAATAAGTAGTATTAAAAATTGCTCGAGAGCATGCAATTAAAGAGATAAGCTCAATTCATTTTAAACTAACAATTTCTATTTAAAATCAAGACACTATATATGCTAGGCATTATACTTTTTTTTCTAATAGGTGCCACGTCTAATACATATCAAAAGGGTGAGTCGATCAAAATTGTACTATTCACCAAACAAATTAATATCCAAATCAAGAAATACGAAATTCTTTTTGAGAGCCCAACAACTAAGAACCCTAAATCTTGACCAAAAATGCATCCGTACTTTCAACAATGCAGTAGGCTAAAAGCCCAAAGCTAAGAGCAAAACCAATGGTGGAGAGAATAAGAGACACCAAAATTCGGCGGCAGAAAATAGGGACAAAGCAACATATAGGCGACCAATTTGCGTAAATTGAATTCATATTTCCTTGTATAAATAGTAAATACGTTTGCCACCCAACTCCAAGGCTCGCGCCGCTCAATGTACAAATTATCTGCAAAATTATTAAATCAAGAAAAATAATTATATATTTAAAATCAACAATTAATATAACAATATACTTATATACGTGACCCTATGAATGTTAGTACTAATTAGGCGTCCCACTAGTGAAACTATATATCAGAATTCACCTAGTCAATCAATAATTTAAAGAAAAACTATATAAAAATACATCATTTATTTAACAAAAAACATAATCGGTTTTATATTTACTCCTCTGTCCAATTATTTTGTCGCATTTATTAAATATATATATAAAGTATAAAAAAATAAATTTGAACAAAAATAATAAGACAGAGATAATATGTATTACCATGTCGAGAAGGACGATTGTTTTCCAAAGCGAACTGCCGTTAGGAATGAACACAACGAGAAAATTATAACCGAATATGGAGATGTTAACAATAGCAAAGAATCTGCATCATATCATCATTTCAATAAACAAAATACAAAAATACTATACAATTAACTTAATTAGTATTTTTTAGTATTAATAATTAATTTAGTGAAATTAATGTAACTTACAAAAGGGCAGTCCAATCAGAGTCTCTAGCAACGAACTCGATGTTATTCACCACAACTCTTTGCTTGCTAGTAAACATTACAATGCTGCCTACTAGAAAACAAACTGCTGCTATTGCTCTCAATACAATTGAACTTAATGTCTTCGCCATCACTTATCTCTGCATAAAAATAAGATGTAATTTGTTTAATAGATGTGAAGTATAAAATAATAAAGTATCTCGTCTTTGTTACGAAAGAGAAAATAATAAATTGGGATTTTAATAATTTATGTTGCTTGAGAGGTAGAAAAGAAGAGAAAAAAATGGGAACAAAATGGTTTGCTTAATTTACTAGGTTTTTGAAGAGAAAATCAACCGTACAAATACAAACTTTTGCATATAATTAATGGTCTCGATGTATAAAACAAACAACAAAATCAACCAAATAAATATAGGCAAAACCTACGTGATAAAAAAACACGATCAAGCATAGATTCAATAATATAAATATTGTAACCTCAAATTTTGTTACTTTTGATAAAATAAAAAATAAAATAAAATAAAATATAAATTATTGCCAACTAAAATTTTTGTTAGAGTTCACAATTCTCATAGATTCCTGCCTCAAAATAATAGAATTATTCTGAATTTCCCTCTCGTCAATTAGGAAAATAAAGCAAAGAGAGACACATACCAGAAGAAAGAAAAAACTAGAAAAAGAATTGAGAAAACCTACGTGATAGCGAACCGAAGCGGGAAGAGGAGACGGTAAAAAAAGTGAGGACGGAAGGGAAGATTCTGCCTCTTATATGCGTAGGGTAAATCGTTGGTTGGATTCTTTTATCAAATTACTAATTAGAAATTTTGACCTTCTTAATCTGCAAAAGGAAAATATTGCTCTTGCCTTAATTATTTTCTTCAGCTCCTTCTAAACAATATTCTTGCGTTATTTTATTGTCTCATCCTTTCTCTTCTTCCAATCCCACGACTACCCTTTCAAGCCCACGACATAAGATGACAACCTCTCACGTAGCTGCTGCTGCTGCTGCTGCTGATGAACGATATTCCGGTGAAAATACGAGGTGGTTTGATCGTTAGCCGAGAAGCTGATCGACGAGAACTTAGCCGAGCGTATAGTAATCGAGCCTTGAGGGAGGGAAGTTAACAACTGCGCCGTATTGTCCGTGGGGCTTTAGCAGATTAAGAGCAAAAACTAGCTTAGTAAGCAATCAAATGGTAAACCTATAATAAATATGTTCACCGTGTAACAGGAAATTGGAATTGTATGTGTTAAGTAATACTAGTAAGTTATTGTGGATTTTTGGATGTCGCAGTATTTAATTGTTGTGTTTTGCTTGGTATGGTTTCTGATTTTTCTTTTTCCCCTAAATTTTGCTTAGTTAATCTGACTGTTAAGTTAATGGCTACTATTTGAGGTCGAATATTTGCATATTCGAACTTGATTGTACTTGATAATCAAGAAAAAATAATAATAAGGTAAACATAATCACTGCTCTGCATGCATCATGAATGGTTGAGATTTCATTGTAGTTGCATCTATTCTTTGGAATTAATTAATGCATATATTGGTTTGGAAATTAAATGTGGCCTTAGGTTTAGCTGAAATATAATGCTGGTGCTCTCGCAGTTATAGTTCTAGTGGGATAGGAGGTCGTGATTGAAGGCTAGTTTCGGAAAACGGCTGATGGTGAGGTGAGAAATGATCGAGTGGCCAGAAATATAAGCCACTGCACTGAATGTGGCAGTCAATCCATATCCATTGAAGACTCACAAGCTGATATTGCAAGGTGCATCTTTTTTCTGTGCATGTGCATGTCATGGTTTTATTTCTTCTTCTCTCGAATATATATTCATTCTTGCGTGTTGGCCAAATGGTGTTTGACCCATAAATTTGGTACTTATAATTGATATGCAGCTAAGGTTAAGCTGTAGACACTCTGAACAGAAAATTTTGCAGTTGATTTACTCATCATTGCTTATGTTAATCGTCGTCACTAGTTTGTATAATTACTAAGTTGAAGTTGCTGCTGTAGACGCTGAACAGAAAACGTAAAGCCTACACTTTGTAGATTTCTTGCTGGAGATGAAGTTTAGTACTACATTTCTTAGGTGGATTTCCTTCCATATCATCTTCCATCACCAATTTGAATTGTCGATAATATATATCTGACAAATTCAAATAGTTTGTTCTTAGTTATACATATCATAGAATGATTGTATGAACTTATATTTTCCCCTTGGTTCACTTTGGTTTCTTGCATTTGTATGTAGTACGTAGTAGTTAATACGAGATGAAATTCGGTCTGGTAAAAACGACAAATAAATCTACAAAAAGCTGGAGGAAGATTATTTTGGTGAGACAGTGCTTTACACACCCAAATTTGATATACAAACAGCAGCTATATATGGCTGACACCGGTTAGTTAAACATAATTTATGCATTGAAATTCTTCTATAATTCATTTTCATCTTCTTAAGTTACCTCTCTAATCTAGATGCTGGAAAACCTGAAAACAGCTGACACTTACTAGATGGTGGGGAAGATGGCTCCCTTGACGATTCTAGAGTCTCGGCTTTTGAGCCTGCTGGAAAATGGATTGCTAGAGAGAGAAGCAGTCCTTTGATTTCTCTGTGTTTGAGCAGCTTCAAGTTCTGGAGGTACCTTTGTCTATCACTAGTATCACACCCGTGCGACGCAGCTCCTTTTTTTTTAATGATGTTTTTTAATTAAAAATATATATTTATTTTAATTCAAGTTGCAACGACGTCGTTTTTCCTTTACGGAATACGATGTCGTTTTGTTTCGCCGCCAATTTAGTCCACACAGATTATCCGGCTGCCACGTCAGACTAAAAACTGACTCAGTGATAAACTCGAAAAACATTAAATGTTTGTGTATTTTTAAATTACGGCGTGAAATTCATGTGCAAAATCAAAATCGGCCCAAAGCTCGTGTATTTATTTGCCAATTACCCTAAGTTATAAATACACTATTGCCAAGTCAACTAAGAAGTCAGAGAACTAAATCAATTTTCGGACGTTCTTAAAAACTATACACATTCTTCCCAAAAAGAAAAACCATACTCCAAGAGTGATTATCCCTTACCGCCGTAAACATGCATATTTAAGAAAATTTATTATTAGTTATATATACCTTATAAAAAAAAATCATACAAAAAAAACTAAATCCATCCATACCCTATTATAAAAGTGTCTTGTTTTACAAAATTTGATTTGCCTATTATGTCCTTAAAGAATTTAGTTTAAGATCAATACTATTATTATTATTATTATTATTATTATATTATTATTATTATTATTATTATTATACTTTGAATATGTGAACTCATTGGAAATAGAAATTCACATATTTATGAAAAGAACAGCAAACATGGGTTATGTCATTGTGATTAGATATATACAAATATTATTAATTATCAAAAATAAAAAATAAAAAATAAAAAAACTATTCAAATAATGAATAGAAAGATTCCGACATAATTCTGAACATTATGCACCGGAGTGATGTCGGGAGGATACCTTATCGACCATGATCACGAAGACCACAAAAGTCTTGCCGAAAAATGAATTGGGGATCTCGATCGAAGTAATACCACGACGAATATTGGTATGTTTAAAAAATATATTAATTTTTTGTTATGAATTTAAATTGTATTATTTGTTATGATTTAAATTTTATTAACTGGTGATCTCGATTTATTTGTTACAAATTACTAGTATTTGTTACCAATTGTATTAAATTGTATTTTTGGATGTCTAAATGTATAAATGTATGAATTGTTATGATTTAATTCAAAATTAGTGTATATTTGTAATGTTTAAAATACTAAAATTCATATATATGTTTAGAAAAAAAATTCAAAATTTTTGGTATAGTTGACTGGTCAAATCTGGCCCGGAAAAGTTGACCAGAAGTGAATTCCGGTCGCCAGGTAAACCCTTTTCCGGTCACTGGATGGTCTGGTCGACTATACCCATAAATTTTTTTATTTTTTTTTCTAAGTGTATTGTTTATTAAAGTTAATTTTATGTTTAGGAATTATTTTAAAGATTTATTTTCAAAATTAATTGATTATTATTTTCTTTAAATTAATTTTTAAGTGATATAATTCGAAATTAGTATATATTTGTAATGTTTGAAATACTAAAATTCATATATATATTTAGAAAAAAAGTTCACATTTTTTGGTAGAGTCGTCCGGTCAATTCCGGCACCGGAAAGGTCGACCGGACGTGAATTCTGGTCGCCGGAAAAATCCTTTTCCAGTCACCGGATGGAGCGGTCGACTATACCCATAAATTTTTATTTTTTTTTGTATGTATTGTTTATTAAAGTTAATTTTTATGTTTAGAAATTATTTAAAATATTTATTTTGAAAATTAATTGATTATTATTTTCTTTAAATTAATTTTTTAAGTGATATAATTCGAAATTAGTATATATTTGTAATGTTTGAAATACTAAAATTCATACATATGTTTAGAAAAAAGTTTAAATTTTTTGGTATAGTCGACCGGTCAATTCCGGCGCCGGAAAAGTTTAGCGGACGTGAATTCCGGTCGCCGGAAAAACCCTTTTCCGGTCACCGAATGGACCGGTCGACTATACCCATAAATTTCTTATTTTTTTTCTAAGTATGTATTGTTTATTAAAGTTAATTTTTATGTCTAGGAATTAGTTTAAATATTTATTTTGAAAATTAATTGATTATTATTTTCTTTAGATTATTTTTTTAAGTAATTATTTGGATAAGCTTAATAATAAAATAATACTATTTTATATGCTTAATATATTAAACATTACGATTGCTTATTAAAATAATATTCAATGAAAACATATTATCTTATAGAAATGCTCCCCTACCCTTTAGGGTTTAGTTTTTTATGTGGCAATGTCACGTCTGCAATTTTTACTTTTAGGGTTTAGTTTTTTATATTAGGGTTTAGTTTTTTTTATAGTAGGGTTTAATTATTTTTGGTAGGATTTTTATTAACTTCCTTATAAATTCCAATGTCACGTCATCCGTGTGCACATTAAGCATGCCCACGGTGGGCATTGGAGCATTATTCTATTATCTTATATGCTTAATACTAATATTTTAAAGATTACGAGAATTTATTAAACATAATAATACTTAAATTTGTAATAGTAATAATAATATTGTTGTTTCCGTGTTTTATAGGAATCTCAGCCCCCATGGTTTCGTCGAAAGCATTTGATCAACAAGAGAATGGATGTCACTAACTATTATAAGATATGAATCTTGGATGATCTTACAGACGTACTGACCGATAGTCACACCAGTTTTCATTTAGTCAGTAGATTTCAAGATGGACCTTTCGGACATTTTCTCAGTTGGGAGCTAGGGCACAACAGTAGAATATTGCTAAACTCAGTTATATCTCGCTGCATTGTTACGGAGCAAGGAATTTGGTTCCACATTAGAGGCCAAAACATAGAGTACACCATGTAGGACCACGCTCTAATTACAGGATTGAAATTTGGGCCTACAGAGTTTGATCCTAGGATTGCCAGGAATCCAAGGGAATCGCATTTTTTCCAGCTCGTCTGTGGCGGTCAAAATCAGAAGGCGACATGGTTGATCTCGCATCTTAAGAAGGACGATTTGCTCAAGAACGATCCAGAAGGGGAAGTACGTGTGAAGCTAGCAAACTTGTTGCTGGCAAATTATTTTATTCTCGGTCACAACGCCCAGACTTCTGTCCACCCGTGGTTGTGGGAGTTGATCAATGATACATAATGATTCAATGATTTTCCTTGGGGTGCGTACACGTACAAGACCCTGCAGTACTATTTGAGGACGTTTAAGACAACGAGCAAGAAATATCACATTTACGGGCCGTCCTGGGCATTGATGATTTGGGCTTTCGAGGTGATGATAGGGTTTGGTGATGCATTTGCGGTTAGGTGTTCCACAAATGACGTGCCGAGGTGTCTGAGATGGATTTTTCTCAATAATTTTACTGACGTTATTGATGATGACGTGTACGGACACTTTGATGATGAGGAAGAAGAGATTTTGATGATCCATCCTGATGGAAATGAGATTGAAGAGGGTTACTTTCAATCGGTACATCTAGTAGACGCCTTGATGGTGAAGTTTCATGTCCCAACCAGTGCGTACATCGTCGTTGAATGCCCCCTCGACCGCGAGCTGTTCTTGAGCCACATCATGCCGTCAGAGATGTCAACTTGGAACCTCGGCATAGCTGGAGTACCTGGTCTACGAGGTTCATCGGGAATCTATCCGGTGACGGTACATCTTCATCCCATCCAGAAGGAGCCACTGGCTTTCACTTCGGAGAGGGTTCTTCTAGTAGGAGTGGCGGCCAGGATTGGGTTCCGCCAGGGATGTCTAGGGAGGAAACCGTTGCGACAATGAGATCATCATGAACCAGTGCAGAGAGCTAAAAGCGACGAAGAACAAACTCCTCACGATGGTAAAGAAGTGGTTGGGTAAGGGAATCAGTAAGGCCATTGGCTTCATCAGCTGCGGGACTTCCACTATGTCCACTCCAGTAAACTCGCCCCGGCGGTCGAGCTCTCCCCACAATGTTTTCTCTACACGGGAATCGGATTTCGCAGCCACTACTGTTTCGACGAGCCATGAAGTGAATGAGCCCCTCGAGCCTGTAAGTGCAAGAACGGACACCTCGCTCCCTATCTATACAGACTCATTCATCGACCCCTACACTGGCCATGACCCGAGTAATGTATACTCTTTGGCGTTCACTTCCATCTTCGGGTAGGTAGAATATATTTGATTGTTATCTTTCTTTGACATTTATTTTTATTGAATTTCGTATATGCTTATTCAAACATACATTTATCGTACAAGACCCTCAATTCAGTCCATTCAGTAGTAGCGGGCCCCTATCGACCTACATTCCTATTTTCGGCAAAAATTATGTACCGATTCTTGGCGATACATATGAACAGCCCCAGAACACTATGCCCGAGTTCTTGTCCAACACGCCTGATTTCTCGACTCTAATCCTATCATCCTCAACCGCCACTCACCCCAACATTACGATTTGTGATCAACCGAGGTGTGCTTTCTCAGTCGAGCTTAGGTAGGTATTTTTTAATATTGTTCTCAATTTCTCATTTACATGCAATTTTTCTTATGTTTCCGCAATCCGAATTTTTTTAAATAATTATGTATAAATAACTAAATAATCATTATAATCCATATAATTCATTACTAATACCATGTCTTAAATATTTTTATAATTATTTTGTCTTGTAAAGAAGCGTAATTACAATTAATAATTAAAATTTAAAAATTAAAAATTAAAAAAATATTATATTCATGTTTTAATTAAAGAATGTTTTAATTTATTTCCTTTTCATATAGTCTACTAGATCGAGTATTAGTGGATCCCAAAAACGGAAAGCCCTCCCTAAAAGGTCGTCCAATCGTGCTTCATCGTCTTCTTCATGCAGTTGAAGTACTTATCTGCCCCCACAAGTCCCGACTTGGCCCCCAACGGAGGTGATCTCGTCATTCAAAACATTTGTCAAATCAGACAAGCCCCAATGCCCTTTTAAAGTTATAGATTCAGTTGGTCTTCTAAGGCAATCTGATTTCCAAATCATTACAACCAGGGAGTGGGATTGTGTGGTATGTAAAAGACGCCATAATTTTTAACCCGGTATTATATTCATTTCTTAATTAAATTATGGTTCTAACATGTACGTCTTCACTACGCAGAGTTTTGACCTTGCCCTAATGACCTTGCGTCAGATGCTAAAAAGGTCCTTTGAAGTTAAGCCTGAGTGGCGGGACGGAAGATTGATCATATGCCCTTGTTTTGTCATCGTAATTATTCAAAATTTTAATCACTTTTGACATATGTCACTGACTCATGCCTTTACTAACTATTTATTGTGATATGTATACTTTGTTATTTATTTCAGATGGATCTTAAAGCGGATTATGGTAAATTGATGAATGAAGCAAAGGCTCTCTTTGGTGGTACCCCTGAAGAACGAAGAGGCCCAAGCTACTAGACTCATGTTAAAACCTACATAGGAAAGGAGTGGAAACCTAATCAATTTTTGACGGATTTGATTAAGGGGGAAGGTTTGCCGCTAGGTATCCCTAACTGGTGGAGCACAACTATGGTAACAATTTTCCGTAAATTTGATTTATTTTCAAGACATTTATTTATATTGTTTTGATTTAATATCTGACATGAAGCAATTTTTATTAATTATGTATTTAATTTATTGTGTAGCTTGTCATTCCATGGGTTGTTACAAGTGAAGAATGATATGTTGTGTGCTTTGTCAACTGATGGAAAAAAAAAAATTCAAGTTATGGATCCGGAGTTTTGGGACCTCGATGAAGAATCGCAACATGAAGTTCGGTTCGATATGATGCCCTTGAAAATCCTTTTGCCATATTGGTTAGCTAGTGGGGGATATTGGATCTCAAACATATATGGTTGGCTGAGGTGGCTCTCTCCTTCAAAATTGGTTTTGCCCCCGAAAGAAGAGATGAATAAGAGTGCTCGTCCTAATAGTGACGGTCTGATCGCAATAATACATATGGAGCGCTTCATTACTGGATGTCCCGATATAGAAGATGCAGATCAACATTTAGACCATTATCGAGAGCTTGTTGCCTGCAGGATATTCAGTTACTGTTGTTAGTTGTTGCTCCATTATCGAATTTTTGTGATATTCGCCTTGGATGTTTTTTTGCTATAATTAATTATCTTTGTTTTATTTGCAAGTTTCATTCTAACAATTTTAAAATCAGAAACTTATAGTCTCAATTATATTTGTCTTAACTTTATAAGTATTCGTGAAATTATATGTTTATATTTTCATGGATTTTTGAAATCATATTGAAATTGAATTAAATAGCACTATTCTAAAAAATGTCAAATTAAGAATTAACTTTCATAATATATCGTACGAACTTAGATTATTAGAGATTAAATTGGTTAAACTATTACTAATTTCGATCCACACAATTGAAAATTAATTATTTTATTCATCAAGTGCTTTAACGTGCATCATACGGGAACATATACTAGTAATATTATTAATTACTAACAAATTCTGTGAAAATTCAAGTTAAATCATTAATTGAATTAAAATTCATTTAAATTGAAGAACTACTAATCTGATAAATTGGGGGCAGTTAGGGCCAGTGTGACCAGGTTCGTCGCAGTGCAGACATCTACAAGGTCTATGACCTCGACGACGACCTCATTCGCCTCTGTCTCTGATTCTTCTTTCCCTCAGACGACCCGGTAGACATTTCTGAATCGGTGGTAGGACCTCAATGTTGTAATACTGCGGCAATGTCCATAGATATTTTTTCAAAATACTATGAATTGGCACGTTGAAACATGCCTCGTACGTTGTCCGTCTGTAAAATATGGAGACGTAATCCACCACGTTCTCTCCATTCTTCCTATAATTAAAAAATTCAGGAGTTAACATATGCTTGTTATCGTGAAATTTAGTGAATTAAAATAATTGCTATGAATTTCATTACTTGATTCCCGCCATCGCGTGAGCACAAGAGAGACAATCAAACTGCCACTGGTGGCATTCACACACGTGCTTTTGCAGGTCCACCTTGACTTCCCGTCTAGCCGTTCTCACTTTATAATGAGGAGCATTGCCAATCCGCGTAGCCTTGTAGGTATTTGCCATTTCCAATTGCACTACCATTTTCTCCTCGCCTCTTCTGTGATAGGATGGTTGTCATTCCTGCACTTTTCCCGTCGCTCATTGAACCATTCTTCGATGATGAGCCTAACAACATCTAGACCAGCGCAGATCGGCAGACGTCGGGCCCATAGAAGGCTATTATTAAAAGATTCTGTAGCGTTCATTGTTTTAAAAAATGGTCGAGGCGCACATTCTGAGGCGCGCCTCGGTTCCGAACGGTAGGAAAACGTGTTGGAGGCGGCGCCTCAGTAGGCCAAAATGAAACGTGCGTCTCTGTTTAGTGAGGCATAGGAATCGATTCGAGAATCGGCGAGGCGGTCGGAGGCGTAAGATCCAAGTGAAATGTGAAAATTTAATTTTTTTATATTTAATTTAAGCCTAATATCATTTGGGCTTTATAATTAATCACCTAATTAATTATGGGCTAGAAAGATTATGCCCTAATTCAACCCTATTTCATAGTGATTAAGAAAAGAAAGAGAATAAATATTTACTGATTTCTGGCTACTGAGTTCATCGTCTCCTCTCTGTCTCACGCCACTGTGGACAAAGTTGCGGCTCCGGCGTGGCTACAACACTGTTCATCATCTTCTCCGAATCACGAGTTCTCTACAGGTTTCTTTTCTACTCTTCTCTTTTGTGTGAGTTGAAATATAGAATTATTGACTCTATGTAGGGAGTATAAGTATTAAGTAGTAATAGTATTAAATAATATTATTAGTTGACAACTTGACATAGCTGTTTGTTTTATCCTCATAAACGTGTACCGCTGCATGTACTGCGGCTGTCAATATGTTGAATATTTTATTAATATTTATAGTATTACATGTGTAGGGAAGCAGCCACTATGTAGAATATTTTATAATATATAAAGTGTCAGTGCATGAATTATGAGTAAGTTAGTTTTGTACTAATTGGTATGTTACAGTTATGTTACGGTATAAACTAATTATGGATGCTATATAAATATTAATATCAGAATATCATCTATCACAATCACATATAATAAAATTTATAAATTAAGATATATATTATTATTTGTTAGAAATTTAGTATAATTGGTTAATATTTGTAAGTTTTTTGGAAGCTCTGACGATGAGTGGTCCGGCGCGAAGAGACCCGGCATGGAATCATGCAAGTCAAATCGAAGTGCCGGCTCAAGGTACTAAAAAAGGCTACAAGTACTTAAAATACAATTACTGTAGCAAGTCAATTACGGGAGGAGTCAAGAGAGTGAAGGAACATTTGGCCGGCACCCACAAAAACGTGGCTGCATGTACAAAGGTGCCTAATGAAGTAAAGAAGATGATGTCAGATTACTTGAAAGCATATGAAGACGCAACACACTCAAAGCAGCGAGACTTTGAGGAGATGGTTGATGCAGGTTCCTATTTTGGTGCTGCTGGAGGACCTAGTGGAAACGTTGCAGAGGGTAAGGGTCCTTGCCTCGACAATAGAGGTGTCAGAGGGCTTTGGATTGATACATGATCAATGAAGTTGAAAATGCAAATGTTGATACTGTTCTTACTCCCACAATTCCCAAAGAGCACCGGAATCGAGTTTGTTTGGATATTGGGAGATTCTTTTTTGAGAATGCAATCCTATTTAACTGTGTTAGAAGTCCATCATTTGTTAACATGGTGCGCTCAATTGGGAGTTATGGGCGAGGGTTGAAGCCACCATCGATACATGAAATGTCATCTTGGATCCTTGAGGAGAAAGTGAAGACAACATCATCACTAGTAGATGAAATCAAAGCAACTTGGAAGGACACGGGGGTTACATTGTTATCAGATGGTTAGTCAGATATGAGGAATAGAAGCCTTATCAACTTTCTTGTTAACAATCAACGTGGGACAATATTTTTGAAAACTGTAGACGCAAGTGCTATTATAAAAAATGCTGAAAAGTTGTTTGAGTTGCTTGATGAAGTTGTTGAAGAAATTGGCAAGGAACATGTTGTCCAAGTGATCACGGATAATGCAGCTGCATACAAATCAGCTGGGGTAATGAGAAAAAGGACAAGTTTGTATTGGACTCCATGTGCAGCTCATTGCATTGATCTAATGCTTGAAAGGATTGAAGATTTGACACAGCACAAAAGAGTTTTGATTAAAGCGAAGAGGGTACCAATTTCATCCACAACCATCAGTATGTTTGACCATGGCAAGAGAGTTTGCTAAAAAAGATCTTCTCCGATCTGCTGCCACTCGATTCGCCACTGCATATCTTACGTGGGCTGGGGGTTTTCACCTTTTGAAGGGTTACTTCCCCCGAACCTATCGAAAATATCCGACAAGAGCGGGGAATCTCCTGTGGGGACCAGATGTTTCCAATTCTTCATCTCATCTTGCTTATGTCAAGTCATGGACTGGTTTCTTCAGCCCTTTTTCTATGTGCTGGTGTTCTATATGACTGACATAAGACTCGACTTGTTAGATATTACGGAGGTTCAGTGAGCACCATGCCGAATCTCCCTACCATTTTCTTCTTTTCCACTTTGGCCAATACGAGTTCATCTGGTACTAGTAGTTTTATCGGGGAATTTCTCATCTTAGTAGGAGCTTTCCAAATAAATAGTTTAGTAGCAACATTTGGAGATCACCTGAGAAACGCTTGAGCAGACAAGTGAACAACAGGAACTCAGAAGACGAAAGGTTAGACTCGTTCAGCCACACTATCCATCCGGCACAAGGCACAGTGCGGCGGACCTGCTCAGCTACGGCAATCCCCGCAACCTCAAGGTGGCAGTGCAACAGAATGATTCGATATTCGATTCTGACTTTCGTAGGGCCGCCATGAGTTGAAACAACCATTACAAGAAATGTTTGTTTCAAGAAAATGGAGTGGATGTGCATGGGCCAAAAAAGAGGAAGGCAAAGCTGTGAAAAAAGATTATCATGGCTGAGGCACTTTGGAAACTGTGGTTTATTGTATTAAGACCACAAAGCCTCTTGTGGATGTGTTGAGAGTGGTTGGTGGTGAAAGGACACGGGCGATGGGATTTATTTATGGTGCTATGGATGAGGCCAAAGTGAAAATTGCAAAGAATTTGAATGATGAACTTGGTTCCTACAAGGAAATTTGGGATATCATTGATGAGAAGTGGGATAAGCAAATGCACCATGACCTACATGCAACTGCTTATTATTTGAATTCTCGATTCCGGTATAGTCAAAATGTGTCCGAGTATAGAGCGATCAAGAAAGGCTTGACGAATTGTATGGAGAGGATGATCAAAGATGACGAGCTTTATCTCAAGGTTGATCTCCAACTTGATGACTACAAAAACAAGAAGGGATCATTTGGCTCTAAAGCATCGTTGGCGACATACCAAACTTGTGCACCCGGTGAGAACTTAATTTGATTAACTATTTCATTTAGTTGATTTATTAAATATTTTATTTAAATTTTAATCATTCAATATCTTATATAGTTGACTGGTGGGAACGTTTTGGAGATGATGTTTCCGAACTCAAAGCATTTGCAACAAGAATTCTTGGTCTTACTTGCTCGGCTTCGGCGTGTGAACGTAATTGGAGTACGTTCAATCAAGTGCATACAAAGAAAAAGAATCGTCTATCCATAATGAAGCTCAACAAGTTGGTGTACATCATGTACAACAAAAGGTTGAAGCACAAGCACTTTGATAAGAAACAACAAAAGGTGGAAGAAGATTATTGAGGACATTCCTTCCGATGATGAGTGGATAGCTAATCCAAATGAAGAAGATAACTCCATTAATTGTAATAATGATTTGGATGAGAGGGTAGGTCCCTCTACTTCAAATAAGAGGAGAAGGTTTGGGGGTGTGTTTTGGAATATATTTGAAATTTATAAATTCTAATTATATATTTAGATATTTATATAATTATATTCACATTATCAATATTTATGTGTAGGACTTTTGGATGAGGATATTGATGAGGAAGGAGGTGGAGAAAGTGGGGATGATGAATGAAGAAGATGACACTTAGTATGTTTGATTTGATTTATTATTGAATTGGATGAAACTATGATTGTGTGGAATTTTATTATTTTAGCTTGCAATTTTAAGACTTTTTTGATTTGGTGTTGAGTTTATGGTATTGGACTTCATTATCATGTTATGAATTTAGTACCTTTGGAGTCTATTTAGCTATGAAATTATTATTAGTTTTTATTTAAGGCCTACGCCTCGATTCTTACGCCTCGGTTCGAATCGATTCTTACACCTCGTGATGCTATAGGAAAATGCCTCGGTTCTCGATTTAGTCTTTTAAAACATTGGCAGCGTTGGACGTCATATTGCTGACTTGTCTAGCATCGCACCCAGATCGAGACCATTTTTCAGCTCCGATATTTATCAATCTCTTGTAAACCACCCTGCTAGTGGCACGGATCCCTGACATGAATGTCCCAAACTCCATCTTGTCATACGTGTATGCAGCATGTTAAAATTGCTCGCCAACATTCTTTCCGTACATTGCGAGATTCTTGGCAAGATGATAGTAACAGAACCCGTGCTTAGCTTCGGGGAACACGACTTGGATAACATGTATGATAGACGTATACTGATCGGAGACAAACAACGTACTCAGACATGGACCATATGCCATTTGGAGGCATTGCATGAACCATGTCTGACTCGTGATCTTCAGTCGGCCCTATTCCATATGCCAAAGGGAATAGTTGCTCGTTCGCATCCTTCGCCACAGCTACAAACATTAAACCGTGAGCATTTCCCTTGAGATACGTGCCGTCAACAACTATAACTGGCCGGATATATCCATTTTGCCAAGCGAATCGCGTCGTGCCTAGAGCAATGAAAACTTGTTTGAACCATCCATCTGGACTAATCTCGTGCTCGGTGACTGTCTCCGGATTAGTGATCCTCAACATGTAAAGGTAACCAAATAGATCATTGAAGGACTCCTTGTGTTTTCCGTATACCATCTCGATTGTGGCATTTTGTCCCTTCAAGCACACATCGTAGTTGGCATCGATGCCGAACTCGGATTTCAACTCGTTCTGAATAATTTGGGGCTTTATTATCTGAGAATCACGGAGCAATCTTTTCGCAAAAATTGAATCGATCACCAATGCGTGGACCTTCCTCTTATGAATGGTATTTGTTAGACCGAATTCGCTGCATGTGTGCTCCTTGTCGAATATCAATATAGTCCAAGGCCCGCCCTCGCTAGTGAGAAAAATTATAAAGGGGCATTCTTCCGATAATTTGCACGTCATTAGCATTCTTGTCGTATCTAATTTGATGACCTTATATTCTTTCCTCCTGTTTAAATGCCACAAACCCACTGCGATCCAGATTTCATCCTTGAAGAAGAAAACTGAGTGCCTCGAGAGCTCGTCAATATTCATGAGATCCTCGTGATACACTGCTGAATCACGAGGCCGGGCATGGACTAATAGGACAATCCAATTACTCATGTGGTCGGTGTCCGTATCGACCACTGCTTCACCATTAGGCAAATTTGGGAACATCATCCCAAGGAGTTTCTGCATACCCCATTCCTGTTGTATCCAAGCAGTCCACTCTGCAAATAAGGCCCTATTCATCTGCCTACCATCAAGGTATAGATTGGTCTCGCCTTCGTTCTCTGAGGTCTCCGAGCTCTCTTCAGGTTCCGGGATGTAATCTTCGTCATCCTCGACTGATTGATTGTGGTCTAGAATGGCATTTTCTTGCATGATATTTTCATGATGAAACGGATCCCCACCAACGTTGGTGCTCTTGCCGAGATATATGCCCCCTATCTAGTTACTGGAAGCAACAACCCTCCTGATCTGATCCAGGATTGGCATCCTGGTTGTAAAATTCAAATAGGCCCGCGTACGGCTGCGATTGATCGAAGGTAGGGACATATGGAGAGGATGCTCCGACATATGAAGATGATGGCCCAACATGTGAAGATGATGCTCCGTCTTCGTCTTCACGAATATCGTTGGCGTAAAACCAACATTGGATAATTCAACTAATTTCTCTTCTCTTGTCAAACGTGATTTCACATTCTGTCCACGGTTGGTCGTCCTCATATAAAAAATATCAAAATCGGAGTCCGTCAGGTTGCAATAATGAGATATGTTGTATCTCAAGTTGTAAATGGATATCCCATGAGAAGAAGATAATGGAATATTTATCTCTTGGCCGCTTTCATAACTACAATCATCTCAGTTACCCCCTATATTTAACATTCACGTAGACCAAATCTATCTGTAGTCAAATAATTAAAATTTAACTAATTATCAATTACAAATAAATATAAAATTACTAAATTATATAAGTTCAAATACGAAATGTTAGGAGACCAAATTTAATTCAAACATCACAAATATATACTAATTTCTAATTAAATCACTTAACAGAATTAATTTAAATAAAATAATAATTAATTAATTTTAATAATAAATCTTTAAGCTCATTCCTAAAAATATTAATTAAATTTAATAAATAATCCATACTAAGAAAAAAAAAATTATGGGTATAGCCAACCGGCCAATCCAGTGACCGGAAAAGGGATTTCCAGCGACTGGAATGACCGGTTGCCTATACCAAAACATTTCATGTGTTTTTCTAAACGTATATATAAATTTTAATATTTCAAAAATTACAAATATATACTAATTTTGAATTAAAACACTTAAAAAAATTAATTTAAACAAAATAATAATCAATTAATTTTCAAAATAAATCTATACACTAGTTCCTAAACATAAAAATTATATTAATAAATAATACATACTAAGGAAAAAAAAAATTATGGATATAGTCAACCGGCCAATCCGGTGACCGGAAAAAGGCATTTTCCAGCGACCGGAATCCATGTCCGGTCGGCACTTTTCCGGCGCCGGAATGACCGATTGCCTATACCAAAATGTTTCATTGTTTTTTGTAAACATATATATAAATTTTAATATTTCAAAATTACAAATATATACTAATTTCGAATTAAATCATATAAAAAATTAATTTAAATAAAATAATAATCAATTAATTTTTCAAAATAAATATTTTAACTAATTCCTAAACATATAAATTATATTCAATAAACAATCCATACTTAGAAAAAAAAATGGGTATAGCTAACCGGGGCCCCTCCGGTAGCCGGAAAATGGAGTTTCCGGTGACCGGAAATGATGTCCGGTCAACATTTTTCCGGCGCCGTAGTGACCGGTAGGCTATACCATAATATTTTCTTTTATTTTCTAAACATATATATAAATTTTAATGTTGCAAACATTATAAATATATACTAATTTCAAATTAAAACACTTAAAAGAATTAATTTAAACAAAATAATAATCAATTAATTTTCAAAATAAATCTATAAACTAGTTCCTAAAATTGAATTACGACATGTTAAGAAAATTTAATTAATTTCTAAAATAAATTCCTAAACTTCTTACTAAGCATATAAATTCGATATTAAACGATTATCTATATTATTAGATAATCTGAAAATATGATGAAGCAATGTAGTTCGGTATCATCCTCGGTGATAAACCCTTATAATCTCTCGTTTTCCTCTTCCTCAGCTCAAATGTGTTTACTTTTTCTCCTAACAATTATTTTGATGAGTTGTTTTTTTTAAAAAAATTCTATTCGCAATTTTAAATGTTGTATATATTGAGTTTCGTATGGTGTGGTTGGCATAGGATACCAAAATTTATTACTTTATTACTGTTTCGTCTATGATATAACAGACGAAAATTGAATTATTTGCACCAAAAAAGCAGTCGAAATTGTATACTGAAACATTCACGCATGCATGCATACATGATAATAGATTCCTCCTAAAAATTTATTAGTAATACTGTTGATAATAAAAATTATAAATAAAAGAAAAAAATTAAGAGATGTGCCACTTCAGAGACTTCATCATTGAAAAATAATTAAGAGTGGCCCATTGCTAGTTTTTAAACATAAAAAGTGGGACCCATTACACATTAAAATAATTGAAAGGGTAGTTTTTATATTTGTTTCTTTAAAATGGTAGATAAGCATATATTGAATAGTTATTATAGTCTTTTATTTTCCAATCCATCGCATCCTTTGCTTTCGTATCGACTACAACAAACTCGCATTTTAACAACCGAAAAATCGGTTGCTAACATAGGAAAATCGGTTGCTAATGTGTCTTAGCAACCGAATACCAACCGAACACAAAGGTCGGAAATATCATCGTCGGCGGCGTAGCTAGCAACCAAATATATTCGGTCGGTAAACTAGCAACAGATCTCCAACTGAGAAGTCGGTCGCTAAGTGTCGCAACCGATTAGCAACCGATTTTCCGTCGTAGTTTAACGACCGACTGTGATCGGTCGGTGGATTGAGGAGGGGTCCGGCAAGAGTTTCGGTCGGTAGTTGGTCGGTATTTAACGACTGATTTTTAGCAGTCAGTAATTGCCGACTGAAGTTTCGGTCGTTGCTAATGACTGATTTTACGTGCATTGGCTTTTTATTGAATTTTTCAATATTATTTACCTGCTCATCAACATAAAATTCTAAAACAACATCAACATGAATAGAGAATTTACTTTCATACTACACCCCAAAATGTAAAAAACCAAATGTCTTTAATCTAACAACATCAAATCCGAGATCCACCACCACAATAACGTCATTCGATTCAATCTTTTCAAACTAAGTCCAATCCAAACTAAAACGAACTGAATCCAATCCAAATCAAAATATGTAAAGTCTAATCCATAATTAAATTAGTCAAAACATAAGCTAAGAAGGTGGAGTGCCTGACCAATGCCTCATAATATGCTCCAGTTGACCCTTTATACGTGCTTGTTCCTCAGCCTGTTTCTGAACCTGCTCCTGAAGCTCTGCCGGCTTTGTTTCACTTTGTATGCGCTCTTCTCGCTCGGCATTTAATTGAGTCTGCAAAGTGCTTAACTGTTCCTCCATGGCTGCACGACTTAAGTCAGACGATGTCTCCCCCAATGACTATGACTATGACTGTGTTGCTGTTGTATAACAACATCCTTGACCAAAAAGCGTATTTTTCTTCTCAAGGGCCTTGGCCACTCAAAGATATATCGCGTTCATATCAACCTCGCGTCACTTATGATTGAACCAGAAGCTGTATGACTTGGCCTCAAAACCCTGCTACACAAATATACATGAAATAATTGCAGCACATATACATTATGCTTGAATACAGATAATATTGTGACAAACATATACCCCCTCGATACAGTAGCTCTGATCAAACCATGAACATTTGTAGATATCGTATCAGCAACATGAGAAGTCATAGCAGCGTCTGATGTGGGTGTCAAACCCCCTATATTCGTAGCTGAAGATGAAGGGTGTGTCGCGTTGGATCCATTCATTCCAGCTGATTCACTTCCCATGTTCCTACAATGCTCTCTAGGTGTGGAACCCTCCATACTTGCAGTGGCTGCAGATGGGACACGTGACTAGGTGGGACCGGTCTGAACAAGTTGATGCGCTTTGCCCATAGAGCTTCTCCAGCGCACCGGGAGCCGGGGGCTCGAGCCCGCGCGCGAGCCCAGTGCGCGCTGGCGAGCCCCGCCTCCGGCGAGCCCGACACGCAGAAGTGAGCTCGGCTCGCGCCCTCCCCTCCCCTCCCCCCTACGCTGACATCATTATGATGTCAGCCAGGTTAATTTTTTTTTTTAAATCGAATTTCTTGCGAAAATAAAAATAAAAAAAAAATCAGCCATTGGAGAGCAACGGCTACTCCCAAACGGCTATTTCCCCTCCATCTATATATACACACTATCACAAATCAATTCTCACACCTCAAAAATCATCTACACTTCTCATATTTCCTACAAAAATCATCTATCACAAAAAATTCATATTTCCTACAATTTTCTTCATCAATATGTCGAGCTCTTCCGAAATTGAATCCGATTCCTCCTTATCCTCCGGCGAACTCGATGCGATGTACCAACAAATCCAGAAGACTGCCGAAATTGCTCGCAAATTTAAAGAAGTGAAGAAGAAGAAGAAGAAGAAGAAGAAGAAGAAGGAAAAAGCCACTGAGTCGGCAAAACGCCGAAGGTATCCCGTTCGGCGAATGATCAATCGGGATCGAGTCATAGGAGCGGCCCAACTTTTCTCTGACTATTTTGCTGATAGTCCGACTTACCCCGACAATTTGTTTCGTCGACATTTCCGAATGTCAAAGCATCTGTTTTTGCGCATCGTTCAAGTATTGGAGACTCACGTCGAGTATTTCCAACAACGACATGATGCAATAGGCAGGCCGGGTTTCACAGCGATCCAGAAGTGCACCGCCGCTATACGTCAACTCGCCTACGGGGGTCCCGACGACCAATTCGACGAGTACTTGCGGATGTCGGAGACTACCGCTATAGATTCGTTGAAGAACTTTGCATCGGCAATTCAAACCATCTTTGGTGGTCATTACTTGAGGAAGCCAACCGGAGATGATTGTCAACGAATTCTGGCAATGCACGAAGCTCGCCACGGCTTTCCAGGGATGCTCGGTTCGATCGACTGCATGCACTAGGCATGGAAGAACTGTCCAGTGGCGTGGAGGGCCCAGTACACACGTGGAGATAAGGGCCACCCTACCATCATCCTTGAGGTTGTTGCATCTCACGATCTGTGGATATGGCACGCTTTTTTCAGGGTAGCTGGAGCGCTCAACGACATCAGCGTTCTCAATCAATTGCCGGTGTTCAGCGACGTCGTCAAAGGAATAGCACCTCTGGTTCATTTCCTCACCAACGGAAGGCAATACAACATGGGCTACTACCTTGCTGACGGGATTTATCCGAAGTGGTCCGTTTTTGTTGCAGCCCCACCACACACCACTGATGAAAAAGTGGACCGTTCCAAAGTTCTGCAAGAGGCGGCGCGCAAAGATGTGGAACACGCTTTTGGCGTTTTACAAATCCGTTGGGACATGGTTAGTGGCCCATCCCGACTCTGGTATCGTGATAATATTCAAGATATCATGTATGCTTGTATTATTTTGCATAACATGATAATCGAGGATGAAGGAGCAAACGCTACAAATTGGGCTCCCCCAGACGAGGAAGCCTCTACTTCTGCTAATGGTGGAGTGTATCGAGGAGCTACCGATTCATTTCAAGAGTACTTGGAGCGGAACGCGTCGCTACGCGATAGGACCAAACATAGCGATCTTTACAATGATTTGGTCGAAGAGATGTGGGCGCGTAGAGGCCTAAATTAGTTTGCGTATTTTTAAAATTATTTCTCTTATGTTGTACTTTGTTTGTTTAAATCAATGTTTGTTTTAATTTAATAAAAAAATATTCTAAAAAATATGATACTTTTTTAATTGAAAATAAAATTAAATAAATAAATAAAATTGAAATTAAAATGAATTAAAAAACAAATAAAAAATTGAATAAATAATTAATTAAAAATAAGAGAGAGCCCGAGGGAGAGGCTTGCGGCTGGAGACAAAATCTGGAGAGAGCCCCTCCCTACCGGAATAGTGGAGATGCTCTTACCACTCTCTCTAGGTGCCATCTGCAATTAACACAACAAATTAACAAAATATAGAAACAATATTTACTAACAGAAGAATGTAATAAACTTTACATATGTGAATCACACAAAAATAAATTCTTGTAGCACTAGTCATCGTCGTCATAATCATCATCAACATCATTATCATTCACCATCGTCACTAGTTATAGAATTATCATATTCTTCAGAATGTTATCACTAGTTAACTAACTTGGTTTAAATGAGTTTAATTTTCTATCAAGAAGAGTGCAGGCTCTAACCAGAATTGAAGTTATTAGGATTGAACTTCTTTATTTTTAGGCATACTTATATCTGTGCTACCATGGAATACACTACTACTATTTAGTTATTTTTAGATTTTTTTTACCTAAGTCTTAAACTTCATTCATTATCCTTCTTCAAATAAGTTTGAAACAGAACACCTTCAAATAAGTCTAAATTTGAAGAAGCAACCAAACTGACTCAAGAAGCAATTCTATGTGAAATCAATAATAATAATACTAATAAAAGCATAACGAATAAAAGAATATAGAGATAGAACCTGCCTCATAGACCTCCTATGCAATGCCCAGAAAATTTTAATCCAAATTTTCCAATTCTCCCATAATCTTAATGATTGCCTACAGTTCAAGTAAATGAAAATTGAACAAAAGAGTGGAAAAAAAAAAAAAAAACAGAGAAAGCCATACGCATCAATAATTCTCCTCAAACAACAATTCTCCACCACCAAAATTCTCTACCATTTTTTGGTGATTTTGTTGATCCAACCACAAGATATGGACATAGATGACATGTATATAATAGAGCCAAACATACTGCAGACTTATGAGCTTCTCATCAAAGCATTATGTAAAAGAAGAAATAGTTCACGTCCTTATTGCATCTACTAACATTTGCTAGAAATCCATTTAGCAATCTGAACAAGAATTCAGCATTTTAACTAATAGTTTATAAGCTTGCTATATTTCATAGGTACCAGCTATAACTTTTCTCAACGAGGTTCGATTGTTTCTTGAAGCCAGGCTGAATAAATATTGAAATACAAAAAATAAATGATTAGCTGAATCATTCATGACGATTGCTAGATTTATCCTAGGGCAAAAACAGAACACCTTCTTCAAATAAGTTTGAATTTGAAGAAGCAACCAAACTAGCTCAAGAAGAAATTATGCATGAAATCAATAGAAAAAAAACATAACGAATAAAAGAATGTAAAGATAGAACCTGCCTCGTTCACCTCCTATGCAATGCTGGAAAGTTTTTGTTGGGAACCCTTTGAAACTGAGTTTTGATAATACTATTAGAAACCACACTTAGATATAGATTTTAAGTGGAACAGGCTGGTCTCCGTGTTTGGATCAGTCAAGCTTTACCCGGACAGGTTGCTCATGTAAAGGTCAAGGTTGGAAGTGCAACCTGGTACCTAAACCACCCAATTTGTCATACTATTCCATTAAGTAAATTGTCTATGTAACCTGTTCTTACCATGCCAGAAGATCTCACACGAAGGTTACAAAGAGACTGAAGACAGTTCGAGGTATAGGAAGCTCGACCTATGAAGACCAACCTGAGCTGTGGTTGAGAAACCTGTTCTCACCCAACGACAAGAATTGTGTCAGTGTACGGTACTGCAAATCCTGACACACTTCCAACGGCTCTATTTCAAATGCTTCTCTATAAATACCTCAACTCATTCCAAATTGAAGTACGGGATACTCAATATATAAGCCGAAATGCTGCAGAAATCTCAAGCTGAAATTCATTCAATCAACACTCGAAATCACTAGAGCTTTCCTAAGTGTTGATCTTTGTAGATTTCTGATCTCTCTGGAAACTGTCTTACTAGAACACATCACACACACTCTCACTACCATCAAAGTTAAAAACCTAGTGTAGTTGATTGAGTTGTATTCCTTACGACGATAGCTATTCACAGCTTTCTAGTTTGGATATTAACGCTAGTTGTTTAGCGTTGGTAAGATTGTATGATAGTTTGTATGTAAGTAAGAAGAGACACGACTCAAGAATCGTGCTAGATTCAGTCTAAGAGAAAGACTTGAATTTGGACTGGACCTCCACCAGTGTTAAAAGGAGCGAAAAATCTCAAATTAAGGGATTACAGATTCGACGGAATCTGGCATGGACGTAGGAGCTGTTTACTCCGAACCACGATAAAAACTCCTAGTGTCTCTCTTGTTATTTACTTATTCATTTACACAGTTTGCATGTTCACAACCTGCACCACTGTAACCTGTCTTGCATGAACACTTGTCTGAACTAAAGTTTCCTTTGAAAACTGTTTTGAAACCTATTAGCCAATCTTTCCACCAAACTTCCGCACGCATGTTAGTTTTGCAAGCTCAGCAGTTTACTGATTGAGCTGGAAAAACTAAACTGCTCTGATAAACTGAAGTGACGACTCAGTAAGATCAAATTGTTTTGAAAAGTCAAAATTGTTGGCTAATTGGTGTATTCCCCCCCCCCCCCCATACACCAATAACTATTTATCGGGACCTACAAGTGGTATCAGAGTGGTGGTTCTTTTGACCACTGTTTCTGCATACTAGAAGTTTTATGTGCTTTTGTGTCAAATTGAACTAGATGTCTAGACTTGTGTTTGTGCATACATACATAAACTGTCATTATGGAAGCTTCACTTCCCCGCGTCTGCGAAGATTTCTCTGTGCAGGGATATGAAGACTGGAGTTTTCGAATTAAGATGTGCCTCCAAGCTCATCATGTGCTGATGTGGGATGTCATCGAGAATGGCCCAACACCAATCTACGAACCCTACGATACTGATGTTTCTGGAGATAAAGTTTCCGAAGCAACGTATGTACCAAAGATCAAAGATCCCAGAAAATACACAACCGAAGAAAGAAAGGAAGCTGGACTTGACAGCTTCGCAAAAGGATTGATCTCTAGCTCAGTTAAGGGAGTCCACCTGGCCAAGATAAGAAATCTTGGAACTGCAAAGGAAATGTGGGACACCTTAAAAGTCATAAGCCTTGGATCAACAGAAATGCTGGAAACAAGCTATCAGTGGCATGCAGTAAATTTGAAGAATTCAAAATGCAGCCAATGGAGACCATTGACCAACTTAAGAACAGATTCACAATAATCACTTTGGAGATCGCAGCTCTCAAGAAAGATAAATACACACAGCGCGAACTCAACCTTAAAGTTATCCAATCTCTCCCAGCAAGCTGGCATGTGTACAGTGCCATGCACCGTGGCAGGTCGGACATCAGCAACCTGTCAACCGAGCAACTATTTGATCTACTCATCGAGAATGAGTTTGAAATGATCAGACTTCACGGATCAGAATAAACATCGTCAAGCAAGAAGACTGAACCCGAAAAGAAAGAAAAGGATGATGCATTCAAAGCTGCATCAATTATAGAAGAAAAAGCAATCCCAAAGGACTTATGCTCCAAAATTGAGAAATTATTGAAAGACTATGCACTCATGGCTAGGAGAAATGAAAAGCTTGAAAAACGTTTCAACAAATTCCGTAAATATCACAAGGATTTCAAGAGAAATCAAACCACCCCTTCTTCCAACAAGAAAGGTGAAGGTATATCAAAACCCTCTAAATTCAATTCTTCTAACACTCCGTGGGTGGCTGTTTTGAATGTGGCAGATCATATCACTATAAGTCAGACTGCCCGGACTTATCAAAGGCTGAACGCGAAGCGCTCCGCGCAAAAAGAAAAGGAGATAAAAACCTTAAAAGTCCACATGGGTCAATCAGCTTTAAGGGAAGAAAACCTTAAAGAAATGCTCACTGAAAGGGATAGTGAAATCAAAAACCTGAATGGCAAACTGATGGATCTCTCAAAAGAGCATGAGAAGTTGTTGCAAAAAGAGCTCAAGCTTCAACAAGTCTTGATGAAAATGAACAAAAATGGTGAAAAGCTTGAAGCCTTGCAAGCTACCCAGAGACCTGCTCACATAAAGCTTGGCATTGGATTCCATGGTCAAACCAGCGGAGCCAAAGAGAAAGAGAAGGTCGTGTTCGAGAAAGAAAAAGGAGTGGTTGAAAGCAAAGCTCATCACACTCTACCAGACAAACAGCTCAAACTGAAGAATCCAGCTCGACAACCTCAAGCAATCTTGGTGAAGGAGCATGGAAAGCCTGCTATCAAGAAGCAGCAGCTAAGGACGTCAGTTGAACAGAAAAAGGTTGAGATTCCTAGGAAACTGTATGGTCAACCTGCTTATCAAAAGGGAAGCCAACCTGCTCCAAGAAAAGTGCAAACTGCTAGCAGAAGAAAAGCAGTCTCTCATCCAAGAACCATTCAAACTGCTCAATCACAACGAAACAATCACTATGAGCAGCGAGCAAATTGACAAACACTTGACTATGAAGGTTACTGGTACGATCATCATTGGTACCAATATCCTGAGCTGTTAAGTAGGCTCTATCAATTTCCATATGGAAGTGGATTTGGAACTGATTACATGCAGATGTGGATATATGGAGCAATGTTATCAAAATGATCATTATCAACCTGCTCATTATCAACAGAAGTCTGCATATGAAACCTTCCACTCAATAAACGAGCAATGGATCATGCCACGAGTCAACAGAAGGAGTTTCCAAAAGAAGAAGCTTGGAAACCAAGCTGCTAAAACTCAACTTGCTAACAAAGCACTGAAATTCATGTAGGTTGCTAAAACTATCTAAATTGCAGGATGGGAAAACTCAAAGGAGAAAGCGAGCAGCTCGCGGCGCGATCTGGATCATTGACAGTGGATGCACAAAGCATATGACCTGCGACAAAAGCTTGCTTACAAACTTCACTGAATGTGATGGACATCTAGTTGCTTTTGGAGGAGACTCTAAAGGGAAAACAAGAGGTTACGGTAATTTAGTTGTTGGTAAAACAACAATATCTAATGTCACATATGTTGAAGGTTTAAATCATAATCTCTTTTCAGTAAGCCAGTTCTGCTCTACTGGAAAAAGAGTAGAGTTTTCTGCTAACACATGTGCTATAAAGAACAAGGAAGGAGAAGAAATTCTTCTTACCGGTATCTTGCAGGATAACTTGTACATAGTACAATGGTCAGATGAAAAAGAAACATGTCTGGTCACCAAATCTGCACCTGAAGTTAGCTGGCTATGGCACAAGAGACTGTGTCACTTAAACTTCAAAGCCATCAACAAGCTTGCTCGCAAGAAGCTTGCAGATGACCTTCCAGATCAAGTCTACTAAAAGATCATGTTTGTGAAGCCTGTCAAGCTGGAAAGCAGACCAAATCGTCATTCCCAAGCATTGCAGCTCACAACACAAGTAGAATCTTGGAATTACTCCACTTGGATCTATTTGGTCCAGTGACTCCTAGAAGCATTAATGGTAAAAAGTATACTCTCGTTATTGTTGTTGATTACTCACGATATACTTGGGTTATTTTCTTACATAAAAAGAAGGAGACACTAGTGGAGCTACCTGCGCTGCTCACCAAACTGTCAAACATGAAGAACAAAAGTATGATCTCAATCAGATCCGATCGTGGAATAGAATTTCTTAATCATATGATCGCGTCCTACTGTACCAGAAATGGAATCACACATCAAACTTCAGCAGCTCACACACCTCAACAGAATGGTGTTGTTGAACGACGCAACAGGTCTCTAAAGGAAGCAGCTCGCACAATGCTGAATGAAACCAATCTTCCCAAGAAGTTATGGGCGGAAGCAATCAACACAACTTGCTACACTCAGAACAGATCAGTCATTCATAAACGACATGGAAAAACTCCATATGAGCTTATGGAAAGATAAGAAACCTCGACTCAAATATCTTAAATCTTTTGGTTGCATGTGTTACATTCATAATAATGGGAAATCACAGTTAAAAACATTTGATAGCAAAGCAGATCCAGGAATATTTGTAGGATATTCAGAGATTAGCAAAGCCTTCAAAGTTTTTAATAAGAAGACTCAGATTGTGGAAGTAACACTACATGTTATTTTTGATGAATCTATCTGTGAGTATAGGGAGACTCAACCTGAAGAAAGTACAGGTGCAAATCAAGATCAAGCAGGCTCCAACACGCAGTTTCGAGATGAAATACTTATATGGAGTCCAACCGACTTGGAAGAAGAAGAAAGTCAGCCTGTACAAAACTCCAATCCACACAATTCACCCATTCAGCAAGGGGAACAAACCAAGGGGGAACCGAAGCTCCTCCAACCAGCTCCTCTTCAACTGATCCAGAAACTCCAAAAGAACCTGCAGTCAATGCAGAACTGTCAGTGGATCAGCTTGCTGAACAATTTGAACAGCTTGACCCCTTCACTCCTCAACCTCTACCTGAGTTTGAAGATCCCTCCCCAGACCCTGAACCAATTCTTACAGAAGAAGAAATCTACTCGTCGAAGGAGATGGGTCGATGCTCATCCTGAAGATCTCATTGTCGGGAACCCAAATGCGGGTGTGAAGACAAGAAGACAGATAGGTGAAAGCTGTCTATTAAGCTTGTTATCTCTCCTACTCTAGAACCCAAAACCGTTGAGGAAGCTCTCACTAACCACGACTGGGTTACAGCCATGCAAGAGGAACTCAACGAGTTTAAAAGAAACGAAGTATGGTCACTAGTTGATCGTCCTACACATCAAGGAGTGATTAATGTAAAATGGGTGTTTAGGAATAAGAAAGATGAAAATGCTGAAGTAATCAGAAACAAGGCAAGATTAGTTGCCAAAGGTTACTGTCAACAAGAAGGGATAGACTATGATGAGACCTACGCACCAGTGGCAAGACTAGAAGCAATTAGGTTGTTTCTAGCGTATGCAGCTCATCAGAGGTTCAAAGTCTACCAAATGGACATGAAGAGTGCTTTCCTCAATGGAATCCTTGGAGAAGAAGTTTACGTTGAACAGCCTCCAGGTTTCGAGGAAGCAGGTCCAGAGAAAGTTTACAAACTGCACAAAGCAGTATATGGTTTGAAACAAGCTCCCAGAGCTTGGTATGAAACATTGTCTACATTCCTACTGCATTCTGGTTTTAAAAGAGGATCGGTCGACAGAACTTTATTTACTTTTAAGTACAAGGATGATATTCTTCTTGTGCAAATTTATGTTGATGACATTATCTTTGGATCTAGGTCAAAGTTTCTATGTGACAGGTTTGGAGAACTCATGAAGTATGAGTACAAAATGTCCATGATGGGGGAGATGAACTTCTTCCTCGGCCTGCAGGTCAAGCAATCTGCGGATGGTATCTTCATTTGTCAATCCAAATATGCTAACGAGCTTGCAACCAAATTCGGTGTCCAAGATAGCAGACCACTGAAGATTCCAATGATTGCAAATGGAAAAATGGATCCAGATTCTGAAGGGAAACCTGCCAGCATGACTTTGTACAGGGGAATTATTGGTTCTTTACTTTATCTTACTGCAAGTCAACCTGATATTTCTTTTCCAGTTGGAATATGCGCTCGATATCAAGCTAATCCAAAGAAATCTCATCTAGAAGCAGCCAAGAAAATTCTTAGATATGTCAAGGGAACTGCAAACTTCGGTTTATGGTACCCTTGTGATGATAATTTTGAACTAACTGGCTATGCAGATGCAAATTATGGAGGATGCAAACTGGATAGAAAATCCACATCAGGAACCTGTCAGTTTCTTGGAAGCAAATTGATCTCTTGGTTTTCAAAGAAGCAAACTTCAGTTGCTACTTCTACAACAGAAGCTGAGTATATGGCGACATGAAGCTGTTGTGCACAGATTCTTTGGTTGAAACAACAACTCAAAGACTATGGAGTCACAGTTCGAAGAGTTCCTATCTTTTGTGACAGCACAAGCGCTATAACACTCACTATGAATCCTGTCTACCACACCAGATGCAAGCATATTGATATAAGGCATCACTTCATTAGAGATCATGTGGAAAAATAAGATATAACAGTTGAGAAAATCCATACTGACATCCAAAGAGCTGATATTCTAACGAAACCTCTCATGGAAGAGAGATTCAACATGCTGTGTGGAAAGCTTGGAATGCTCAGAATGGATACACAGCCTAAGTCAGAAAATGGAAGCAGTTCGCTAGAACAGGTCAGCCAAGAGCAGACTGACTTGGAAACTGCATGCTAACAAAAGCAGTTCGCTAGAGCAGGTCAGCCAAGAGAAGACTGACTTGGAAACTACAGCTCAAAAGAAGCAGTTCGGTGACACGCAGCTTGAGGCCACAAACTGCGTTGAAAGTCAAAAATTACTGACCAACCTTTAAGGGGGAACTGGAGATATCGTATCAATCTCCATTTAATTCTTAGCAGAATTTATTATTTCCTCTCCTTACTTATCCTTTCAAAAATCTTTTTCAAATCTTTTTACTGTTAAGTGTTTGAAAAGTTCTTCACGAATATCAAGGAATTTATGTCAATCTAAGAAGGAAAAAGAAGAGAGAAGAAGCGCGTGAAACTCACCTTCTCTGAATCACCTTTTTCACGCGCCTTCCTCACCATTGAGATTTATTAATGAAATCTTAACCGTTGGAGAAAACTCTATAAATAGGGAGAAATTCTTGAACTCCTTACGCGTTTCTTACAATCCTCTGAAATCAAATTTCAAAACTTCTTTCGCTTCTCTTCAAAAATCACAAATTCGCAATCATTCCTTACTCTCTGCAAAAATGTCTACAGATTCACTAAGTGCTCAAGTAAAGAAAGTAACCCCTCTCATCTTCTTTGAGAAAGTTGTTGTGCTAGACAAGTATGGATACAGAGGCTTGGATCCGATGATTGAAGCTATCACCCAATGTGATGGTTTCTTCAATATCATCACTCAACATCCACGAGTGACGCTACCGATGAATGTTGCTTATTTGCTGTGTTCTTTGGAATCAACGGCCAGGAGATCCCGCAACGGCGACCTTTCTAGTCAACGATGAAGAAGAACGCTTCATCTTCTTCCACTCGTCCTCCAGACCTACAGATTGACGGATGCAGGGGCTATCACGACAATTGATGATGTGCCTATGGATGCTGTCAACGACGTGTATCAGCAAGCGCTGTTCGAGCCCAAGAAGGTTTACGATCAGAAAACCTTCAACCGCCATGACTTGAAGTCTGAATACAGATTCCTCTTCGAGTTCGTCCACAACATGTTCTTTTCGTATCTAGGCTCGAATGAAGCTGTCACTCTGTTGAAGTTCAAACTGCTGACTGCTGTGGTGAAGCAGTTAGATGTTAACTGGGCCAGGGTGCTAGTCAACCTGTTCATCAAAGAGGCCGCAGAGCGACCTGCCAGGATCAAGACCAACATGCAGCTTCGTCATGGCACCAAGCTCTCCATCATACTGTAGAGAACACTTACAAATCGTATGTGGCCTGTCTGCACCGGATTTCCTGATGACAAGCTGGTTTCTCACACCTGCAACCAGTTGATCATGATACTTGGCATTCTGCCACACAAGATCAACAAAGCAAGAGGTGCAGCCAAGCAATTGCTTACAGAGATGCGCGATTCAAAGGAAGATGAAGAGAAAAGTGAAGATGATAGTGAGAATGAAGAAGAAGACAATGACTGTGTTGAGATAGTCAGAAAAAGGAAAAGGAAGATGACAGATCTGCCGTCTGCGCCCTCACAAAAGCGCACCACTCGATCTGCAGCAGCAACCTTCGTGGAGGCAGACCCCAAACCTGCTAGCCCAACGCAGCCTGCCCCTCCACAGGTTGATGTGGAACCTGCTGGTGTCAAGTCCACTAAAGGCTCTCCATCCAAAGCTCAGGACCAAGCCCCAGGCTCCGCAGCTCTTGGCTCCTCATCCGTAGCTCTTCCATCCAACAGCTCAAGTGCAGTTGACAAGATGTTATCCTTCTTTAACGCAAAATTCCTTAAAATGTCTCGTAAGGTTAACATGTTGGAACTGGAAAACAAATTGTATGTTGATGAAAAGATTGCAGCTTTACAAGCTGAGAATGCCAAGCTGTGGGAGTTCATTAAAGCTCACATTGGTGAAAAGGATGCACATGGGCAGTTCGTGATGGACAAAGGACAGTCCAGCTAGGAGGAAACTGCAAGATCAGAAACTGTGGATAAGTCACAGTTTGCATAGGGAAGTGTCATGGACGACCTGTATCAGTCTCCATGTTTTTGAATTATGTTCTAAATATGTCAATGATATGCCTTAATATTTCAAATGTTCAAATTTCAATGACATATCTCTTGCTTCACTTGATCAATTTATGCCTTATCAATCATTTTCATTTATTGAAGCATGTGTTTTGTTATTTATTGAAATCATTGTTAAGGATATTCTGACACATTACTTAACATTTGCACTTCACTTTCCATGTATATCAAAAAGATGCATGCACAAGTGTCCAATCGCATTAAATGCGAGGCGACGGTTGAGTGTAAGACTTGTGCGAGTGGGCATCATAGCCACCCCACGCGCTCCACACATCGCGGATTTCTAGGGTTTTAATCCCATCCGCTGAACGGTTGAGATGCCTTCATCTCAACCGCTCATTCTCTCTTTTATATATGCTCAACTGTGCATCGTCTTCTTCATTTCAAATTTCCAACTACTTCCGCCATTGTTCTGCAACTCATATCTCTCAATCTCTCGTGTTTTTCAGTTATCAAACACTCTCTAGCAATGGCAGCCG
>CM038110.1:27076001-27139899 GCA_001642375.2 Mentha longifolia | reverse complement strand
CGACGTCTGCCGATCTGCGCTGGTCTAGATGTTGTTAGGCTCATCATCGAAGAATGGTTCAATGAGCGACGGGAAAAGTGCAGAATGACAACCATCCTATCACAGAAGAGGCGAGGAGAAAATGGTAGTGCAATTGGAAATGGCAAATACCTACAAGGCTACGCGGATTGGCAATGCTCCTCATTAAAAGTGAGAACGGCTAGACGGGAAGTCAAGGTGGACCTGCAAAAGCACGTGTGTGAATGCCACCAGTGGCAGTTTGATTGTCTCTCTTGTGCTCACGCGATGGCGGGAATCAAGTAATGAAATTCATAGCAATTATTTTAATTCACTAAATTTCACGATAACAAGCATATGTTAACTCCTGAATTTTTTAATTATAGGAAGAGGAGAGAACGTGGTGGATTACGTCTCCATATTTTACAGACGGACAACGTACGAGGCATGTTTCAACGTGCCAATTCATAGTATTTTGAAAAAATCTATGGACATTGCCGCAGTATTACAACATTGAGGTCCTACCACCGATTCAGAAATGTCTACCGGGTCGTCTGAGGGAAAGAAGAATCAGAGACAGAGGCGAATGAGGTCGTCGTCGAGGTCATAGACCTTGTAGATGTCTGCACTGCGACGAACCTGGTCACACTGGCCCTAACTGCCCCCAATTTATCAGATTAGTAGTTCTTCAATTTAAATGAATTTTAATTCAATTAATGATTTAACTTGAATTTTCACAGAATTTGTTAGTAATTAATAATATTACTAGTATTCCCGTATGATGCACGTTAAAGCACTTGATGAATAAAATAATTAATTTTCAATTGTGTGGATCGAAATTAGTAAGTTTAACCAATTTAATCTCTAATAATCTAAGTTCGTACGATATATTATGAAAGTTAATTCTTAATTTGACATTTTTTAGAATAGTGCTATTTAATTCAATTTCAATATGATTTCAAAAATCCATGAAAATATAAACATATAATTTCACGAATACTTATAAAGTTAAGACAAATATAATTGAGACTATAAGTTTCTGATTTTAAAATTGTTCGTAGAATGAAACTTGCAAATAAAACAAAGATAATTAATTATAGCAAAAAAAGATCCAAGGCGGAATATCACAAAAATTCGATAATGGAGCAACAACTAACAACAGTAACTGAATATCCTGCAGGCAACAAGCTCTCAATAATGGTCTAAATGTTGATCTGCATCTTCTATATCGGGACATCCAGTAATGAAGCGCTCCATATGTATTATTGCGATCAGACCGTCACTATTAGGACGAGCACTCTTATTCATCTCTTCTTTCGGGGCAAAACCAATTTTGAAGGAGAGAGCCACCTCAGCCAACCATATATGTTGAGATCAATATCCCCCACCAGCTAACCAATATGGCAAAAGGATTTCAAGGGCATCATATCGAACCGAACTTCATGTTGCGATTCTTCATCGAGGTCCCAAAACTCCGGATCCATAACTTGAATTTTTTTTTTTTCCATCAGTTGACAAAGCACACAACATATCATTCTTCACTTGTAACAACCCATGGAATGACAAGCTACACAATAAATTAAATACATAATTAATAAAAATGCTTCATGTCAGATATTAATCCAAAACAATATAAATAAATGTCTTGAAAATAAATCAAATTTACGGAAAATTGTTACCATAGTTGTGCTCCACCAGTTAGGGATACCTAGCGGCAAACCTTCCCCCTTAATCAAATCCGTCAAAAATTGATTAGGTTTCCATCCTTTCCTATGTAGGTTTTAACATGAGTCTAGTAGCTTGGGCCTCTTCGTTCTTCAGGGGTACCACCAAAGAGAGCCTTTGCTTCATTCATTCAATTTACCATAATCCGCTTTAAGATCCATCTGAAATAAATAACAAAGTATACATATCACAATAAATAGTTAGTAAAGGCATGAGTCAGTGACATATGTCAAAAGTGATTAAAATTTTGAATAATTACGATGACAAAACAAGGGCATATGATCAATCTTCCGTCCCGCCACTCAGGCTTAACTTCAAAGGACCTTTTTAGCATCTGACGCAAGGTCATTAGGGCAAGGTCAAAACCTTGCGTAGTGAAGACGTACATGTTAGAACCATAATTTAATTAAGAAATGAATATAATACCGGGTTAAAAATTATGGCGTCTTTTACATACCACACAATCCCACTCCCTGGTTGTAATGATTTGGAAATCAGATTGCCTTAGAAGACCAACTGAATCTATAACTTTAAAAGGGCATTGGGGCTTGTCTGATTTGACAAATGTTTTGAATGACGAGATCACCTCCGTTGGGGCCAAGTCGGGACTTGTGGGGGCAGATAAGTACTTCAACTGCATGAAGAAGACGATGAAGCACGATTGGACGACCCTTTTTAGGGAGGGCTTTCCGTTTTTGGGATCCACTAATACTCGATCTAGTAGACTATATGAAAGGAAATAAATTAAAACATTCTTAATTAAAACATGAATATAATATTTTTTTAATTTTAATTTTTAAATTTTAATTATTAATTGTAATTACGCTTCTTTACAAGACAAAATAATTATAAAAATATTTAAGACATGGTATTAGTAATGAATTATATGGATTCTAATGATTATTTAGTTATTTATACATAATTATTTAAAAAAATTCGGATTGCGGAAACATAAGAAAAATTGCATGTAAATGAGAAATTGAGAACAATATTAAAAAATACCTACCCTAAGCTCGACTGAGAAAGCACACCTCGGTTGATCACAAATCGTAATGTTGGGGTGAGTGGCGGTTGAGGATGATAGGATTAGAGTCGAGAAATCAGGCGTGTTGGACAAGAACTCGGGCATAGTGTTCTGGGGCTGTTCATATGTATCGCCAAGAATCGGTACATAATTTTTGCCGAAAATAGGAATGTAGGTCGATAGGGCCCGCTACTACTGAATGGACTGAATTGAGGGTCTTGTACTGATAAATGTATGTTTGAATAAGCATATACGAATTCAATAAAAATAAATGTCAAAGAAAGATAACAATCAAATATATTCTACCTACCCGAAGATGGAAGTGAACGCCAAAGAGTATACATTACTCGGGTCATGGCCAGTGTATGGGTTGGTGAATGAGTCTGTATAGATAGGGAGCGAGGTGTCCGTTCTTGCACTTACAGGCTCGAGGGGCTCATTCACTTCATGGCTCGTCAAAACAGCAGTGGCTGCGAAATCCGATTCCCGTTGTAGAGAAAACATGAGGGGAGAGCTCGACCGCCGGGGCGAGTTTACTGGAGTGGACATAGTGGAAGTCCCGCAGCTGATGAAGCCAATGGCCTTATTGATTCCCTTACCCAACCACTTCTTTACCATCGTGAGGAGTTTGTTCATCGTCGCTTTTAGCTCTCTGCACTGGTTCATGATGATCTCATCTGTCGCAACGGTTGCCTCTGTACGATACCGATCCATTCCTCCCTAGACATCCCTGGCGGAACCCAATCCTGGCTGCCACTCCTACTAGAAGAACCCTCTCCGAAGTGAAAGCAAGTGGCTCCTTCTGGATGGGATGAAGATTGTACGTCACCGGATAGATTCCCGATGAACCTCGTAGACCGGTACTCAGCTATGCCGAGGTTCAAGTTGACATCTCCGACGGCATGATGTGGCTCAAGAACAACTCGCGGTCGAGGGGGCATTCAACGACGATGTACGCACTGGTTGGGACATGAAACTTCACCATCAAGGCGTCTACTAGATGTACCGATTGAAAGTAACCCTCTTCAATCTCATTTCCATCAGGATGGATCATCAAAATCTCTTCTTCCTCATCATCAAAGTGTCCGTACACGTCATCATCAATAACGTCAGTAAAATTATTGAGAAAAATCCATCTCAGACACCTCGGCACGTCATTTGTGGAACACCTAACCGCAAATGCATCACCAAACCCTATCATCACCTCGAAAGCCCAAATCATCAATGCCCAGGACGGCCCGTAAATGTGATATTTCTTGCTCGTTGTCTTAAACGTCCTCAAATAGTACTGCAGGGTCTTGTACGTGTACGCACCCCAAGGAAAATCATTGAATCATTATGTATCATTGATCAACTCACAACCACGGGTGGACAGAAGTCTGGGCGTTGTGACCGAGAATAAAATATTTGCCAGCAACAAGTTTGCTAGCTTCACACGTACTTCCCCTTCTGGATCGTTCTTGAGCAAATCGTCCTTCTTAAGATGCGAGATCAACCATGTCGCCTTCTGATTTGACCGCCACAGACGAGCTGGAAAAAATGCGATTCCCTTGGATTCCTGGCAATCCTAGGATCAAACTCTGTAGGCCCAAATTTCAATCCTGTAATTAGAGCGTGGTCCTACATGGTGTACTCTATGTTTTGGCCTCTAATGTGGAACCAAATTCCTTGCTCCGTAACAATGCAGTGAGATATAACTGAGTTAGCAATATTCTACTGTTGTGCCCTAGCTCCAACTGAGAAAATGTCCGAAAGGTCCATCTTGAAATCTACTGACTAAATGAAACTGGTGTGACTTCGGTCAGTACGTCTCTAAGATCATCCAAGATTCATATCCTATAATAGTTAGTGACATCCATTCTCTTGTTGATCAAATGCTTTCGACGGAACCATGGGGGCTGAGATTCCTATAAAACACGGAAACAACAATATTATTATTACTATTACAATTTAAGTATTTTATGTTTAATAAATTCTCGTATATCTTTAAAATATTAGTATTAAGCATATAAGATAATAGAACTATGCTCCAAATGCCCACCGTGGGCATGCTTAATGTGCACACGGATGAAGTGGCATTGGAATTTATAGGAAGCTTAATAAAAATCCTACCAAAAATAATTAAACCCTACTATAAAAAAAACTAAACCCTAATATACAAAACTTAACCCTAAAAGTAAAAATTGCAGACGTGACATTGCCACATAAAAACTAAACCCTAAGGGTAGGGGAGCATTTCTATAAGATAATATGTTTCATTGAATATTATTTTAATAAGCAATCGTAATGTTTAATATATTAAGCATATAAAATAGTATTATTTTATTATTAAGCTTATCCAAATAATGACATAAAAAAAATATGTAAAGAAAATATATAATCAATTCAATTTTCAAATATAAATATTTAAACTAATTCCTACGACATAAAATATTTAACTTTAATAAAAATACATACTTAGAAAAAAAATAAGAAATTTATGGGTATAGTCGACCGGTCATCTCGGTGACCGGAAAAGGGTTTTTCCGGCGACGGAGATTCACGTCCGCTAAACTTTTCCGGCGCCGGAATTGAGACGGTCGACTATACCAAAAAATTTGAACTTTTTTCTAAACATATGTATGAATTTTAGTATTTCAACATTACAAATATATACTAATTTCGAATTATATCACTTAAAAATTAATTTAAGAAAATAATAATCAATTAATTTTCAAATAATATTTTAAATAATTTCTAACATAAAAATTAACTTTAATAAAACAATACATACAAAAAAAATAAAAATTTATGGGTATAGTCGATCGCTCCATTCCGGTGACTGGAAAAGGATTTTTTCCGGCGACCAGAATTCACGTTCGGTCGACCTTTCCGGTGCCGGAATTGACCACGGACGACCTTACCTATCCAAAAAATGTGAACTTTTTTTCTAATATATATATGAATTTTAGTTATTTCAAACAGTTACAAATATATACTAATTCGAATTATATCACTTAAAAATTAATTTAAAGAAAATAATAATCAATTAATTTTGAAAATAACTCTTTAAAATAATTCCTAAACATAAAATTAACTTTAATAAACAATACACTTAGAAAAAAAATAAAAAAATTATGGGTCTAGTCGACCAGACCATCCAGTGACCGGAAAAGGGTTTTACCTGGCGACGGAATTCACTTCTGGTCAACTTTTCCAGGGCCAGATTTGACCAGTCAACTATACCAAAAATTTTGAATTTGTTTCTAAACATATATATGAATTTTAGTATTTTAAACATTACAAATATACACTAATTTCGAATTAAATCATAACAATTCATACATTTATACATTTAGACATCCAAAATATAATTTAATACAATTGGTAACAAATACTAGTAATTGTAACAAATAAATCGAGATCACCATTTAATAAATTTAAATCATAACAAATAATACAATTTAAATTCATAACAAAAAATAATATATTTTTTTAAACATACCAATATTTCGTCGTTGTATTACTTCGATCGGATCCCCAATTCATTTTTCGGCAAGACTTTGTGGTCTTCGTGTCATGGTCGATAGGTATCCTTCCGACATCACTCCGGTGCATAATGTTCAGAATTATGTCGGAATCTTTCTATTCATTATTTGAATAGTTTTTTATTTTTATTTTTTATTTTTGATAATTAATAATATTTGTATATACTAATCACAATGACATAACCCATGTTTGCTGTTCTTTTCATAAATATGTGAATTTCTATTTCCAATGAGTTCACATATTCAAAGTATATAATAATACTAATAATACTAATAATAATAATAATAATAATAATAATAATAATAAATAGTATTGATCTTAAACTAAATTCAATAAGGACATAATAGGCAAATCAAATTTGTAAAACAAGACACTTTTATAATAGGGTATGGATGGATTTAGTTTTTTTTGTATGATTTTTTTTTATAAGGTATATATAACTAATAATAAATTTTCTTAAATATGCATGTTTACGGCGGTAAGGGATAATCACTCTTGGAGTATGGTTTTTCTTTTTGGGAAGAATGTGTATAGTTTTTAAGAACGTCCGAAAATTGATTTAGTTCTCTGACTTCTTAGTTGACTTGGCAATAGTGTATTTATAACTTCGGGTAATTGGCAAATAAATACACGAGCTTTGGGCCAATTTTGATTTTGCACATGAATTTCACGCCGTAATTTAAAAATACACAAACATTTACTGTTTTTCGAGTTTATCACTGAGTCAGTTTTAGTCTGACGTGGCAGCCGGATAATCTGTGTGGACTAAATTGGCGGCGAAACAAAACGACATCGTATTCCGTAAAGAAAAACGACGTCGTTGCAACTTGAATTAAAATAAATATATATTTTTAATTAAAAAACATCATTAAAAAAAAAGGAGCTGCGTCGCACGGGTGTGATACTAGTGATAGACAAAGGTACCTCCAGAACTTGAAGCTGCTCAAACACAGAGAAATCAAAGGACTGCTTCTCTCTCTAAGCAATCCATTTTCCAGCAGGCTCAAAAGCCGAGACTCTAGAATCGTCAAGGGAGCCATCTTCCCCACCATCTAGTAAGTGTCAGCTGTTTTCAGGTTTTCCAGCATCTAGATTAGAGAGGTAACTTAAGAAGATGAAAATGAATTATAGAAGAATTTCAATGCATAAATTATGTTTAACTAACCGGTGTCAGCCATATATAGCTGCTGTTTGTATATCAAATTTGGGTGTGTAAAGCACTGTCTCACCAAAATAATCTTCCTCCAGCTTTTTGTAGATTATTTGTCGTTTTTACCAGACCGAATTTCATCTCGTATTAACTACTACGTACTACATACAAATGCAAGAAACCAAAGTGAACCAAGGGGAAAATATAAGTTCATACAATCATTCTATGATATGTATAACTAAGAACAAACTATTTGAATTTGTCAGATATATATTATCGACAATTCAAATTGGTGATGGAAGATGATATGGAAGGAAATCCACCTAAGAAATGTAGTACTAAACTTCATCTCCAGCAAGAAATCTACAAAGTGTTGGCTTTACGTTTTCTGTTCAGCGTCTACAGCAGCAACTTCAACTTAGTAATTATACAAACTAGTGACGACGATTAACATAAGCAATGATGAGTAAATCAACTGCAAAATTTTCTGTTCAGAGTAAGTATCAATTATAAGTACCAAATTTATGGGTCAAACACCATTTGGCCAACACGCAAGAATGAATATATATTCGAGAGAAGAAGAAATAAAACCATGACATGCACATGCACAGAAAAAAGATGCACCTTGCAATATCAGCTTGTGAGTCTTCAATGGATATGGATTGACTGCCACATTCAGTGCAGTGGCTTATATTTCTGGCCACTCGATCATTTCTCACCTCACCATCAGCCGTTTTCCGAAACTAGCCTTCAATCACGACCTCCTATCCCACTAGAACTATAACTGCAAGAGCACCAGCATTATATTTCAGCTAAACCTAAGGCCACATTTAATTTCCAAACCAATACATGCATTAATTAATTCCAAAGAATAGATGCAACAACAATAAATTTTTTAAACATTCATGATGCAGAGCAGTGATTATGTTTACCTTATTATTTTTTTTCTTGATTATTAAGTTCGAATATGCAAATATTCGACCTCAAATAGTAGCCATTAACTTAACAGTCAGATTAACTAAGCAAAATTTAGGGGAAAAAGAAAAATCAGAAACCATACCAAGCAAAACACAACAATTAAATACTGCGACATCCAAAAATCCACAATAACTTACTAGTATTACTTAACACATACAATTCCAATTTCCTGTTACACGGTGAACATATTTATTATAGGTTTACCATTTGATTGCTTACTAAGCTAGTTTTTGCTCTTAATCTGCTAAAGCCCCACGGACAATACGGCGCAGTTGTTAACTTCCCTCCCTCAAGGCTCGATTACTATACGCTCGGCTAAGTTCTCGTCGATCAGCTTCTCGGCTAACGATCAAACCACCTCGTATTTTCACCGGAATATCGTTCATCAGCAGCAGCAGCAGCAGCTACGTGAGAGGTTGTCATCTTATGTCGTGGGCTTGAAAGGGTAGTCGTGGGATTGGAAGAAGAGAAAGGATGAGACAATAAAATAACGCAAGAATATTGTTTAGAAGGAGCTGAAGAAAATAATTAAGGCAAGAGCAATATTTTCCTTTTGCAGATTAAGAAGGTCAAAATTTCTAATTAGTAATTTGATAAAAGAATCCAACCAACGATTTACCCTACGCATATAAGAGGCAGAATCTTCCCTTCCGTCCTCACTTTTTTTACCGTCTCCTCTTCCCGCTTCGGTTCGCTATCACGTAGGTTTTCTCAATTCTTTTTCTAGTTTTTTCTTTCTTCTGGTATGTGTCTCTCTTTGCTTTATTTTCCTAATTGACGAGAGGGAAATTCAGAATAATTCTATTATTTTGAGGCAGGAATCTATGAGAATTGTGAACTCTAACAAAAATTTTAGTTGGCAATAATTTATATTTTATTTTATTTATTTTTTATTTTATCAAAAGTAACAAAATTTGAGGTTACAATATTTATATTATTGAATCTATGCTTGATCGTGTTTTTTTATCACGTAGGTTTTGCCTATATTTATTTGGTTGATTTTGTTGTTTGTTTTATACATCGAGACCATTAATTATATGCAAAAGTTTGTATTTGTACGGTTGATTTTCTCTTCAAAAACCTAGTAAATTAAGCAAACCATTTTGTTCCCATTTTTTTCTCTTCTTTTCTACCTCTCAAGCAACATAAATTATTAAAATCCCAATTTATTATTTTCTCTTTCGTAACAAAGACGAGATACTTTATTATTTTATACTTCACATCTATTAAACAAATTACATCTTATTTTTATGCAGAGATAAGTGATGGCGAAGACATTAAGTTCAATTGTATTGAGAGCAATAGCAGCAGTTTGTTTTCTAGTAGGCAGCATTGTAATGTTTACTAGCAAGCAAAGAGTTGTGGTGAATAACATCGAGTTCGTTGCTAGAGACTCTGATTGGACTGCCCTTTTGTAAGTTACATTAATTTCACTAAATTAATTATTAATACTAAAAAATACTAATTAAGTTAATTGTATAGTATTTTTGTATTTTGTTTATGATGATGCAGATTCTTTGCTATTGTTAACATCTCCATATTCGGTTATAATTTTCTCGTTGTGTTCATTCCTAACGGCAGTTCGCTTTGGAAAACAATCGTCCTTCTCGACATGGTAATACATATTATCTCTGTCTTATTATTTTTGTTCAAATTTATTTTTTTATACTTTATATATATATTTAATAAATGCGACAAAATAATTGGACAGAGGAGTAAATATAAAACCGATTATGTTTTTTGTTAAATAAATGATGTATTTTTATATAGTTTTTCTTTAAATTATTGATTGACTAGGTGAATTCTGATATATAGTTTCACTAGTGGGACGCCTAATTAGTACTAACATTCATAGGGTCACGTATATAAGTATATTGTTATATTAATTGTTGATTTTAAATATATAATTATTTTTCTTGATTTAATAATTTTTGCAGATAATTTGTACATTGAGCGGCGCGAGCCTTGGAGTTGGGTGGCAAACGTATTTACTATTTATACAAGGAAATATGAATTCAATTTACGCAAATTGGTCGCCTATATGTTGCTTTGTCCCTATTTTCTGCCGCCGAATTTTGGTGTCTCTTATTCTCTCCACCATTGGTTTTGCTCTTAGCTTTGGGCTTTTAGCCTACTGCATTGTTGAAAGTACGGATGCATTTTTGGTCAAGATTTAGGGTTCTTAGTTTAGTTGTTGGCTCTCAAAAAGAATTTCGTATTTCTTGATTTGGATATTAATTTGTTTGGTGAATAGTACAATTTTGATCGACTCACCCTTTTGATATGTATTAGACGTGGCATCTATTAGAAAAAAAAGTATAATGCCTAGCATATATAGTGTCTTGATTTTAAATAGAAATTGTTAGTTTAAAATGAATTGAGCTTATCTCTTTAATTGCATGCTCTCGAGCAATTTTTAATACTACTTATTTATTTATATGTTTTTTTATGATTACGATGTATATTCCATTTTTATGGCACATTCTCCATTTCTACTCGTATAAATAGAAACTTGTATCTCACAAAGGTGGAAAATTAATCTTACATGTTATGGGTGAACGAACGCGTAACCTCCATTAAAGAGATATAGTTGAATGATTTAATATAATGGGCCACCTGATATAATTTTGATATAATTTTAATATATATTGAGTTGCGTAAGTGTATTAATTTGACTGACACGAGTTAAAAAAAAAAAAATGTCTCACGCTTAACGTAGTATTAAATTAAATTATGATACTTTGGTACGTAGTTAATAGTTGGCCATGGGTCGTAAAGTTATTAATATGTAATGTAAGAGCATAAATCCTAATTATTGTAATGAGTCAACTTTCAAAATAGAATATACACATGTTGGGGGAACAAGAAAATATTTCTTCCGGCCCAAAGATAGCGTCATGTTTCTCTTAACAATAATTTTATATTGCTTTCGTCCCATAAATTTGGACATGTGAATTGAGGGAATGTGTAATATTTTCCCATTTATGAATAAATATATTATACTATTCACAACTAGGAAAAGATTATACATTCACTTAATTCTCATGCCCTAATTTATGGGACAAAGAGAGTACTCCCTCCGTCCACAATCTTCGGATACAAAAATTCTGGCATAGAGTTTAATACATTGTGATGATAAATTAATAAATTAAAGTGTTAAAGTATAATAATTGTGGGTTCCTCTAATATTTTGTGAGTAATATTTTTGTGAGTGTTAACGTATTAAAGTGTAAGGTGTTAAAGTGTTTGTGTATTGTGAGATTCATTATTAAACAAGGAAAGTGCCTATAGATGTTAGACGTCACAATATAATATTAATGTCTAAAAATTATGGACGAAAGATGCATAAAATTATTATCAAAAGAAATATGACGTTATCTTTGTGTGAGAGAGAATATAATTTTATGCAACATTGGGGGCGGAAGGAAAAGGAATATCGATACTTACGCTAAGTAGTCTACGTCCTACACCAATATTTCATTAAAGTAGGAGTGAATTAAAAAATGTGAAGAATTATTTACTAATCAAATGCCGGCGGTTGGATAAATTAAAATATGAACCTATCCTGCAAGGCTGCAACCTACCCACAAAAGAAAATAAATAGGAAAAAGAAGAGAAGAAAAATAGAAAACGAAAAAGCGTTTCGTTAAACTCAACATTAGTTTGGTTCACTACAACTATACACTATAAAATTCAATAATAATATTTTGAAATCGAAATCCAAAATATTCGAATCTCGGCATGTGGATAATAATATTAAAATACGACCCAATATATAAATCCGGCAAGATCAAGAGTTTAAAAAAGAAAAAGAAAACAAACAAATAAATAAATATATAACACATTATTCTAGATGTATTAATGGCACTAATTTACGCATGACGCCTCACTTCATTATATGTGGATATTGATTAGTAATTTGTACGCTTAAGTACTTTTCAAGTTGCACTAAAAATCAGAGTCATCCTTTCTTTATAGTTTGCATTCCAGGCATTTGATTTTTTTTTTTAAATAAAGTCTTTTTTTTCTTTAAACAATCTGTCAAATTTATGATTGCTTTTTAAAATATATATATATATATATATTATATAATCATATTGAAAGTATTAAAACTCAACTCAACAATAATATCATAATTTACGACATTTGGTTACACTATGAAGTTGCTAGTCGAGTTGTGACCTTTGATTATTATGTCGTATAGAGTTTTGGCAACCTTAGTCAACATTAATGCGAAAGAACTAAATCATGTGTGATATTATTTGCTTCATAGCCTAAAAATACAATTAATATGTGCTTACATTATTATTTTTTAATTTTGTTGATCATATTTTCAGATTTTTTTTATTTTTTTCAGTAATTGTTTATCGCTATGGAAAGCGTATCACGGTCACAAAAGATGGCAACGATTGTAATACCCTTTTGAAAGCTCATTATACATACATTTAAAAAAAAACTTTATTATGGTTATATTCTAAACAAAAATTAATATCAATATTTAGAATATTTAGAGATGCCAAATCTCTTCTGAGGACATATAATATGAGAAGCTCATGTTTTTCTTCAATTAGTCAAAGAATAATCTTTAAGGCCTAGGCCAAAATCCAAATTTCAAATACGTGGTTGTACTCTTCCAAAAAACAAAAAGTGAAATGTAAGAGAAAATGTACTCTTGTAATTTTTCCATGAATTGGTAGTTCTTATTCTTATAAACATATAAAAATAATGAGCAACCATCCTAATCTAGTAATCTTTAGTCTTAACCACCATATCCCAAAAAACAAAAAACAAAACAAAACAAAAAGTCTATCCACTATTAAAAAGAACAAAAAACAATTAAAATAAAAGAGAAAAAGTCCGATTAATGATTGAAGTCGGTGCGGTTTATCCAGTTTCTGTGCCACGAGTTTCAATTGAAAAACGTTTCTTCAAACTTGATTACACACACACACACGCACACACTGTGGGTTTTTCAATTCAACGCAGCGTTTTCTATTTGCTCTGAAGCTAAGCTAAAGCAATCCGTGCTTTCTCTCTCTCTTCCTCTCCTTTCCTTTCATTTCCCCCCTCCCCCCTCTCTCTCTCTCTCTACCAATATATATCTCGACTCCTCCTTCTCTCTCTACAAACCATAAGTAGCTATGGCTTCATCGGGCTCTGCGGGCCACGCTCCAAATACGGGCTCCAAATCGTTCAATTTCGGGTCGGATGATATTCTCTGTTCCTACGAGGATTACGGATATCAGGATGGGGAAAATGGTTTCCATTCCGATCCTTCTGTTGCAACCAATTCAGCTAAGGTTATTTGATTTTTTTTAATTTTTTTATTTTTCGCCCTATTCTTCCTTTTGGATAGCCTGGGTTTTGGTGAATCGGATATGCGTTTCTCCTAATTTCCTCCGCCTGTTGCGCCTTTGGATTGTTAAGTTTGATTAGGGTTTGCTGCTTAATCGAAGGTGTTGACTCTTGTGAGATTGATGAGGTCTTGAGTATTGTATGTATTTGTGTATATCTTCATTTCATTTCTTTCTTTCTCGGACTATAACGCAGCAAACATCCCTCTCGTTCATGGTGAATGGATGCATGCGCATCTTTTCCCCCTTTGGTTTCATGTTTGTGTAATTGGTCAAGCACTTGGATAAACTGTCTGGTTACGATGGATATGAGGTGTGCGTAGAATGGGATAGGGGAGCATATTGTGTAGAGGATGGAAGGGTTAGAGATTTCAGCTCATTTGATTTGTATAAATAAATCTAGAATATTTTCGAGTTGTTTGTGGATTCATAGAACAGAATCCAGATCAATAATTGTAGGGAGCAGAAGTCATTAAATTTTGAAGATTCCGCCAATTCCTCTCAGCTGTTCCCACCCTTTTGATAAAGTTTCTTGAGTCTGCTATGTGGAAAATTATTTTTTTCTGAAGGGCAATATGTGCTTGTTCAGTCACTTTCATGCAATGGAGTTGAATCAGCAAAGGGATTAGATATGTAATTATAGTTTCAATGCAGCTTTCAGCAACTAGTAAAAACAGTAATTGAATGAATCACTTCAGTGTGTTTCGGCAATCGTTCCTCTTTAATAACAAGTTATGCATTATAAACTGAAAAGTGAAAAACACGAGGATGCAGGGGCCTCAAGTCCAGATTTCTATGATGCATGCTTTGAACTCAGAAAATATGATTACTAGATGCTTGATAAATTCGTGCTTGGCTGTCGCTGTTTGCCTGTTTCTATATGTGTGGATTTAAATGAAGTAGTTTCCGCTTTCCGGTGCTATTCTTTCAAACTTTGAATCTTGATTGATCAGTCATTGTAACTGGTCTCTCTCTCTCTGTACTAATCAGGAGTTAAACAAAAATAGAATGGCGAGATCATCTGGTTTTCCTGCAGCAACTTATAGTACACCTGAAGAATCTTCATATAGTCAAGGTGTCGTCTCTACTGTTGAAAACAGTATGAAGAAATACACTGACGACGTCATGCGTTTTCTCGAGGGAATCAGTTCACGGTTGTCGCAGTTGGAATTATATTGTTACAATCTGGACAAATCAGTTGGAGAAATGCACTCTGATTGGGTTCGTGATCATGGAGAATCGGATTCGAAGCTCAAATCGCTGGAAAAACATATTCAAGAGGTGAATGTTGGCATAAATTTTACTGGGCGTCCTATATTTTCCATACTGGTGACTGATCAACGAAATTTAAGAATAAGCACTGCTATTATATCTTTATTTTACAGAAACTGAAGTTAAGCCTCTTCCATTTTCAGATTTCTAGTCCATATTATGTACTTTGTTGGGTATTTTGGGCATGCACACTACTTATACTGTTGCCCTTGGTTCCTGATTTGTGCTTGTGCCTTTTTTCTTTTGGTAATAAACGATACCGATGTACATTAAAAACATATCATCATGTTTGAGTTATCACACTTGGGCATTATTTTTCAATTTTCTCTTGGGATCTAGCTCAATTCTATGGATCCTATCGTTCTGTCTGACTGACCTGATTCGTCGAATATAGGTACACAGATCAGTGCAGATCTTAAGGGACAAGCAAGAACTAGCTGATACTCAGAAGGAGTTGGCCAAACTTCAGTTTTCACAAAAGGAAACCGGTGTATCTAGCAACAAACAACACAATGAGGAGCGATCTTCAGCAGAACCCAAAAACAGCGATAACATATCAGAATTTCACGATCAGCACTTAGCACTTGCACTACCTAACCAAGTCTCTCCACAGCCACCTCCCCCTTCTCGACCAGTTGAGCACCAGCAGCCTTCAGTCGCACCGCAATCATCCATGCCTCCCCAAACTATGTCACAAGTACAAGCATATTACCTAAATCCCCAACAAATGGCCAATATTCAAACCCAAACCCAACAATCTCAGCCTCAGTACCTACCGGCTCAATCTCAAGGTCAAGATCTTTCTAGAATGCCACCTCAGCCTTCCCAACCTCAAGGAAACATGGGCCCACAGGTTCAGTTGCTACCTCCATATCAGCAGCAGTGGGTCCCCCAGCCGGCTCAACCGCAAGCTATGCAGCCGCAGATCCGATCCTCATCTCCAGTCGTTTTCTCCTCCTACCTGCCAGGTCAGTCAAATCAGTCCCCTTCCGAGATGCCACCTGGCAGCATACACATGCAGGTGTCTTATGCGGGCACCTCCCGCCCTGGTTCGGGAGGCTCCGACGGAATCCCGTACGGATACAAACCAGTTCAACAGCAACCGGCTCTTACACAACAACAGCTGAAGACCGGTTACGCAGCACAACCAGGTGAAGGCTACATGCCAGGTGGTGGATCCCGTCCCCAGCTCCCACCGGGCAGTAGTTACATGGTTTTCGACAACGAGACTGGAAGAACTCACCACCTTTCTCCGCAGCCTCAGTTCCAACAGGGTGGGTACGCACCCCAGCAGAACCACCCACCCCGAGTCCCGAGCAATAACGCCATGGGGCTGCCTCCACCCCAGCCCATGCGGGCCCATCCTTACAACGAGTTGATCGAGAAGTTGGTGAATATGGGGTACAGAGCAGAGCACGTACTTGGTGTGATTCAGAAGCTGGAAGAGAGCGGTCAGCCTATCGATTTCAATGCGTTGCTCGATAGGTTAAACGGACACGCTACGGGTCCTCAGAGAGGCTGGTGAAGTGGAGGCTACTTACTGATGAAGTTGTGACTGTGAGTTTAGTGTTACTTCTTATTTCTTTGGAAGTTTAGTTTGTTATGAAATAAAGGATTTGGGAGATGTATGCATAGGGGAGATGGAGAGATGCCTTTTTATATGTATGATCTCTTCCCCAATGTTGTTTAATTTTATGCTAATCTGTAGGGGTGCCTGGCTTTTGGAAATGGCAGCCACAGTATTGTTCTTTTTTCTACAACCTTTTTAATTATATGTGTATACTATTCGTATTTTGCTTCTGCTACTTTATTTGTTTCGTATCCGAACCCAGTATATAAGTACTATCATGAAAGGAAAAAAGAATAGTAAGAACAATTCTGGCCATTCTCAAAAGTAAAATATTAAAAAACACTGTACAAAATCTTGAATGGCTACATCTTTTCCGTGGTCGTGTATGACCGTGAACTAATTAGATTCACGCTTTTCAGAGTCACTTGTTTGTTGCTTTTACTGTTCGTACTTGGGGAAATTAGGCAATAAGGCATGTGGTATGGCACTTCGCTCATTTAGCAATGACAAAAAATTATTTGGCATAATTGGAGTGTCCAATTAGAGGTGCCCACGGTTCCGGAACCGGAACCGAACTGGAACCGAACCGGCGGTTCCGGTTCCAAGATGGTTGGAACCGGAACCGAACCGGAACAGTTTCGGTTTCGGCTCCTGGAACCGACGGTTCCGGTTCGGTTCCGGTTCCGGAACCGGATAGGAACCGACATTTTTTTATTTTATTTTATTTTTTAATTTTATTTTTCGTTCGATTACGATTCAATGCTTCATTGTTTATTGATCTAATTTTAATTGTAAGACAATTCAAATTTTAAAATGTAAAAAAATACTTGAGAGTAAGATTTTTAAATTTTTATTTATTTATTAATCCTAAACCCTTGGATATCACATGTCGATTTCAAGGGCCGAGCCTAGTTAAAACCTCCGTGAGGAAAAAAAGTACTCGTCTAAATAGAACACTACATATTAAAAAATAATGGTGCTATGCTGCAGACGCTCCTCGGTTCCATTCAGTTCCACATGGTTCCCACGGTTCCACCTAAAGGTGCCCACCAGAACCGGAACCGTCGGTTTTTAACCGGAACCAACGGTTCCAAACCGACCTGAGGAACCGGTGGAACCGACGGTTCGGTTTCGGTTCCAAAAGTTTGAAACCGGGAACCGACGGTTCGGTTCCGGTTCGGAACCGAAAAGAACCGGGTTTTTTTTTTTTTTTTAATTCTAATTTTATTTTATGTTTCAATATTATACTTGTATTTGTGTACTTATTTGATGTAACATTTGATTACTGATTAGTGTGTTATACTTTTTTATATGGAAATGTTTATATTTGTAAAGTTAAATAGTTTTATCATTTAATTTATAATTCACAATTTAATAAGCTAAAATAAAGAAGACTAATACAAAAAATATCTTTAAATTAATAATAAACAATGTCACATGATGATGAAGAATTAAAGATGACAATTTACATAAAAGATATCATATTAAAAATTGTGAAATTAATTGTAGATGCTTTTAAATACAAAAAATATTATGAAAAAAGGTATTGAGTATAAATAAAATTTATACACATAATAATAATTATTAAGTATGATATTAGTAATGAGAAATGCAAAAATAAATAAATAAATAAATTTGTCAGAAGCGGGTGGAACTGTGGGAACCATGTGGAACTGAATGGAACCGAGGAGCGTCTGCAGCATAACACCATTATTTTTTTAATATGTAGTGTTCTATTTAGACGAGTACTCTTTTTCCTCACAGAGGTTTTAACGAGACTCGGCCCTTGGAATCGACATGTGATATCCAAGGGTTTAGGATTAATAAATAAAAAAAATTTAAACAATCTCACTCTCAAGTATTTTTTTACATTTTAAAATTTGAATTGTCTTACAATTAAAATTAGATCAATAAACAACGAAGCATTGAATCGTAATCGAACGAAAAATAAAATTAAAAAAATAAAATAAAATTAAAAAAGGTCGGTTCCTATCCGGTTCCGTAACCAGAACCGAACCGGAACCGTCGGTTCCAGGAACCGGAACTGTTACTGTTCCGGTTCGGTTCCGGTTCCAACCATCTTGGAACCGGAACCGCCGGTTCGGTTCTGGTTCCGGTTCCGGAACCGTGGGCACCTCTAGTTCCACCCGCTTCTGACAAATTTATTTATTTATTTATTTTTGCATTTCTCATTACTAATATCATACTTAATAATTATTATTATGTGTATAAATTTTATTTATACTCAATACCTTTTTTCATAATATTTTTTGTATTTAAAAGCATCTACAATTAATTTCACAATTTTTAATATGATATCTTTTATGTAAATTGTCATCTTTAATTCTTCATCATCATGTGACATTGTTTATTATTAATTTAAAGATATTTTTTGTATTAGTCTTCTTTATTTTAGCTTATTAAATTGTGAATTATAAATTAAATGATAAAACTATTTAACTTTACAAATATAAACATTTCCATATAAAAAAGTATAACACACTAATCAGTAATCAAATGTTATATCAAATAAGTATACAAATACAAGTATAATATTGAAACATAAAATAAAATTAGAATTTAAAAATAAAATAAAATAACCCGGTTCTTTTCGGTTCCGAACCGGAACCGAACCGTCGGTTCCCGGTTCCAAACTTTTGGAACCGAAACCGAACCGTCGGTTCCACCGGTTCCTTGGGTCGGTTTGGAACCGTCGGTTCCGGTTCGGTTCCGGAACCGCCCGGTTCCGGTTAAAAACCGACGGTTCCGGTTCGGTTCTGGTTCCGGTGGGTACCTCTATGTCCAATGCTTTTGGTTCCAAAGTGATAAAAAACTTTGGCACTTCAGAACTCCCTACCACATAACTCAAGTCCAAATCATTCTCGATGTGCATTCTTAACTTCCCACCATCAGATGTTTCGATAAGTGAACTGATCACATAGTGAAATCTACGTCTATCAGCACTTATAATATTTTGAAGTTCATGCACCAAACCCTCGAAATTAAAAAAAAAAATTATGAGGAATAAGTGCAAATCTTGATTCACCACCGACATAATTCTTATTCACCCAACTTCCCCCAAAATAAGTAATCATAGATTTCGTATTCATCTGAAAAAAAAAGAAAAAAAGAAAAAAAAAGACATAAACGTATAATGCTTTGATCTTGATCGTACGTGGAATATATATTTTTGTCCACTCGTGTTTGTGTATGGTCATGTTCGTTTGTGTTCGTGTGCAGTTGTGAATGGTCGTGTACTGTCATCGTCGTGACTAATTAAAAAATACTATCCGAAAACACAAAACATACCGCATAATTTGACAATCGAGGGTTTAAGCTTTCAATTATATTGATGGAAACTGCATGCATACACTCTGAAAAAGAACAAACATTTTGTCACCATCTTGTTCCTCTTCTTCATGATCGTGTACTAATTGCATGGTTGCGCATTGCATGATTGGAAATAACATTGTTGTTTGTGATTGTGTTGTGTATGTTCGTGTGGCTTCGTGATTTTATACAGTTGTGAATTGTCGTGTCCGTTGCCGTACTCGCAAGCACAATAAACAATAAGCAAAAACACACACCATCTGTACACCGATTCTAGGCTTTTCCGACAACAATTAATGTTTTATTTTTGTTCGAAATCATGAATCTAGACCATGTCATCATAAAAAACAACCTTATTCTTTCGTTTCCATGGAGAATGAAGTGGAACAAAAAACCTTAAATTTATTGTAGTAGCTGAAAGAAACTTAAAATTATTTACTCACCGGAAATAACTTCTATAATGTTGCCGGAACTCTTCTGAATAAATTGCCGTCGCATGCAAACTCAGGCTACTCGAGAATATGGCGACTCCAATTTTGCGTTTCTCGCTCCTGTAGAGAATCTGCACCCCCCCCCCCCCCTTTTTTAAGAAACTTACGTAACTTCCGTTCGTATTCATATTTATTAATTAAGAAATACACTAATATAATTATATAAGGGTAATTTTTATACTAAATATAAAAAATGACTATTATTATACTTTTTTTTTACTATTGGCTATTTTAATTCTTTTACTTATTAAAATGGCTATTTTGGTCACTCTCTCTAAGAAATTTATTCTTATTTACGCATACAACATCTTCACTTAAATTGACCGCGCTTTTTGAATTTACTGTATATGAAATATAACATAATAAAATAAGATCAAGTTTGTTGGGAAATATGGCAATACGATGCCGGTGAGTCTATGTTGGCAACTTCAGCTATCAAATCAGTCCCAATATGAAAATCTATTTTTAAAAAAATTGTCTACTAAAAGTTTCTACTAAGACGCACAAAACTCTTGAGATTCATCATCAATATTATCCGTCGGCATCTCGTAGCGGCAAAGCGGGCAGTAGTGGCTCGTCCTCAGCTCTCCTCCGCCGCCGCCGCCTAACTCTTCCAAGCAGACGCAGCAGCAGCTCTGACTCTCCCGATCCCCATCGGCCTCCGATGTCTTCTCCAGCATCCCCAGCGCCGAATCCGCGGCCGGCACCATGCCGCTGACGAGCAAAACATGGAAGATGCCGACGCGAATCTTGAAATCAAAGGTAAAGATGCAGTACCTAGGTAAGGTTCCTCCGGCGTGGAACTCTTCGGCGACTACCTCGCACGCCTACTCGATCAGCTGGCTGCGCTCATCGGCGGAGACATGGTCGCCGATGGCTGTCCTGATCTGGTCACGTATTTTATCGTACAGCAAGGATGATCCCGGGACGGTGATGCCGGTGTTGGCGTGCTCTCTGGAGGAACGGCCGGCTCCGATCGACTTGGATGAACGGGGTCTGAGAATAAGGGTTTTCGATCCAATTCGAGTTTCGGAACTTGAAGGAGAAATTGAATCTGAGTCTGAGGCGAGGGAATATGGAGGAGCGGGATGAGGGCTCCATAATCTTCACGGTGCTTCTAGTGTAGGTGTAATCAAAATCGCTTTCTTCTATGATTTCTGAGAATAATTAAATCAAATTCAATAGGATTGGATACATGAATATATAGATAGATGTGTTGATAGATTCTAATTCTACTAGGAGAGGGAGAGGGTAGTGTAATATTTAATCTTGTCAAGATTTCCTAGCACAATTTGGCAAGAAAAATTAAAAATAGGGTTTTGTATAGCGCCTTCTTATGAATAGTAGGGAAGTTGGAAATAGCGGCCGAAAAAAACGATAATAGCGACACGGATGAGAACCATATAAATTATCGATGTGAATCCACTTTGACGTGTGTGTTCACAATATTTTCGACATTAGTAATAATAAAAAGTTTACAAAATAAAAAATGGTTAACTTTTTAACTATTTTTTTAAAAATCTAAGAATGCAAATTCTAACATAATCAATCAGTTTTATTTAGGGTTATTGGTGTTAAAAACCACGAAATTTGGGGGATTTTTGGTTTTTCCCATAAACTTCGGGACTTTGTTAAAAGAACTCATGAACTTTAGATTTATTGCAATTTTCCCAAAACTCTTTTTCCGGCCAATTTTTATCCAAGGTGGCAGCCGGAGTTTATTAACGTCATACGTGGCGTGTACACTGTTGGGTTGTTGTGTATAGCTAAAGCAAAAACGTATTTTAGTATATACGACATGTATTCCACTGTTTACAATCACCTATCTGATTAAATATATTAATAAGAATAAGCCCAATATCTCATGTTTTAGAACACGTGGACGGCTCGGGTGTCAGGGAGATCACGCAGCGTTCGATAATAATTATGAGATATAAACAGTGTCACAGTCAAGATAGCTCGGGAAAACTATCGGTTTAGACTGCAACATGAAGGTAGTGGCGGGTCTCAGTCGCTAGTTATGTTGGTACGGTGGAACGTATTGACAGGATCGAGTGAGATAATGTTCTTCTTATACTAACCCTGGAAATAGGTGAAGAACTAGAGATCTCTGCATTTAGAGATGTTATCTTAATCTCGATATTAGATGTATATGTGTTGTTCACTGTTACTTTGATTTGCAAGATAATGGTTTATCGCAGCATCCCTGATGACTTGTCTCTTGGGTAACATGAGGGCACATAGTATGTCTAAATTTAGTTGTATCGAGACACCGTGTCCGTATAAGGTTGAGAGATATCACCTCAGGGAGTTCACAAGGTTTATTATACCAAGTCATGCATGCTGATTAAGTTCAGGTATAATAATAAGGGGTGAACGGGTACTTGAGGATAAGAAGAGGTTAATTAATTAGGAGCAGTCAGAGGAACTCTAATTAATTAATGGATATCAGAGTCTTAAATACGGGGATAGCTCTAAATAAAGTATCAGACTCAATCTACAAATTGGGACAGAGTGGTGATTCGGTTGTGACTCTTTAGTGGAATGCGTCACAGCTCTAATGAAATAAATGTTCTAGGTTGATTATGGAATTATTTCATTAGGTAAGGCTAAACTCTGTCTGGTACATAGATCCCTGGGATGTCCCAAGAGCTCTTCGGGAAAGGAATTCAAGGTATTGTTGAGCGAGATCAGTTTTGGACTGAAAAGAAGTGTTATGGGCTCGGGCCCATAATGTGGCGCCTACTGTGTAGTAGGGGACACCTGGTTCAGCTTATGTGTCCATCTGGGCTCAATAATTGCACTCTAGTTAAATATGGAATAAATAAATATCTAATTAATTAAGATTTATTCTTAATTATGGAATTAGATAATTAATTTAATATTTACATATAATATCTTCCTATAATAATTAGGATTAATTTTAATTATTTAATTAGAATTTGTTCCAGTAATTATTAACTGAACCGGGCTTAATTAGTAAAGCCCGTATCTTAGTGGGAAGGAAGTAAAACGTGATGGAAATGCCAATTAAAGGCGATCCCATTATGCCACCGGATCTGAATTGGTTGTGATAATTAAATGCAATTACATCATACAATAGATCGAGATTATACCTTCAAGAATGCCGCTGGAGAAAGACTACAGGTCTAGCCTTCTAAACTGTAATCCCGCTTCTCGAACCCGGCGGATGAGTGGTCTCCGATACGGATTTGAAATCTTGGATTTTGCACTCAATGAAGAATGTTAGATCCGGGTTGAAGATCAACAACGATAGAAATACAAATCGAGTTTGCGAAGGATCGAATCCTTAGGATGAATATAAGAATTGATGGAAAGAGGATCGAATCCTCTAGATCCTAGTGAATGGCCTTCAATTCCAGCTCGTATCGCCGGGAACCTTGAAGAATTCCTGCAAAACAAAGCCGGAGGATCGGGTGGAGGTCCTCCGGGAAGAACCTCCGATGCCCAAGTCAGTATCAAGTACTGGAAAAATTGTTGAGGTTTCTTGGAGAAGAAACCTCTAGAGTGAGTGTGTGCTGATTGGTGCTAGAAGCACGTAATCTTCCGTGTAAAGTCTAGAGTGAGAGAATTGTTCCCAAATATGTAGTGGTTGTCATATATTTATAGTTGTAGAAGAGGCGGTGGCATTTCTGTGAATTTCCTTTGTTGTAAAGGGCAATATTAATTATGCTAGTATTTTTAGAGAAGATTCTAGCTCTTCAAGGAAGATGTTAGATCATTGGGGAAAATGCTAGATCTTTAGGGAAGATGCTAGCTTCTCGGAGATGCAGATCCCTAGCGGAGATGCAGATCCCTCATGGAGATGTCAGATCCCTCATGGAGATGCAGATCCCTAGCGGAGATGACAGATCCCTCATGGAGATGCCAGATCCCTCATGGAGATGCAAATTCCTAGCAGAGATGACAGATCCCTCATGGAGATGCAGATCCCTCATGGAGATGACAGATCCCTCATGGAGATGCAGATCCCTCATGGAGATGCCTAGTCTTTTGACAACTTTTCAGGCTTAGCTTCCGAGATAATGGTTTCACCTCCTCTAGTGTTTTCATAAAGGCTTGATCTAAGCTCAAGGCTTATGCCTTGTCGTTCATTCGAAGGACAAGTGTCTCTTCCTCATTCCCTTATTCTCAACTAGTGATGCCACATATTATGATGACGTGGTATAAGCTAATTTTAGTCCCTATCAGCTACTCCCCCTGCTCCGAGAGACCTTGTATTAAGAACAAGTCTGTTAGGAGCAAGTAATTTTACTGCTCATGTTACTATTTGTTCTACTTCATTTAAGTTGAGTTTTTTTTTTATGAAAAAAAATTTCTCATAAAAAATCAATTTTATGAAATAGATATTCGCCTTATACGGCGGGATATAGGGGATATACCCCTACTCCTCCCCCCCCAGTGAATTATAAGAAAATGAAAGAATTATAATTCATAGACTCAATGGTCTATTCTAGAAGATACGAACTTCTTCAAAATGTTAACGTTTCGAGGTATTAGTAAAACCTCCCTTGTTTTTCATGTTTTTGCTCTCATGTACTCCTCCTTTTAGTATTTCCGTGACCAATAATGGTCCTTCATAGTTTGCAGAAATGTATATGCAGATATAATTGTAGGAGCGCAGATGCAGATCTGAATTTATCTGCCGAAGTATCGGTACAAGTCTGGTGCAGATGCAGATCCAAATTTGCAGAAGCACAAATCGGAATTATCTGCAAAGTGCAAGTGCATATATGAATCTGCTTGTAGAAGTGTAGATCATAATCTGTCTGCAAAAGTGCATATTTGAATCTGTCTATAGAAGTGCAGATCGGAGTCTGTCTGATGATGTGCAGATCAGAATCTGTCCGCAAAAATGCAGATCTAACTCTGTCTGCAGAAGTGCAGATTTGAATATGTCTATAGAAGTGCAGATGCCGATGCAGATGCAGATCCGAGTCTGTAGAAGTGGTACAGGTCCAAATCTGTTTGTAGATGCGCAGATCATAATCTGTCTACAGAAAAGCAGATGCAGATCCGATTCTGTAGAAGTGCAGATGCAGATGCAGATGCAGATGCAGATCTGAATCTGCCTGTAGAAATGCAAATTCGAATCATTTTATAAAATCGTAGATCTTTTTGCAGATCTGAATCTGCATGTAGAAGTACAGATCGGAATCTGTCTGGAGATCTGAATATGTCTGCAGATCTAAAATAGGTCTGCAAAGTGCAGATCTAAATTTGCCTGGAGATCTAAATCTGTATGCAGATCTGAATATGTCTGTAAAATGCAGATCTAAATTTGTCTGCAGAAGCTCAGATAAAAATTGTCTACAAAGTGGATGTGTAGATATGAATCTGCTTGCAGAAGCATATATCTGGCTGCCATTAATTATACCATTTGCTTCTAGAGCAAACTATTAATTCCAGGTTCGCAGTTACCTTCTTTTGAGTGGCATCTTCTATGAGACATGCATATGCTTCATCCATGTTGGCAGCATGGGTACCTTAGTGCTTCTTCTCGCTTGTGGTGCTGAATGCGAAAGGGTTCTTCTACCCTATTGGGAGAAGTATCACGTATGGTATAGTGATGCAGACCCAAAATTTGGGCAAATTTTAAATATTTACCTGTCCTTCTTCTAAAAGACATAAGATAGATCAATCGATTAGTTTATTAATTTTTAGGAGAAACTTTTAGTTATACTTGGAATGGGGTACTTGGAACATTGTTCCATTTTTATATGCCCAAGTATTTATTTATTAGAACAGTTTATATTTGAGTAGTTACTTGAGACTTTGTCTTGTATTTTCTTTCTAGATGCCTACTTTGTAGGGCTTCTTTTATTTCATCGGAGCCCAAGAGTTTTGGGGGCTTATCCGGGATTTTTATTTCATCGGAGCCCATGAGTTCTGGGGCTTATCCGGAAATGTAGAGCTTTGGCATTTGAGTGAAGTACCCGCAGCATAGGCAGGGTTTATCCTTTCAGTTTTGCCAATAGCTCTGTGCTGAGGAGGATTTGGCTATAAGGATAGTGGCCGCAGAGCCTAGATCTTTTGCCAGGGCTTATCCTTGGTTATCACTACCTCATTCCATCTCCTATTTTATTTACCATTTCCCAAGTGTGTGCTTTTAGTATCTACAATTCAGATTCATAGGAGTAATTTAAACTCACCTGAATCAGTAGTAGCAGTAGTTGATATTTTCTTCTTTACCTTTAAAAAATTCAAGTATAGCCTTCCTTCTTCTTTTTCTTCATGAAAAATTAAAGGATAGGGAGTGCTAAAAATTGACTCCATTTTAATTTTCAACAATTTTGGTCTCAACCAAGTTTCCACTATTCCTTCACTTCCCAGAAAATTCCAAACAATTTCCAGAAAATATCAGAAAACTTCGAGTGAAAATCACGAAAAGAGACAAAAATAAGTGACACGCATAGAGATTTTTTAGCGAAAATTCATGAATTAGCATGAAAGAGAATCAACGTCTCAGCTCAAATATAAAGGCTTAAATGAATACCAATTTTTCCAGAGGCTTTCTGGTTGTGTAGTTGAGGCTCAGAGATAGATGCTCCATTTGGCCTCAAGTACTTCTCTGCAAGAACATTTGCTCCTTTTCTTTCATGTTGCTCGCTTTTTAATGAACGAACCATATTGTTACAAAACTTTTTCAATTAAAAAAGTTAGTAAAATATGAGGGCCCTTGAGGGCGTAGTTATACAATAACTGGACAGTGACATAATAAAATTGTGCAGTGATACAAGTCATATTCGACTTGGTCAGCAGTCTACCAGGAGAGGGGGTTGTCCGCTTATTATAAAGAATTTTAAGAATTCAGACAACATCATTGATATCAGAATTCAGCGATCTGGTGCAAATGATCTCAAGAACCTGATTTAAGGTGACGAAAACTCAGCATCCGCATAGCAAGATCATAGCGTAGGCAAGGTCGTGCTATTATTTTTGTCCAAGTCAAGGTTCTGACAGAAAGCATTGCTGGAATCTGCCACTTCACTTCATGCGGGGATCTGCCATTGCGGGATCTGCCATTTTGTTGTTTTCATGCAAGGATCTACCATTGCGTGATCTGCCATTTCTGTGCTTCCGAGTTCTCCAAATTAAGAGCATTTGGCAGCGAGTATGTGAACTTGTCAGAGGGTAAGAAGACATGTATGTGGGTGCTTCTTTGAATGAACACATTTTCTTCTTTTGACAGGTCCTGAGTGGGTATTACACTTGTCCCTTCCTTTTCTTTTTATTTTTTATTGCTATTTCTTCATGAAGGGCATCATCTTGTGTTATCAAACTCTTTCAGCACAAAAGTTAGTTTTTTTAAAAAATCAATGAGCTGAATAAATAAAAATAATTTCACTCAGATCATAAACACATTTAGTTTATTCAATGACACCTTATTCAAAGAGAAGGCTATCTCTATTAATTAGAAATAGAGATTATAGCATTATTAATAGAAACATGTCCTTTAAGAAGTCATAAGATCATGAAGGCAAGGTGATGTGAGGATCTGATAGAAGACCTCTCCAGTGTACACTTGCTATTTTTTTTGAATTTTTCTCCATATTTTTGGGAGTATAATCCCAAACCATTCAGATGCGTTGTCATCTGCTCTTGATTTTCATCCAAGATATTTCTATAGCTGCTGTGGAGTTTCTCAAACACAACGATTAGCAAAATATGAGGGCCCTTCCAAGGCCAAAATCAGAATACAACTTTATTTGGGAACCAGCATGAAATTTGAATTCTTTATTCATTTTTTTGAAAAATTACTTCAGAGTTTTGTTACCCATGCCAGAAGCTTGTGCCCAGCTAAGCTTCTGGATTCTTGTCTTGCCAGATTTGATTCAAGTCTTTATGGCGAATGCGGTGCTGAACTCATTGTCATATCCTAGTGCGTTTCGACCTCTTGGCCACTGGGACTTCAGACATATCGCCATAAATTATTTTAGAGGCAGAACTTTGTTTACATTGCCTGCTTTTCAAGAAGAAGAACATATGTTCTAGAGAAATTCTTCAATACCAAAAGGTTAGTGTGATATCATGAGATAGTATGAATTCAAGTGTAATAAGATATGCACACTTACAAACAAACATCGAGTTGTATCCAGAGAAAATAAGATGAAGAAAATTAATCTCTATGCCGCTTGGTTACATTCCATTTTGTCGGAGAGAAAACCATGTTCCATATAGTTTCTCAGTCATGAAAGTTAATAACATAAGGGAGCCCTCAAGAATGAGGCTAACAAATGACATGCGTATAAAAGAGATAACATCGCTCAACTCATGAGCACAACTTATACTGATGTTGTTAAATAAATAACTCTAGTATAGAGAAATACATCATTCTCAGTGATTTTGATGGAATTTCTGCTCATGCACAAATTTAAAATTGTTATTTCGAAATAACATCAAAAATAATCTTATCATTCTTTTCCCAGTAGGGGTTCACACCCTCCCCAACAGTGAGTGCAAAATTTGCACACGCATTTTAGATCACAGAAATTTCATACAATTTATAAATGATGTAGGCAAAGAACACTTAGCTCGGGTGAGGATTTAGCATCCACAAAATATTTTTGGTTCGTGTCTTCATAGCAGGACTGGGGTGAGAGCAAGGCTCCTCTCTTACTTTCTTTATTTTATTTGTAAAGTGCTGATACTTGATTTTAGGGATACAGCTGCAATGCTCGTCCCTCGCTGCAATTCTTTTAACGAGTCTGCATTTTAGACTTTTACGTTAGATAGCAGGATCACTCAAATAAAATAAAGGAGGATTAAGAAATTATATCCCTCCGTATCTCTATTCTCTGCACCATGAAGTTAGTTAGCTTAACAACTTTTAATCAATTTAAATACCAGAACTTCAAATCAAAATTCAATTTGAGCTTCTAAATCAACTTTGGTGCATGGCGCATATTTCAGGGGTGAAGTAGAATTTAGCCTGCGGTCTCCCCTTCACCGAGGGTAAATAACTCAGGTAGAAATGATTGAATCCACCTTTCTATGCCGCATCGAATCTGCTAATGAAAATCCAATGGGAAATGATCAACAAGGATGTGAAGCATTACTCGAGAGCATATTAAATAATAACTTATCGATCAACACAACTATAAGTAAAGCCTCATGCTTAAATGCATATATTGTTCACATCATGAACACAACTCAAGCGCATGTCATGTTAAGGCAGCTTAAATGAACATATATGCTCAGGCTTGGTGTTTCTTCTTAAGTTCCTGCTAAAAAATGAAAGTAATGATACTTATTTTAAGAAAAATTAAGGAGTTTATCTCAAGCTTCTCCATGGCTTATAGCTAAATTATCATGCAATTAGCTTATAATCAACAAGCAAAAAGTGTCAGAGTGATTTTACCAACCCAAGTGGGGATTTAACAAGTTACTTACAACTGGGTAGCAAATGATGATATTCAATCCCTCATAACGGGACTAATACTCTTGGTATTTCCTTCAATCGTGCTCAACTGCACATAAGGGAATGATGGATGCTCGGAAATTTTGATAAATCCACTGCTCTACTGGCGCATCCTTTAAGGATGAAGGTGTTGTGGTTGAATATTTTTATGCCCGGAAAAACACTACAGCACAATTCAGCCTGCTATTTGCTATTCATCTTGATTGTGTTTTATAAAGAATGCTTCAATTGCAGCTTCCTTTGAGCACAAGCGAGAAACATTTATTCAGTACTATTCTAGCCCAATCCTACAACATCTGATGAAGGATTGATTAGATGTCTCATGTCCATAACAATGGCTACTAAATAATAGAGATAAAAGAACAAGTGTGAGAAATGGCCATCATCAAATGTTCCGGACCGTTCATGTAATAGTAATCAACAATTGTATAAGCAACAATATTGATTTCAAGGAAAGGGAACGAAGAAAGGATTATATTGAAAATATATCAAAGCACTTTTTTCTCCCTTATTCATTTCTAGGCCCAGTCAAGAATACTTAGTTTTCTCTCGAGCATTTCTTCAAGTTGCACATTCGTGAGGACGGTTTGTAACGTCTGCTTTCGCTTTAAAATTTTCTGTAACACACAGTCAATTAGCTTAGCAACTTTATATCAATTTAAATGATGAATTTCGAACAAAAATTTAAGTTGAGCTGATGAATCAGCTGCTCCATTGGCGAAATTTCTAAGATATAGGTGTTGTAATCTTGCAATTCCACTCGGGTAGAGATGGCAGAATTCGCTGCGTCCTGCGCACTATTGTTACTGGCTATGTTTCTCTCTTATAGTTCAACAACACTTTTTCTTCATTATTGGCTTAAATAGAAGCTGCGAAACATGTCTTCAATTAGGTTGCTCGTGGCATTCGTCCATAGAGTGAAGAAGGTTGGTGCAATCAGTTTCACCGCTTTTCTTTTCGATCTCATGTTCTTGTTGTTGCTGTGTGATTTCCTTCAAAGTTTTCTTGCATAGGAACCATATCATATGTTTCCGATCTGCATGTCAAAAGTTCATATTAACAAGTGCATTTGAACCAAGTATGAGGAAATTTCATAAAATAATCAGAAAGCATTGTTGTTCGCTGCTCTACAGCCTCCACTTCTTGAAGCACAGCTCAAAGAGGATTTAAATCCCAAATCAGCCCAATATATAGAATAGGATAATGTAAACCCCTCTCGACGGATGAAGGCAAGAGAGCGAAGGAGCTTTGATTCTTTCAGGCATTTCGTCGAACAACTACTGAGCACAGTTTTGTGCATATCTTCAGATTGCTATAGATGTGGAATTGCTGCAGCATTCATCCTTCGATTCTTCTATATCCGAGTAGAGTAGAAGGCTGATATAGGAAAGCAACCTTCTATTTCCCTTCACGATACTGCCATTTAGGTGATTATATCAAATAACCATAAAATCGCAATTAAAAGAGCATAGTTGTTACGCCGAGCGATGCTACCAAACATCGACTTAAACCAAAATGTGGAGCTACATATGCAATACGAGGTTGAGAGGCTCCGAAAGGAAATGATGCCACATATGTATGGTGAGCACAAATATGGTGCCCTTCTTTGAGGCATTTCGTCGAATAGTTGCAAGGTATGCCTGCTATGTTCTCCATTTTTGTGAGTCTTTCTAGACGAATCAAGGGCTCGACTCTTCCTGCAACTGGAGCGTGCGAAACACCCGCTAAGCTCATGCCACACCATAGAGTAAAGGGGGCACAAAACAATCTGGGCATAAAACCCCCACTTCAGTCAAGAGAGTGCAGCCTGGGCTCTTGAAGAAAGAAACTCTCCTGTTTTCAGCATCATGAATAGATTTAGCAAAATTAGCACAAAACTTATATAATAATCCGAATACTTAGCTTCGAACAAAAGTTCAATTTAAGAATATGATCCAATTGTCTCTTTTGGAGACGATAAACCCGATTTTGTTTAATCAGGATTTGAGGGTTTCGAACAGCCAATGTCGCCGGATTATAAGGAACGAGCAGCGGCGGACCACTCATAATTTCATTTCATGGCTAGATTAATCGATCTTAGCAAGGATATTGTGAATGAGTCGATGTCTTGAACACCAATTTCTCCTAGATCTGGGTATTTTCTGTTGGAAATTTGGTGTTTTGACCAAATAAATAATAATTAATATTTAATTTATTAATTAAATTAAATATTATATTATTGTTCTACTGGCGGAGTAGATGAACGTGGTGTATTTATATGCTCAAAACTGATTTTCGGTGAGTGAGATATAAATGTTCAAAGATTGGTGGAAAGTTACTTCTTTTTTGAAAGAAGTGTAAGTTATGTCAAGTGGTTGTGGATGAGGCCGGCCTCGGCCTAGGTCTTCGACTTCGGCCTCGGCCTCGGCCTCGTCACTTCGGCCTTGGTCTCGGCTTCGGCCTAGGTCTTCGACTTCGGCTTCGGCCTAGGTTTTCGACTTCGGCTTCGGCCTTGGTCCTCAATCTTCGACTTCGGCCTAGGTCTTCGACTTCGGCTTCGGCCTTGGTCCTCGATCTTCGACTTCGGCCTCGGCCTCGGCTTAGTCACTTCGGCTTCGGCTTCGGCTTCGGCCTGTGCCACCTCGGCTTCGGCCTTTGCCACCTCGGCTTAGGCACCTCGGATGACTGTCTAGCCCAACTGCATCCGGAAGAGGTTCTGGAAGGTGACTCTTCAACTGAACAGTCAGGTGACTCTTCAACTGAACAGTCAGACTTTTCACCTTTCATCTCCACCACTACCTCTAATAGCCTTTATGGCTGATTAATGCATTTAATGCATTAAAGTCCCCTACATAGTGAGCAGCCTATATTGAGGGGTTGTAGGCATTTGAAGAAGGGTGAATATACATATAAAATCGCATCTTGTTGCATACTTCTCTCTTTTGTTCATTTTCCAAGCTCAGTTTTTCGCCTCTATCTAGTTCGCTGGAGCTCCATGGTCTTGCGGTGCTGCTACCTTCGAGACGAAGCCGTTTTATCTTTGGGGACGATACGCCAAAACCGAGAGCACTACCGGGGCGTATCTCGTCTTGCGGAAAGAGGGCTTTCCTCGACTCGGCTTTTAGTTCTTAGTTCTTGTTGATTGTAATCTTCAATTTACGTTGTAACTTTTGTACGCCCGACAAGTTTCTAGTACCTATTCTTTTAGGGAAAATTGTAAAAACTTCATGTAAAATCCTCGCTAAATCTGCACAAAGTAAATAATATTCTACAGAAATTGTTAATATTTTCCTTATTCAAAGAAATTTGTTCTTCAACAAGTAAGAATTAACAAATTTAGAGAGAAACGTGTTTGCTTCAAAGAGAAAATCGACGCCTTAGTCAGATTTTCCCATAGACGGCGCCAGTTGTTAGATCCGGGTTGAAGATCAACAACGATAGAAATACAAATCGAGCTTGCAAAGGATCGAATCTTTAGGATGAATATAAGAATTGATGGAAAGAGGATCGAATCCTCTAGATCCTAGTGAATGGCCTTCAATTCCAGCTCGTATCGCTGGGAACCTTGAAGAATTCCTGCAAAACAAAGCCGGAGGAGCGGGTGGAGGTCCTCCGGGAAGAACCTCCGACGCCCAAGTCAGTATCAAGTACTGGAAAAATTGTTGAGGTTTCTTGGAGAAGAAACCTCTAGAGTGAGTGTGTGTTGATTGGCGCTAGAAGCACGTAATCTTCCGTGTAAAGTCTAGAGTGAGAGAATTGTTCCCAAATATGTAGTGGTTGTCATATATTTATAGTTGTAGAAGAGGCGGTGACATTTCTGTGAATTTCCTTTGTTGTAAAGGGCAATATTAATTATGCTAGTATTTTTAGAGAAGATTCTAGCTCTTCAAGGAAGATGTTAGATCATTGGGGAAAATGCTAGATCTTTAGGGAAGAAGCTAGCTTCTCGGAGATGCAGATCCCTAGCGGAGATGCAGATCCCTCATGGAGATGCCATCCCTCATGGAGATGCAGATCCCTCATGGAGATGCAAATCCCTAGCGGAGATGACAGATCCCTCATGGAGATGTCAGATCCCTCATGGAGATGCAGATCCCTAGCGGAGGTGAAAGATCCCTCATGGAGATGACAGATCCCTCATGGACATTCAGATCCCTCATGGAGATGCCTAGTCTTTTGACAACTTTTCAGGCTTACCTTCCAAGATAATGGTTTCACCTCCTCTAGTGTTTTCATAAAGGCTTGATCTAAGCTCAAGGCTTATGCCTTGTCGTTCATTTGAAGAACAAGCGTCTCTTCCTCATTCCCTTATTCTCAACTAGTGATGCCACGTATTATGATGACATGGTATGAGCTGATTTTAGTCCCTATCAAAGAAGAATCGTCCTTCTTCCTCTCCTATGGCCGCCGCCCACTTCTCATCTCTCTTAAGATAATAATCTAAAAATTATATTTAGGGTTTTGTGCACTTAAATATTTATAGTGCACAAAACATGCCCTAATGGGCTTGAGAGAGAAAGTGGCGGCCACTTAAGCCCATTATGCTTAAGTGGCGCTTACTTATAGCCCAGTGCCATAAGTAGCGCCCCATAGGGGCCCAATAAGAGCTATTGGGCTCTTATTAGTGCACTGATCCATTCCTGAGAATATTAGGCCAGTTTAGGGATCAGATACCAAACAGAGTTGGGTCATACCTAATTAAATTAATACTATGCTATCCCCTGTAGCACTAATTTAATTAGAACTATAACTCATTCCACTAAAGAGTTACAACTGATTCACCGCTCTGTCCCGATTATGTAGTCGGGGCCGGTATTTTGCTCAGAGCAATCCACGTGTTTAAGAATCCTGATACCCGTTAATTAATTAGAGCTCATATGACTGCTCATAATTAATTAACATCTTATACTTCCTTAGGTAGTACCCGCTCAACCTTATTATTATACCTGAACTTAATCAACCTCCAGAGTTTGGTATAATAAATGTTGTAAGCTCCCTAAGGGGATATCTCAACCTTTACGAACACGTTTCTCGATACAACTAACTAGACATCATACATGCCTCCATGTTACCCAAGATACAAGGACTTGAGGTGCCATACACAAGGCTCACACTGAGTAAGTCAAAGCAATAATGAAGAACACATATATGTCTAATAGCTTATTGAGATTAAGATCAAGCTACTAAGACCCGAGATCTCTTAGCTCTTCACCTACCAAGTAGGGTCAGTCTAGAAGAGCAATATCTCACTGTGATCCTATCAGTATGTTCCTAATGTACCATCATAACTAGTGATTGAGACCCATCACTACTGTTAGTGCTGCAGTCTAAACCGATAACTTTGCCCGAAGTTATCTCGACTGTAATAATATTTATATCTCATAAGTCACCGTTAATCATGATCTCCTCCAGTATCCCCTGGCACGCTAACACTCTCATGAAATAATGGACTTATTCGTTCTCAACTATAAACTTTCAGACAGGTGATTGTAATCAATGGAATAAATATTGCATACACTAAAACTCTAGTTTTGCTTTATGTATACAAATCCCAACAATCTCACACTTATACTGAAGTAAAACCTTTTAGTATACCATGTGTCTACAATAAAGAATAAACAATATAGCTATCCACTATTACAATCTTTTCTCACTTATACTCAAAGATTTTACTGTGGGAGGTTCTCCAAGCCCATGCCAGCTACGTGCTTTAGAAAGCTCTTGGCAGGTAAACTCTTGGTGAAAGGATCTGCTACATTATCTTCAGTTGCTATCTTCACAACTATAGCGTCGCCTCTCTTGGTTATGGATCTAACCATGTGGTACATACCCTCTATGTGTTTACTGGCTCGATGGATCCGCTGGTGTTTACAGTTTGCCACTGCACTAGAGTTGTCACAGTAACCTGTGATCGTCTTTGGCAAACTAGGGATCACTGCCAGTTCACTTAGGAACATCTTGAGCCATACAACTTCCTTTGCGGCTTCACCAGCTGCCACATATTTAGCTTCCATGGTGGAGTCAACAATGCATTTCTACTTCTTACTCCGCCAAGATATGGCTCCACCTCCTAAGGTACTTAGCCTGAGGTTGACTTCCTCTCATCGCAGTCAGCCTGGTAATCCGAGTCTGAATACCCAATAGGGATAAAGTCATTTAAATAGTATCGCGGCACAAAATTCCGCATACGCCTCACGTACTTGAGTATGTACTTTACTGCGATCCAATGACCTTGTCCGAGATTGGACTAATATCTCGAGACCACGCCCGCGGCATAACAGATATCTGGCCTGGTGCACATCATGGCGTATATTAAACTTCTAACAGCCGAAGCATATGGAATATACTTCATCTCCTCTATCTCCTTTGGTGTCTTTGGAGACATCTCCTTTGATAGAGGTACTCCATGTCTGAAGGGTAGTTCTCCCTTCTTGGAGTTCTGCATGCTGAACCTTGCCAAAACAGTATCTATGTAGGATGCTTGGGATAGACTCAACATTCTTTTCTTGCGATCACGAATAACCTTGATCCCTCGAATGTAGGCAGCATCTCTCAAATCCTTCATCTTGAACTGTTCGAATAACCATCCCTTTACGCCTGATAATACATTTAAATTGTTGCCAATAAGAAGTATATCATCTACGTAAAGTACAAGAAAGACCACACTACCATCCTTGCAAAGACGATAAACGCAACTATCTATTATACACTGTTCGAAACCATAAGTTTTAACAGTATCATCAAAATGAATGTTCCATTGTCTGGATGCTTGCTTAAGATAGTACAGAGACTTCTTAAGCTTCCAAACAAAGTTCTCTTCGCCTAGTCGCATAAATTCTTGAGGTTGATGCATATAGATGTCTCTACCTTCTTCTAGGTAGTCATTTAGGAATGTGATTTTAACATCCATTTGCCAAACTTCGAGGTCCATATGTGCCGCCATGGACAGTGGAATCCGGATAGACTTTAGCATGGCCACAGGTGAGAAAGTATCATCATAATCGATACCTTCTTGCTGTGTGAAGCCCTTTGCTAAAAGTCGTGCCTTAAATGCAATGACCTTTCCATCCACTCCACGCTTCCGCTTGTACACCCACTTACTGCCTATGGGTTTGACTCCAATATGAGGTTCGGTCAGGTCATACATGTCCATTTCTTCTATAGATTTCAATTCTGATTCAATAGATTGGCGCCAACATTCCGCATCGTCATCTTCCATTGCCTCCTTATATGTCCAGGGATCATTTTCTTCTAGAACATTGTCTAGGATATCCAAAGATTCCTCAATGCTAATTAAATGATTAGGTTGTCTAATCAACATCCCACTGCGACAAGGATTTGCATGAATGACTTATACAGAGGACTGTGGCTCCTCTTCTTGCACTATTGGCTGAATTTCTTTATACTGGACTTGTCCATCGTTCCTGAGATCTTCAAGAACGATCTCACTCCGAGTTCTATGCTCACTCATATTGTTCTCTTCTAAGAATCTTACGCTACTTGAGGTAATAATTTTCTGATCCTTAGGACTATAGAAGAGACCACCCTTTGTTCCCTTAGGATACCCTATGAACAGCCTCACCTCAGTCTTAGATCCCAACTTGTCTGCACCTTTGTCCAAGACATGTGCAGGCGAACCCTGATCGAACTTATTTTCGTAAGGTAATTAATGCACATAGACAAGGAATTAATGATCACGAAAAGAAAATGACACTAAGGGATTTACGTGGTTCGATCTATTGGAATAGATCTACGTCCACGGGCGGAAAGAGTATAGATCTTTATTGCTTGTATGAGTAGTGATTACAAGATTGTTCCCCCCTCTCATTCTATTCTAAACCCCTATTTATAGGTAATTACATGGAGTTTGACTATAATACAAAGTCTCCTCCTATTATGACTCTTTTGGCTTGATCTCCTCCTTTATGGATAAACACCGAGCTTCTATCTCTCTTGGAGCTTAAGTTGTAGTCGATGTAGGAGTTGTCTTGATGAAGAAGTCTCTTATTCCGAGTTGGGCCGAGCTGCATAGGCCGAGCTTAACTGTCGGGGCCCAATTATATTGGGTTTGATGCTTGGGCCTAGGAGCTAGGCCATATCCTATCACATCCCCCCAAAAAGATGTAGAAGCGAGGGTGTGATTTAGAGGAAATAGTTGAGGTAGGAGTGTAGTATAAAGTACATTGCCCCGTCAAAAGTAGAATTGATGAGGTCAATCGCGTGCTGCCTCATTAAGACGAGGTCGAAGAAAAGTCTGTTGCCCCGTCGAAAAATAAATTCGACGAAGTCAATCGTGTACCGCCTCGTTAAGACGAGGTCGAAGAAAAGTACGTTGCCCTATCGAAAATAAATTCGACAAAGTCAATCGTGTACCGCCTCGTTAAGACAAGGTCGAAGAAAAGTACGTTGCCCCGTCGAAAAATAAATTCGACGAAGTCAATCGTGTACCGCCTCGTTAAGATGAGGTCGAAGAAAAGTACGTTGCCCTGTCGAAAAAGAAATTCGATGAAGTCAAGTTCGGCTCGTCCCGTCAAAAGAAATGCCTTGCCCCGTCAAAAAATAAATTCGACGAAGTCGAGTTCGGCTCGTCCCGTCAAAAGACGAGGTAAAAAATAAATGTCTTGTCCCGTCAAAAAATAAATTTGACAAAGTCGAGTTCGGCTCGTCCCATCAAAAGACGAGGTAAAAAAATAAATGCCTTGCCCCGTCGAAAAATAAATTCGACGAAGTCGAGTTCGGCTCATCCCGTCAAAAGACGAGGTAAAAAATAAATGTCTTGCCCCATCGAAAAATAAATTCGACGAAGTCGAGTTCGGCTCGTCCCGTCAAAAGACGAGGTAAAAAGATAAATGTCTTGCCCCGTCGAAAAATAAATTCGACGAAGTCGAGTTCGGCTCGTCCCGTCAAAAGATGAGGTAAAAAATAAATGCCTTGCCCCGTTGAAAAATAAATTCGACGAAGTCGAGTTCGGCTCGTCCCGTCAAAAGACGAGGTAAAAAGAAATGCCTTGCGGCTCGTCCTCATTTTTAAACGAAGGTAGGTCGTCCTCATTTTTAAACGAAGGTATGTCGTCCTCATTTTTAAATGAAGGTAGATCAATCTCGTTTTTAAATGAAGGTAGTTCGTCCTCATTGTTAAACGAAGGCAGTTCGTCCTCGTTTTTAAATGAAGATATTTCATCCTCATTTTTAAACGAAGGTAGTCCATCCTCGTTTTTAAATGAAGGTAGCTTGTCCTCGTCATAAAACGAGGTTTAGGCTTTAGATAGCTCGACCTCGTCATAAGACGTGGTTTAGGCTTTAGATAGCTCACTTCGTCATAAGACGAAGTTTGGCTTTAATTAGCTCACTTCGTCATAAGACGAAGTTTTAGCTTTAAGTAGCCCACTTCGTCATAAGATGAAGTTTGGCTTTAGATAGCTCACTTCGTCATGAGACGAAGTTTGGCTTTAGATAGCTCACTTCGTCATGAGATAAAGTTTTGGCTTTAAATAGCTCACTTCGTCATAAGACGAAGTTGGGCATTTAGTAGCTCACTTCGTCATAAGACGAAGTTTGGCTTGAAGTAGCTCACTAAGTCATAAGACGAGTTTAGGCTTTAAATAGCTCTACCTCATCATAAGACGAGGTTTTGGCTTTAGATAGCTCTACCTCGTCATAAGATGAGGTTTTGGCTTTAAATAGCTCACTTCGGAAATTGGATTTCGACGAAGCTTGGCTTTAAATTCCTTATTTGTCGAGATAATATGCATAAGTAGCATAGAGAGAGATGTGCAAGATGTATGCAAATGCAAGATGTATGCAAGACCCTAATAAGACGACCTAAATGACCTAAATGAACTATATGAACTTGGACATTACTCTCGGCCACTTGTGCAAGGTATCTCTTTAAATAAGTAATGTGCCATGCACGGGGTATTGGCTTACCGGATAAGTGGGCGAGCTTGTACAACCCTTTGCTGAGGACTTCTTCAACTCAGTACGGTCCTTCCCATGTGGCTTCAAGCTTGCCAAGACTTTCCGCTTTACTGACCTCGTTGTTCCGAAGTACGAGGTCGCCTACTTGGAATTGTTGGTACTTCACTCTTTGGTTGTAGTACCGAGCTACTTCTTGTTTGTACTTGGCTTCTCTTATCTAGGCGAGCTCTCGTTTCTCTTCCAACAGATCCAGTCCGGTTCGGAGGTCTTCCTCGTTAACTTCGGCTGTGAAGTTGAGAGTGCACGGGCTCGGCAGGTCGATCTCCACCGGGATCACTGCTTCGGATTTATACACCAAATTGTAAGGTGTTTCACCGTTCGAGGTCTGGGGAGTTGTGTGGTGTGACTATAACTTGGGGGCCATTCGCTTGAGGATGAGCTACCGAAGTGAACTTCTGCTAGATATGAAGCCCTTCACTCCATTCTCTGAATGTTCTATCTGTGAATTGTGTCCCATTTTCCGAGATGAGGATATGGGGTATGCCGAAGCGGCATACTATGTTCTTCCAGACGAAGTTGAGGACGTTCTTGCTCGTGATTTCTGCCAAGGGTTCGGCTTCCACCCATTTGATGTAGTCGATGGCTATGATGGGAACTGGAGTTGGATAAGAGCTTTGCCTAATGGAGTTACTAGGCTTGCTTCGGCTTCGTCAATACTTCGGTGTTTGACTTCGAGAGACTTCGGTCGGCCTCGGCCTTGAGAGTGGACCTGTCTCTTCGGCTTCGTCAATACTTAGGAGTTTGACTTCGAGAGACTTCGGTCGGCCTCGGCCTTGAGAGTGGACCTGTCTCCTCGGCTTCGTCAATACTTAGGAGTTTGACTTCGAGGGGCTTCGGTCGGCCTCGGCCTTGAGAGTGGACCTGTCTCCTCAGCTTCGTCAATACTTAGGAGTTTGACTTCGAGAGACCTCGGTCGGCCTCGGCCTTGAGAGGAATTCATCGTCTTTATTGTGCTTTGCCTCGAGTGTGGGCTTCGTGCTGGTCAGAACGTCGGCCGCGACTTTGGTACCTCTTGAGGGTGCTATCGCGCACCAATTGCTCTATCAAGCTTTCTGCTTTCCTCAATATCGCACCCGTAATTCTCATGGAAGCGACAGTACTTCTTGGATCGGCGCTTCTCCCTTCCACTTGACATGGGCCGAGGCTTCTCGAACATATCGGTGTGAGTTGGCTTCGGCCTCGTCAATGGAGTGAGTTGGCTTCGTTCCTGGTTTTGCTGAGGTCCGAGCCTGGATTCCAGGGGTGTATGCTATAGCCTGTCGAAGGCACTTCGCCGACTTTGGCCTCGGTCATTCCGATCCTTCTTCCGATCTGAAGGTTCAGCCTTGTCGGCTTTGTGCCTGCACCTATCAGCTTTGTCGGCTCTTGCGAACCGACCTGCTATGCCATAATGGCTTCGTAGTGCGAGGTAATTGTCCTCATCGTGCCGAGGTGAGACGGTGTCGCACCGAGGTGAGATAGTGTCACGCCGAGGTGAGATGACGTTGCAGCGAGGTGAGATGCGATGGTGGCCCCGTTGGCGGATCCCGATGTCCCGTGCATCTACGATCCTGACGCTAGGGGAATTTTGCCGATGCCGCGATCCGGAGGTAAGCTTCGTGCTCTCTACCATCTTTGCGTGAGGGTTGCCCTTTTTCACGACTGAGCGTTGTGTTGTTTTTGGCGAGCTGGAGAAAATCTTGCTATGCTTATCCAACATGCTCAACGTGTTTATCCGGAGTCTGGCCTTTGGCGTGTTCCTTCCTAGATAGCCGGTATGTTGCCGGGTGTAGATCTTGCGCCTGGCTTGCCTCGCCTTTGTGGATTCCGGCTTCCTGAACCGGTGGATTTGTTGTCGGACCTTATCCAGTTTGCTGAATATCCTTTTCCTTGTTGGCGGCGGCAGCGGCGGCGGTAGCAGCAGCAATTGATCGTGTTGGAATCCTCTCGACGCGTAGAGCCTGTTTCCGGGTAGTTTCGTCCGATTTGGTGGTGATTTCAGTCCGGAATTGGCGAATAACAGAAGCTGCTCCGAACAAATCGTGATTTCGCGAGTCGTGCAGCAGCACGAACTTCCAGACGTGATTCCCGCCGCACTGGTGATCAGTTTTTGACGGGCAACCTACCGTTGGAATCCTCTCGACGAGTAGAACATGTTTCCGGGTGGTTTCGTCCAATTTGGTGGTGATTTCAGCCCGGAATTGGCAAATAACAGAAGCTGCTCCGAACAAATCGCGATTTCGCGAGTCGTGCAACAGTATGAACTTCCAGACGTGATTCCCACCGCACCGGTGATCGGTTTTTGACGGGAAACCTACCTTTGGAATCCTCTCGACGAGTAAAACATGTTTCCGGGTGGTTTCATCCAATTTGGTGGTGATTTCAGCCCGGAATTGGTGAATAACAGAAGCTGCTCAGAACGAATCGTGATTTCGCGAGTCGTGCAGCAGCACGAACTTCCAGATGCGACTCCTGCCACACCGGTGATCTGTTTTCGATGGGTAACCTACCGTTGGAATCCTCTCGATGATCAGAACATGTTTCCGGGTGGTTTCGTCCGATTTGGTGGTGATTTCAGTCCGGAATCGTTGAATAACAGAAGCTACTCCGAACAAATCCGATTTCGCGAGTCGTGCAGCAGCACGAACTTCCAGACACGATTCCCGCCACACCGGTGATCGGTTATCGACGGGCAACCTACTGTTGGAATCCTCTTGACGATTATAACATGTTTCCGGGTGGTTTCGTCCGATTTGGTGGTGATTTCAGCCCGGAATTGGCGAATAACAGAAGCTGCTCCGAACGAATCGTGATTTCACGAGTCGTGTAGCAGCACGAACTTCCAGACGTGATTCCTGCCACACCGGTGATCGGTTTTTGACGGGCAACCTACTGTTGGAATCCTCTCGACGAGTAGAACATGTTTCCGGGTGGTTTCGTCCGATTTGGTAGTGATTTCAGCCCGGAATCGTTGAATAACAGAAGCTGCTCTGAACAAATCGCGATTTCGCGTTTGGGGGGATCGCGTTGGTCTTCTTGTCATGGCTGTAGATTACCTCGAAAACTTTTGATCGAAAATTACAAATTTTCGTTTCCCACAGACGGCGCCAGTGATCGAACTTATTTTCGTAAGGTAATTAACGCACATAGACAAGGAATTAATGATCACGAAAAGAAAATGACACTAAGGGATTTACGTGGTTCGATCTATTGGAATAGATCTATGTCCACAGGCGGAAAGAGTATAGATCTTTATTGCTTGTATGAGTAGTGATTACAAGATTGTTCCCCCCCTCTCATTCTATTCTAAACCCCTATTTATAGGTAATTACATGGAGTTTGACTATAATACAAAGTCTCCTCCTATTATGACTCTTTTGGCTTGATCTCCTCCTTTATGGATAAACACCGAGCTTCTATCTCTCTTGGAGCTTAAGTTGTAGTCGATGTAGGAGTTGTCTTGATGAAGAAGTCTCTTATTCCGAGTTGGGCCGAGCTGCATAGGCCGAGCTTAACTGTCGGGGCCCAATTATATTGGGTTTGATGCTTGGGCCTAGGAGCTAGGCCATATCCTATCAAACCCCATATCCGAATATATGACAGATTAGGCTTACGCCCTTTCCACAATTCATATGGAGTCTTCGAAACAGATTTTGAAGGAACTAAATTAAGGATGTACGCCGCTATTTCAAGAGAAAATCCCCAGAACGAAACAGGTAAAGAACCGTAACTCAACATCAAACGAACCATCTCCAGGAGAGTTCTGTTTCTTCTTTCTAGCACACCATTCTGTTGGGGTATACCAGGTGTAGTCAATTGGGAAGTAATTCCCTTTTTTGACAAGTATGCCAAGAACTCATTGCTGAGGTATTCTCCACCGCGATCAAATCGCAATGTCTTGATACATTTACCATGTTGCCTTTCAACTTCTGCCTAATATATCTTGAATTTCTCAAAACATTTAGACTTGCAATGCAACAGGTATATGTACCCATATCTCAGAGTCTCAAGACATCCTGAATGTGCATTGCAGCGGCGTGCAGACCGGGCATAACAGTTGCAATTACTAATGACTTCGTAAAGTCATTTACTGCATGCCACTTCCTATAAAACTCTCTCTCTTCTTGAGAAGCACTTGCTTTGAGAGTGGGTGGTGCAGCGGTTCTCAATACAAAGTCGTATTCTAGTGAAACTAGAACATCACTCAGGTTTTACTTCAACTAAAGGAAGCTAGATCCCTTGAGAGGATTTGAAATGAGCTTGCGAATAGGAGTAGCAGTAGACATATCTGAAAATTATAAACAAGTAGACAGTTAAGTACTTGGTGAGAGGGAATAATTTTATGTCAACAATGTTACAACCCTTTGATAAAAGTAACATTGACTAACAAACGAGTAGCCCAAAAATTTCATAAGCAGGCCACGATCATGTGGACGTCTACTTATGAAACCGCCAACCAAGACATGACGGTCACTTTATTTCCTTTCCCATCACATGGATCTTTGTGACACAAGGAAATAATAACCCGTTTTATTCTGGACCCTACTACACTGAGAAGTGACCTCTGAGAGGATTCATCAATAAGCAGCTAAGCTTGACCATATTATTAATCCAACTAAGTTTGTTAAGCGAATTAGTACAATTACATGAACCGCACCGCTTGCAAAATGCCCTCAAGGCCTATCTCACTATATAATTCCACTAAGACCTCAAGTGTCGGTCCATACGAGTAAGCCACATTCATGTGGACGTTTACCGCATAACTTCCACTTGCCTAAAGAATTATATAGCTATTTGAGAAGTATTACCGATGTTTACCTTGTAGAGGCGTAGAATCAACGCAAGCCACGTTCTTGTGGACGTTTACGTGACCCTATCCTCTAACTACGTTTAAAACTAAATATGGAGGTCCAATTAATTTCTTGACAAAATTAATCGTTGTTATGCTTAGACGTTTTATTTTAAAGGGTTTGTTGCGATATTTAAAGCACGTAGACATTTAAGTCTTATCGCATGATTTCTAAGCGCATTTAATAAAACATGCTCGCTAGAAATCGTAAAACTGCATGTTATTGATGCCTTATGCATGTTTTGATATCTATTACGCAATTAATAAAAGCAAATACAACATACAAATCATGCTTATCATCCCATTGCGTAAATTAAAACATCCATAGCATGCATAATAATTAATATATAAGATGCTAATCGGGAGGTAAAACCCTATCTATTACATTTAATTATAAATCTAGAACATTCTCAAGTAAACTTTCTAAATATGGAAGGGTCAACTCTTCGTCTTCAAGTCCGCCTTTTAAAACTGGCATGGTGGTTGGATAAGATAAAATATATCCAAAATGAGATCAAATCTTTTAAATATAGTATTAAATCTTATAGATATGATCAAATCTCTCCAGATAAGATTAGATATTATCCAATAAGATCATATCTCCAAAAGATAGAAATAAATCTTTAGAGATATTAACAAATTTCATACCGACTTGCCGAGCAAGTCGGCCAAACCACCGCCGCCGTTAGCACCACCGTTGCCGGTGGCGCCGCCGAGCGCCCCAACGGTGGCACGCCGGCCACCGCCGGCTCCCACTGGCCTCGGCTAGCCTCCGGTACCACGTGAGGGTGCCATAACAGCCCTCGCAGCTGCTAGACTCACCGGCTCACGAGCAAATGGCCGAGTTCGCCGGCGCGTGCACACGACAGGCCACCGCACGCCGCTGCCGTCGGCTCCCGTTTTTCATCTCAATCTTCTTCTCCTCTTCTTATCTCGAACTCCAATGGAATATTTACAAATATAATTCAAAAATACAAGAAAATATATTTAGATCTAATCGGCACCTTATTTCTCGCCGATAAAATGAAAAACGATAAATCAAGAATAATTGAAGCACAAATTGTTCCCGGACAGCAGCATGCATATTTTATGGCATAAATTTTGACTCTCAATGCATGAACATACATATTGAAATTATCACAAAGCCGATTCACAGAACCTCGGGCTCTGATACCAATTGATGGAAACGCCAATTGAAGGCGATCTGATTCTGCCACCGGATCTGAATTGATTGTGATAATTAAATGCAATTACATCATACAATAGATCGAGATTATACCTTCAAGAATGACGCTGGAGAAAGACTACAGGTCTAGCCTTCTAAACTGTAATCCCGCTTCTCGAACCCGGCGGATGAGTGGTCTCCGATACGAATTTGAAATCTTGGATCTTGCACTTAATGAAGAAGAATCGTCCTTCTTCCTCTCCTATGGCCGCCGCCCATTTCTCCTCTCTCTTCAGATAATAATCTAAAAATTATATTTAGGATTTTGTGCACTTAAGTATTTATAGTGCACAAAACATGCCCTAATGGGCCTGAGAGAGAAAATGGCGGCCACTTAAGCCCATTATGCTTAAGTGGCACCTACTTATAGCCCAGTGCTATAAGTAGCGCCCCATAGGGGCCCAATAAGAGCTATTGGGCTCTTATTAGTGCACTGATCCATTCCTGAGAATATGAGGCCAGTTTAGGGATCAGATACCAGACAGAGTTGAGTCATACCTAATTAAATTAATACTATGCTATCCCCTGTAGCACTAATTTAATTAGAACTATAACTCATTCCACTAAAGAGTTACAACTGATTCACCGCTCTGTCCCGATTACGTAGTCGGGGCTGGTATTTTGCTCAGAGCAATCCACGTGTTTAAGAATCCTGATATCCGTTAATTAATTAGAGCTCATCTGACTGCTCATAATTAATTAACATCTTATACTTCCTTAGGTAGTACCCGCTCAACCTTATTATTATACCTGAACTTAATCAACCTGCAAGGTTTAGTATAATAAACGTTGTGAGCTCCCTAAGGGGATATCTCAACCTTTACGAACATGTTTCTCGATATAACTAACTAGACATCATACATGCCTCCATGTCACCCAAGATACAAAGACTTGAGGTGCCATACACAAGGCCCATACCGAGTAAGTCAAAGCAACAGTGAAGAACACATATATGTCTAATAGCTTATTGAGATTAAGATCAAGCTACTAAGACCCGAGATCTCTTAGCTCTTCACCTACCAAGTAGGGTTAGTCTAGAAGAGCAATATCTCACTGTGATCCTATCAGTACGTTCCTAATGTACCATCATAACTAGTGATTGAGACCCATCACTACTATTAGTGTTGCAGTCTAAACCGATAACTTTGCCCGAAGTTATCTCGACTGTGATAATATTTATATCTCATGAGTCACCGTTAATCATGATCTCCTCCAGTATCCCCTAGCACGTTAACACTCTCATGAGATAATGGACTTATTCGCTCTCAACTATAAACTTTTGGACAGGTGATTGTAATCAGTGGAATAAACATTGCGTACACTAAAACTCTGGTTTTGCTTTATGTATGCAAATCCCAACAAAAGGTGCCCACCTCCTCCTATAAATAAGGAGAAAGTGATTCTTAAAACCCTAATTTCATAATCTAACTCTCTAGATAGGGCGCCGGTTTGCAAAGAGCAGAAGGGAGTTCCAAGTTCCAAAGTTCCAAGACGCCCACACAGTCAGAGAACTTCAAGGAAAGGGATCACATCCTAGTAATCTAGACCTGTAGATTACTCCGTCTGCGATCAAGAAGGTATAATCTCTAAACTTAATGTATGATGTAATTGCATAAGAATTATCACATTCAATTCTAATATCTAGTGGAAAAAAGGAGTGCTTTCAAGTAGCGGTTCCATCATACACGTGGGTGAAGTTATGCAAAACGGAACTTTAAACAATTTACGTGACAAATGCGCGGCACAAATTAAATAAAATGCCGACGTTTTATATCTACTAAAAGAATTAGATTTGGGAAAATGGGGAAAAGGGGTTTTCCAGAATCTGCTACTGTTGCTCGGGAAAGATAGGGTACAGCGGCGCTTGGCCAGGGCAGCGGTGCCCGTCGGAGTCTCCGAGAGTTATTGAGAGCCAGGAGTAGGAAGAGAGGTGGCACGGTACCTCTGTACCTTTGTTGCCCAACACGACCGGCACCAAGATATCAAAAATCTATCCCACCAAATTGCAACACCATCAGCTTCACCGGAGCTAGATCTGCTTCGTGGATCTTCTGTTTCAAAGCAAGGATGGTGTTGCTCGAGCATTCTCGCTAGCAGGCACGCTCCCTAGTTTCGGGATGGGCAGAAGCACCACTGGAGACGGCGAGGGCGACTCCTTCCTCTGCCTCTTTGTAGCTGGGTGGTCATCGGAGGCCACCACCAGTTCCATTCTCGATTCTTCTTAATTGTGGCGTCTTTGTTGGGGATTAATTAGGGTTTTGGGTAGCACGGTGACGATCTTGGACAGTGGCACTTGAGGTCAATGTGTGCCAGTGATGGAGGTCAACGCTGGAGTCGGAGAGGGATGTGGTAGAGCCGGGCGGAGGGAGATGTGACCATCAGCCATGGCTCTTGAGTGAATAGAGCATGAAACATAGGTTTAATAATAAAATAAATTGTTGTTTTTTAATTAGTTTAATACTATAAGCCCAATACGATGTCATTTTGTTATTTCTATATGACGTTGTTTATTTCACCGCCGATTTGAGGCTGCCACCTCGGAAAAAAATTGGCCGGAAAAGACTTTGTGGGAAAAAATTGCAACAAATCGAAAGTTTATGAGTTCTTTTAACAAAGTCCGAAGTTCATGGAAAAAATCGGGAACCCCCCAAAGTTCGTGGAATTCATTGACACCGTTTTCATGTGATGCCGGTGAGTCAACGTTGGCAATTTCAGCTACCAAATCAGTCCCAATTTTTTCAAATGCAAATCCATGAAAAAAAAATTATGTCTACTAAAAATTACTACTATTCCCTCCGTCTCAGGATTTCTGAGTACTTTCATTTTGGCATGCATTTTTCATGCTTGTCGATGGAGGGTTTTAAAATGAATTTTCGAAGTATTTTTTCTTTTACGGGATAGTACGAGTATTACAACATAAATTAATTTCCTGTTGAATTTCGACAGAAAATACACTAGTAATTAATCCCAATTAGAATGTTTTTAACATAACAGTTTTGCCAATGGTGTAACAATTATATTCCACGTTGTAAAACTCACGATGGGATGATATCCTCTATCCCCGAAATGGTGTCCTAAAATTTAACTTATACTATTTTTATATTGTTATTTATAAAAATAAAAATACTATAATATAGTAATCATAATAGACATTTATAAGAAAAAATTAAATTTTTTAAAAATTATATACTTTAGTTTTAAATTTTTCAACTCTAATATACTAATAAAAGTGAAATTAAATGATAAAAATAATTATAGATCCTAATAGGAATGGTTGAACCCTTGAAAATAATCATAAAATTAAACTAAATCATTATAAAATAAATTTATTAAAAAAATTGAATGAAACTAATAGAAATTAAATTTTGGAACAACATTAACACACCATTTTGGGATAGAGAATTCCAAGTACTCACGATCAATTAAGTAAAAGAAAAAAAAAACAAAAACAAACAAACAAACAAAAAACTAATAATTAAAAACTAATTAATGAGATCAACATACATAAAATCAATAATTAATTTCTTGGAATCAAGACGCACACAAGTCTTGAGATTCATCAATATTTTCCGTCGGCATCTCGTAGCGGCAAAGCGGGCAGTAATGGCTCGTCCGCAGCCACTCCTCAATGCAGCCACCGTGGAAAACATGAGAACACGGCATTCTCAACGAACCTCCGCCTCCGCTTCCGCCTCCGCCGCTGAACTCTTCCAAGCAGATGCTGCAGCAGCAGCTCAGGCAATCAACCTCGTACTTCTCCAACAGCCGCACCGCAGAATCCGCTGCCCGGACCATACCAAGATCGTCGTCGCTCTCCACATTATCAACAATCTCCCGTTCTTCCACGAGTACCATGAAATCAAGATCCAGAATTTTGAACTTAGGCAGGGCTTCTGTCGCCGGAAGATTATCCGATGCGGCAATCCACGCGAGCTCGACCAAATCGCGGCGTTCGTCGTCGGTCAGAAGTTCGCCGGTGGCTTCCGCGACGGCCTCCCGTACGTCGTTGTAGGATAAGGATTCTCGGACGGTGAGGGTGGCGGAGGTGGTGAGCGCCGACGATGGGCCTTCTCCGGCGAATTCCGGGGTTGTGGAGTGTTGGTTGAGAACCCAGTATGAGGTCTCGAGTTTGAGAGAGAAGTTGAAATTGAGGCGGAGGTGCCTTTGCCATATGGAGAAGCAGAATTGGGTTTTGGTGTTATTGAATCTGACGTGGCGGGGGGTCCACTTATCGTCGCCGCCGTAGTCGTCCATGTTTTTGTAACTAATTAATTAAATTCAAGACTTCAAATTAATTATATACGAAGTACATTATTTATGGGATGGGATACATATTTATGTATATATATATATATATATATGGTAGCTAGATTTTGACATTTTGTTTTTGTTAGATTAGGAGATGGAGAAATTAATGTAGTAGTAGATATAGAATAGGAAAGAAATAGAATTAGGAATGATTTGAGTCAACAAATAGGAATAATATGTTTGGTTAAGTTTGTGTTGGTCTAGATCAAGGATTCCACCAAGCATAGATATAATAGACATATGAATTGGCTGCAATATACGTTTTCGTTTCTCTCACTAAATAAATAGAATTTTCTTAAATATCTATATTAATTAAAAAAATACTACTATTTATTATAATTTTTATTTCAAAAAATATAAAATAAGTAATGTTGGGAACCTTTCTCTCTTTGAACTAAGTTTTGATAATGCTATTAGAAACCACACTTAGACATTAGACTTTAATTGGAACAGGCTGGTCTCTGTGTTTGGATCAGTCAAGCTTAACCCGAACAGGTTGCTATGTAAAGGTCAAGGTTGGTAGTGCAACCTTGTACCTATTTTACTCAAACCTGTCATAATGTTCCTTTATGTAATCTGTCTATGTAATCTGCTCCAACCATACTCGAAGATTTCTTGCGAAGATTACAGAAGACTGAAGACAGTTCGAGGTATAGGAAGCGTGACCTGCAAAGTCCAACCTGAGCTGTGGCCGAGGAACCTGTCCTCAACTCAACGTCCATAATTGTGTCAGTGTACGGTTCTGCACATACTGACACACACAACGGCTCTATTACAAATGCTTCTCTATAAATACCTCAAGACATTCAAGAAAGAAGGCACGGGAAACTCAAATTACAAGCTGAAACGCTGCAGAAATCTCAAGCTAAATATTCACACAATCAACACTCGAAACCACTAGAGCTTTCCCAAGTGTTGATCTTTGTAGATTTCTATTCTTTCTAGAATTTGTCTTACTAGAACACAATCCACACTCTCACTACCATCACTGTTGATATTCAGTGTAGTTGATAGAGTTGTATTCCAAACGGTGATAGCTTTTCATAGCTTTCCAGTTTGATTATTAGTGCTAGTTGTTTAGCATTAGTAAGATTGTAAGTTTGTATGTAAAGTTAGAAGAGACACGACTCAAGATTCGTGCTAGATTCAGTCTAAAGAGAGACTTGAATTTGGACTGGAACCTCCACCAGTGTCAAAAGGAGCGAAAAATCTCAAGGGATTACAGATTCGACGAGATCTGGCGTGGACGTAGGAGCTGTTTACTCCGAACCACGATAAAAACTCGTGTTTTTCTCGCTATTTATTCTTATCTGTTTTCACACAGTTTGCATGCTCACAACCTGCACGATTGTAACCTGTCTTGCATGTGCACTGTCTTTGAAAACCGTCCTTGAAAACTGTTTCTGAAAACTGTTTTGAAAATTGTTAGCCAACCTTTCCACCAAACTTCCGCACGCAGGTTAGTTTTGCAAGCTCAGCAGGTCACTGTTTGAGCTGGAAAAACTAAACTGTTCTGATAAACTGAAGTGACGACTCAGTGAGATCAAATTGTTTTGAAAAGTCAAAACTGTTGGCTAATTGGTGTATCCCCCCCCCCCATACACCAATATCTATTTATCGGGACCTACAAGTGGTATCAGAGCGGTGGTTCTTTTGACCACTGCTTCTGTATACTAGAAGCTTTTTGTGCTTAAGTGTCAAATTGAACTAGATCTCTGTGTCTGCAAACTGCGCATATATAAACTGTCAATATGGAAGCTTCACTTCTCCGTGTCTGTGAAGATTTTTCTATACAGGGTTATGAAGACTGGAGTTTTTGAATAAAGATGAGCCTCCAAGCTCATCATGTTCTGATGTGCGATGTCATCGAGAATGGTCCCACACCCATTCTCGAACCCTACGAAACTAATGTATCAGGAGATAAAGCTTCTGAAGCAACGTACGTGCCAAAGATTAAAGATCCCAGAAAATACACAACTGAGGAAAGAAAGGAAGCTGGACTTGACAGCTTCGCTAAAGGATTAATCTCGAGCACAGTTAAGGGCGTCCACCTGGCCAAGATAAGAAATCTTGGAACTGCCAAGGAGATGTGGGACACCTTAAAAGCAATAAGCCTTGGATCAACAGAGATGCTGGAGAATAAACTGTCAGTGGCATGCAGTAAATTTGAAGAATTCAAAATGCAGCCAATGGAGACCATTGACCAGCTCAAGAACAGATTCACAATGATTACCTTAGAGATCGCGGCTCTCACGAAAGATAAATACACTCAGCGCGAACTCAATCTCAAAATAATTCAATCTCTTCCAGCAAGCTGGCATGTGTACAGTGCCATGCACCGTGGCAGGTCGGACATCAGCAACCTGTCAACTGAGCAACTGTTTGATCTGCTCATCGGGAATGAGTTTGAAATGACCAGACTGCACGGGTCACAACAAACGTCTTCAAGCAAGAAGACTGAGCCCGAAAAGAAAGAAAAAGATGTTGCATTCAAAGTTGCATCAATTACAGAAGAAAGATCAATCCCAAAAGATCTATGCTCTAAAATGGAAAAATTGTTAAAGGACTATGCACTTATGGCTAGAAGGAATGAAAAGCTTGAAAAACGCTTCAACAAATTCCGCAAATATCACAAAGATTTCAAGAGAAATCAAACCACATCTTCTTCCGACAAGAAAGGTGAAGGTATATCAAAACCCTCTAAATTCAATTCCTCTAACACTCCCACGGGTGGTTGTTTTGAATGTGGCAGACCAGATCACTATAAGTCAAACTGCCCAGACTTATCAAAGGCTAAACGCGAAGAGCTCCGCGCAAAAAGAGATCAAAAGCTAAAGGAGCAGCGCAATGCCATGATCGCAGCTGAGGAAGAAGCCAAAGCTGTTGCCACATTATCAGACTCAACCTCCTCCGACGAAGATGACGATGATGAATTGGATGAGGAGGAATGTCGATTAGCTGATGAAGAACTTGAATATGAGGAATGCTTCATGGGAAAGGATCTCGATCTTGTCCAAAACAAGGTTGATACTAAAACCTCTTCTTCATATTCAGCTAACCCTGAACATGCAGGTATTGAAATACCTGAAATGCCAACGTATGAAGAGTTTCAACAACAGTTTGATGACTACAAGAAGCTCTCAGAAATGTTCAAACAAGTAGTCATAGAAGGATCCAAGCTGGAGGGTGAAAACTTGAAGCTCAAAGCTGCCTTAGATGGAAGCTTCACTCCATATGATGAAGTAAAAGAGGAGATTGAAACCCTAAAAGTCCAAATGGGTAAATCAGTCTTAAGGGAAGAAAACCTTAAGGAAATGCTTATCAAGAGGGACAGTGAGATAATCAAACTGAATGGTCAACTCACAGATCTCTCAAATGAGCATGAAAAGTTGTTGCAGAAAGAGCTCAAGCTTCAACAAGTCCTAATGAGAATGAACAAAAATGGCGAAAAGCTTGAAGTCTTGCAAGCTGCCCAGAGACCTGCTCAGATAAAGTTTGGCATCGGATTCCATGGTCAAACCAGCGGAGTCAAGGAGAAAGAGAAGGTCCTGTTTGTAAAAGAAAAGGGATTGGCTGAAGGCAAAGTTCATCACACTCTGCCAGATAAACAAATAAAATTAAAGAATCCAGCCCGGCAACCTCAAGCAATCCTGATAAAAGAGTATGGAAAACCCATCAGGAAACAGCAGCTGAGACCGCCAGTAGAACAGCAAAAGGTTGTGCGACCTAGGAAATTGCATGGTCAACCTGCTTATCAAAAAGGAAGCCAACCTACTCAAAGAAAAGTGCAAACTGCTAACAAAGGAAAAACAGTTTCTCAACCGAAAACCGCTCGACCTCAACAAAACTACTATGAGTAGTGGCCAAACCAACAGAGACCTGATAATGAAGGTTACTGGTACAACCATCATTGGTACCAATATCCTGAGCTGTCAAGTATGCAATATCGATTTCCACATGGAAGTGGATTTGTAAATGATCAATGCAGATGTGGTTACATGGAGCAGTGCTATCGAAATGATCTTTATCAACCTGCTCATTACCAACTGCAGACTGCATACTCAAATGGAACCTACTCAAATGTGCAACGGACCAAGCCACGAGTCAACAGGAGTTTACAAAAGAGGAAGCTTGGAAACCAAGCTACCAAATCTCAACCTGCTAACAAAGCACCCAAATTCATATGGGTTGCTAAAATTGTCTAATTGCAGGATGGGAAAACTCAAAGGAGGAAGCGAGCAGCTCGCGGGGCGATTTGGATCATCGACAGTGGATGCACAAAGCATATGACCTGCGACAAAAGCTTGCTTACAAACTTCATTGAATGTGATGGACCTCTAGTTGCTTTTGGAGGAGACTCTAAAGGGAAAACAAGAGGCTACGGTAATCTAATTGTTGGTAAAACAACAATATCTAATGTCACCTATGTTGAAGGTTTAAATCATAATCTCTTTTCTGTAAGCCAGTTCTGCTCAAACGGAAAAAGAGTAGAGTTTTCTGCTAACAAGTGTGCTATAAAGAACAAGGAAGGAGAAGAAATTCTTCTTACCGGTATCTTGCAAGATAACTTGTACATAGTACAATGGTCAGATGAAAAAGAAACCTGTCTGGTCACCAAATCTGCACCTGAAATAAGCTGGCTATGGCACAAGAGACTGTGTCACTTGAACTTCAAAGCCGTCAATAAGCTCGCTCGCAAGAAGCTCGCAGATGATCTTCCAGATCAAGTCTACTACAAAGATCATGTTTGTGAAGCCTATCAAGCTGGAAAGCAGACCAAATCATCATTTCCAAGCATTGCAGCTCACAACACAAGTAGAATCTTAGAACTACTCCACTTGGATCTATTCGGTCCAGTGACTCCTAGAAGCATTAATGGTAAAAAGTATACTCTCGTTATTGTTGATGATTACTCACGATATACTTGGGTTATTTTCTTACATAAAAAGAAGGAGACACTAGTGGAGCTACCTGCGCTGCTCACCAAACTGTCAAACATGAAGAACAAAAGTGTGATCTCAATCCGATCCGATCGCGGAACAGAATTTCTTAATCATATGATTGAATCATACTGCACCAAAAGTGGAATCACTCATCAAACTTCAGCAGCTCGCACACCTCAACAGAATGGTGTTGTTGAATGACGCAACAGATCTCTAAAGGAAGCAGCTCGCACAATGCTGAATGAAACCAATCTTCCAAAGAAGTTCTGGGCGGAAGCAATCAACACAGCTTGCTACACTCAGAACAGATCGGTCATTCATACAAGACATGGAAAGACTCCATACGAGCTGTGGAAGGATAAGAAACCTCGATTTAAATATCTTAAATCTTTTGGCTGTGTGTGTTACATTCATAATAATGGGAAATCACAGTTGAAAACGTTTGATAGCAAAGCAGATCCAGGAATATTTTTAGGATATTCAGAGATCAGCAAAGCTTTCAGAGTTTTTAACAAGAAAACTCATATTGTGGAAATAACCCCACATGTTGTTTTTGATGAATCTATTTGTGAGTACAGGGAGACCCAACCTGATGAAAGTACAGGTACAAGTCAAAATCAAACAGGCTCCAACACGCAGTTTCGAGATGAAATACTAATATGGAGTCCAACCGACTTGGAAGAAGAAGAAGCTCAGCCTGTGTAAGGTCTCAATTCACAAATTCCACCCATTCAGCTAGGGGGAACAAACCAAGGGGGAACCGAAGCTCCTCCAACCAGAACCTCCTCAACTGATCCAGAAACTTCAACAGAACCTGCAGTCAATGCAGAACTGTCAATGGATCAGCTCGCTGAACAGCTTCAACAGCTTAACCCCTTCACTTCTCAACTTCTACCTGAGTTTGAAGATCCCATACCAGACCCTGAACCAATTCTCACAGAAGAAGAAATCTCTCGATGAAGGAGATGGGTTGATGCTCATCCTGAAGATCCCATTGTTGGGAATCCAAAAGCAGGTGTGAAGACAAGGAGACAGATAGGTGAAAGTTGTCTACTAAGCTATTATCTATCCTACTCTGAACCCAAAACTGTTGAAGAAGCTCTTGCCGACCACGACTGGGTTACAACTATGCAAGAGGAACTCAATGAGTTTAAAAGAAATGAAGTATGGTCACTAGTTGATCGTCCTACACATCAAGGAGTGATTGATGTAAAATGGGTGTTCAGAAACAAGAAAGATGAGAATGCTGAAGTAATCAGAAATAAGGCAAGATTAGTTGCCAAAGGTTACTGTCAACAAGAAGGAATAGACTATGATGAGACCTACGCACCAGTAGCAAGATTAGAAGCAATAAGATTGTTTCTAGCATATGCAGCTTATCAGAGATTCAAAGTCTATCAAATGGACGTGAAGAGTGCTTTCCTCAACGGAATCCTAGGAGAAGAAGTTTACGTTGAACAACCTCCAGGTTTCGAGGAAACAGGACCAGAGAAAGTTTACAAACTGCACAAAGCAGTATATGGTTTGAAACAAGCTCCCAGAGCTTGGTATGAAACGTTGTCTACATTCCTACTGCATTCTGGTTTTAAAAGAGGATCAGTCGACAGAACATTATTTACCTTTAAGTACAAGGATGATATTCTTCTTGTACAAATTTATATTGATGACATTATTTTTGGATCTAGGTCAAAATTTCTATGTGACAGGTTTGGAGAACTCATGAAGTGTGAGTACAAAATGTCCATGATGGGGGAGATGAACTTCTTCCTAGGTCTACAGGTCAAGCAATCTGCGGATGGTATCTTCATCTGTCAATCCAAGTATGCTAACGAGCTGACAACCAAATTTGGTGTCCAAGATAGCAGACCTCTGAAGATTCCAATGATTGCAAATGGCAAGATGGATCCAGATTCTGAAGGAAAACCTGCCAGCATAACTCTGTACAGGGGAATTATTGGTTCTTTACTTTACATTACTGCAAGTCGACCTGACATTTCTTTTGCAGTTGGAATATGTGCTCGGTATCAAGCAAATCCAAAGGAATCGCATCTAGAAGCAGCCAAGAAAGTCCTTAGATATGTCAAGGGAACTGCAAACTTCGGTTTATGGTACCCTTGTGATGATAATTTTGAACTAACTGGCTATGCAGATGCAGATTATGGAGGATGCAAACTGGATAGGAAGTCCACATCAGGGACCTGTCAGTTTCTTGGAAGCAAGTTAATCTCTTGGTTTTCAAAGAAGCAAACCTCAGTTGCTACTTCAACAACAGAAGCTGAGTACATGGCAACGGCAAGCTGTTGCGCACAAATTCTTTGGTTGAAACAACAACTCAAAGATTATGATGTCACTGTTCGAAAAGTTCCTATCTTTTGTGATAGCACAAGCGCCATAGCTCTCACTGTGAATCCTGTCTACCACACCAGATGCAAGCATATTGATATAAGGCATCACTTCATAAGAGATCACGTGGAAAAACAAGATATAACAGTTGAGAAAATCCATACTGACATCCAAAGAGCCGATATTCTAACAAAACCTCTCATGGAAGAGAGATTCAAAATGCTGTGTGGAAGGCTTGGAATGCTCAGAATGGATATACAGCCCAAGTCAGAGAATGGCAGCAGTTCACAAGCATAGGTCAGCCAAGAGCAGACTAACTCGGAAACTGCAAACTAACAAAAAGGCAGTTCACTAGTACAGAACAGCCAAAGATAGACAGACCTGGAAACTGCAGCTCACGAGAAGCAGTGAGGTGACACACAGCTTGAAACCACAAACTGCGTTGAAAGTCAACACTCACCGGTCAACCTTTAAGGGGGAACTGGAGATATCGTATCAATCTCCATTTAAATCTTAGCTGAAAATTATTTCCTCTTCCCATATATTCTGTCATATATGTTATTTTCTTTAATCCTTTTATTGTTAAGAATTTGAAAAGTTTTTTTCACGAAAAACAAGGAATGTATATCATATCTTGACCGTTGGAGGTCTATAAATAGAAAGAAAATTCTTGATTTCATTACGCGTTTCTTGAAATCCTTTGAAATCAAATTTCAAAATTACCTTCACTCTCTCTAAGAAATTTCTTTCGTTCTTTCATCTTCATAAACTCAGAATTTCATAATCCTCACTCTCTCTCCACAAAAATGTCTACAGATTCATTGAATGCTCAAGTGAAGAAAGCAACCCCTCTCATCTTCTTTGAGAAAGTTGTTGTGCTAGACTCGTATGGATACAGAGGTTTGGATCAGATGATTGAGGCTATCACCCAATGTGATGGTTTCTTCAACATCATCACTCAACATCCACGAATGACGCTACCGGAAAGTGTTGCTTATTTGCTGTGTTCTCTGGAATCAATAGCCAGAGACCCGGCAACGGCAACTTTTCTCGTCAACAGCGAAGAAGAGCGGCGTTATCTTCTTCCACTCGTCCTTCAAATCTACAGGTTATCGGATACAGGGGCTATCACAATGGTTGATGATGTGCCCATAGAATCCGTCAACGATGTATATCAACAAGCTCTGTTTGAGCCCAAGAAAATCTATGATCAGAGAACCTTCAACCGCCACAACCTGAAATCCGAGTATAGATTTCTGTTCGAGTTCGTTCACAATGTGTTCTTCTCTTACCTAGGCTCGAACGAATCTGTCACTCTGTCGAAGTTTAAACTGCTAACTGCTGTGGTGAAACAGTTGAATGTTAACTGGGCCAGGTTACTAGTCAACCTGTTCATCAAGGAAGCTGCAGAGCTACCTGCTAGGATCAAGGCCAACATGCAACTTCGTCATGGCACCAAGCTCTCTATCATTCTGCAGAGAACGCTTACAAATTGCGTATGGCGTGTCTGCACTGGATTTCCTGACGACAAGCTGGTTCCTCACACCTGCAACCAGTTGATCATGATTCTTGGCATCTTGCCTCACAAGATCAACAAGGCCAAAGGTGCAGCCAAGCTTTTGCTCACAGAAATGCGTGACTCAAAGGTAGATGTACCTAAAGACGAAGATGATAGCAGTAAAGATAATGAAGAAGACAGCGTCCAGGCTGAGTCAGTCAGAAAGGGAAAGAGAAAGCTGGAGGATCTGCAATTTGCGCCCTCTCAGAAGCGCATCACTCGATCTACAGCAACCTTCGTGGAGACAGATCTCACACCACCTGCAACCACAACGCAATCTGCCTCTCCACAGGTTGGGGTAAAACCTGCTGTCGAACAGTCCCCTCCAGGCACCCCTCCAGGTTTCCCGTCCAAAGCTCAGTCCCAAGCTCCTGTCACAGAAGCTCCTACATCCTCTCTCAACAGCTCCACAGCAGTGGACCAGATGTTAGCCTTCTACAAAGCAGAGTTTCTTAAGATGTCTCGAAGGCTCAACATGCTGGAATTGGAGAGCAAGCTGTATATTGATGAAAAGGTTGCAGCCTTGCAAACTGAGAACGCCAAGCTGTGGGAATTCATCAAAGCTCACATTGGTGAAAAGGATGCACAAGAGCAGTTCACAAAGGACAGTCCAGCTAGATAAGAGTTGTGAACTGATAACCAGTGGAACCTTTTTGATCAGAAACTGTGAATAAGACAGTTTGAATAGGGAAGTGTAATGGATGACCTGTATCAGTCTCCATTTTCTTAATCAAGTTCTATATATGTCAATGATATGCCTTAATATTTCATATATTCAAACTTCTTTGAAATATTTTTGCTTCACTTAAGCAATTATATACCTTATCAATCACTTTCATTTATTGAAGCATGTGTTTTGTTATTTATTGAAATCTTTGTTAAGGATATTCTGACACAGTACTTAACATTCTTGCTTCACTTTCCATGTATGTCAAAAAGCGCATGCAAAGTCTCATATTCGCATTTTATGCGAGGCGACGGTTGAGTGATAGGGTAGTGCGAGTGGGATACACAACCAATCCCACGCGCCCACTATCTCACGGATTTCCAGAGATTCAATCCCATCCGTTGAACGGTTGATTTGCTTCAATCTCAACCGCCCGCTTTATCTTTTAAATAAGAATGTAACTGTGCATCGTCGTTCCCAAATTCAATTTCTGCATTCTTCCGCCATTTTTCTCTGCAACTCTCTTTCAAAATTTCGCATTCACGTTCTCATTTAGACGTTCTTGAAATGGCAGGAGAATCTACATCTCAATCTCTTCCACAAACAACCGAGCAGAAGATCCAGTCTACAGCAGTACATTCTCACAGAGCCTGCAGCAAATCTTTCAACCTATGATTACGCCGGCTTGAACGAGATGTACTCCGCCATCCAGGAAGCGGATGGATTTTACAAGATTATTACTCATGAGCCAAAATTCTAGCTTCCGCAGCAAGTCGCAATGTTCGTTCTATCATATTTTTGCCCGGAAGATGTCGACTCTGCCCAATTTCATCTTCCTGTACCTGGTGTACGCGACGAGCCCATTCCAATTCTCTCGCTCATCTCTCGAACCTACGAAATCACGGATTTAGGAACTGTGGAGATCCTGTATCACAAGCCAATGGGTTTAATTTTGGACGTTCCGGATGCAGATCTGGAAGCAGTTTACCAGAAAGCTCTCATGCGGCCTGCAACCCAGTATGATGGAAAGAGGTTCTCGCGCCCTCTGTTGAGACCTGCGTATAGAGCCCTCTTTGACTTCGTTCATAAAGTTTTCCTTGGTTACTCTGGTAACCACGACGTTGTCACTCCAGCGAAGTTTAGAGTGATGACTGCAATCGTGCAGCGTCTAAACATGAACTGGGCCCGATTTCTCCTCGAGCTCCTAAATGAAAAAGTCAAGCAGCTCTCGATCACCTATGAAGGCGAAGTGGTGACCGATTTCCGCATTGCCAGGAATCTGCACCTAGGCACCAAAATATGCTCTCTCATTCACTGCCTCCACCCCAACCTCAACTAGAGTTGAGTGACTTATTTCAACCAGGAGAAGGTCCCCAAGGACCAGAAGCAGCTCGAACTAATAATTGGTGTCGACATGACCGTCTTTGCCAAGAATGATGATGTGGTGAAGCCGTTCCTGTACGACATGGGTCGATCTAACCCAGCTTGGGTACCACCAGAGCATCGTGACATTGGGAGAAAGAGACAGCTTGCCCCTAGCAAGCAGCTTGACAGACCTGCCAAGTCTGTGCGCATCAAATCTCCAACTCCCATATCACGCAGGTTGCATACGGAGTTTGCCTCCATAGAAGTTCAGCACCAACCTGCTCGTCAAATCCTTGAAGACATCCCAGAATAGACAGTTCTCGATGCACAGGTTTCAATACCTGTACCCTCTGTTCGTGATATCTTCCAGTCAACAGCTTCGGAGCAAGCTGGCCAAAGTCACAGCGAATCTCAACCGGAGGATGACACAGATTTCGAGGAAGAAAATCCTGATACCTCCATCGTCATCCACCAGCAGTCCGGTGAAGCTTCTCATCATCACAGCTCGCCTCCAGAGCTTGACCTCCATCTTATCCTTTCATCTGATGATGATGATGTAGAAGAGGATCCGATCAAGACTGTAGCTGCCATGTTGGTCAACTCCATCGAGATCGAAGCTGAGAAGACTGTCATGGAGTCTTTTCCCGGCATTGATCTAACTCCGGAGACCAGGCAAATGGCAATTCGGCTACGTGCTCTGCTCGATGGGAAGGATAGATCGTACTGTGATTTGAAGTCCATCTTCCTTATCCACCCCATCGAACAGCTAGAGATTGAAGAGCACAACCTTGGGAAGTATTTTGGCTATGCTTCCATTTCTGAAGCTCGCGACTGCTTCAAGAAATTCGTCCTCTCTAGGATGAAGAGAGAGGCCAAGGCACTCAATGTCGACTTGAAATCTTTCTACTCTCACGATCGCGACTCTTACAATGACAGGTTTCTGGAGGATGAAGAATTCAGTCCAATTCCTTCTCCATCCCAGAACAGCGGAGACGCAGTGTCCGATCATGATCATGCACCGGTCTATTCTGTCGCAACCGCAGGAACTCCTCTCACTGCTGTTCAAGCAGATTTGAAGAAATTTATCATTGAGGAAGTTTCCAAGGTGAAGGCCACCGAGGTTGCTGAACACCAGAAGATTGCGGACAAAATTGACGCAATGGACACAACAGCATCTGTCATGCTGTCAAACATCAAGGCTGAAATGCCACAGGTTATCAAGGATGAAGTGGCAGGCCAGCTCGATTCCTTCATCTCCATGCGCCTGAAAGCTGAAATGGACAAGCTACTCCCCAACCAGCTATCTGAACTAAAGGTCGCCTACGCATCTTCAGTTGACAACCTGCGATATGAGTTTGAACAGCTCAACCAGCTTGTCAACAGCTTCTCTTCAAAGCTCGCACAAGCTTCATCCAGCTCTCTAAAGAAAGAAGAAGAAATGCAAGGGAACATCAACTCCCTCCTCCAGTTTAAAGAGAAAATCAGCACTGACCTGTCCTTAATCTCCAACGAGCAAGCCTCTCTCAATACCACTGTTCAGCAATTAATTGATAATGCCGAAAAGGGGGAAGGGAAAGGCAAACGCACTGCTGCTAAAGCAAAAGGCAAGGAGAAAAAGGTCACCCAACGTCCTTTGACTCAATCAGAAGCTGCTCCGCCTGTGACAGCTGTCTCTCAACCTGCTGCCCAGAAGCTGTCTGAGCAAGAAAGGGCACAGGGTGAAGCCTCTCTTATTCGATTGATGGCAGAAGCTGGCTACACCGCAGATGAATGCGAGGATGAAGGCAAGCAGAAGCTGTTTCTCGAAGATATGAGGAAACAGAGAGCAAGGGACAAAGCTCGCATCAGAAGCTTTCGAGGTCTTGAAAGCTGCAAGGATCAAGCTGACAAGAGAGAGCCAACTGATTGGCTACCAGTGGAAGATCAGCCTTTGTGGGACGAGTTCCTGAATCAGTTCATCTTACACCACTACTGGTTGCAGGTTGATGCTCGCTACACTGGTGATTCCAAAACTGCCTTTTACAACTGGATGCAAGCTTTTCCTGACCGCGATTTCATTAAAAGAGTCCGTGCGAAAGCTACAGAGGCGAAGGTCACGATCAATCCGCCCAAAATAGAGACCTTCCAACCTCCTACTGTCTGCGGCACTGATACTCCAGATATCGACCGGATCAATACTTTCATAAGGAATATCTCAGCTCAGTACGGTTGCAAGACCACAGGCTGTGATAAGTACAAGTCGATCCGTGACAGTATCTACGCAGCTATGGGATCTGTAAGCAATGCAAACGTGATAAAACGACGAGGTGCCCACCGGGAGGTGAGTAGCATATCATTTCTCTAGAAAGGAAAATACTGCAACTAATTCAACTAAAGTTATCCACGTGGCCTATCTATTGCCATCGATCCACTACTATCATCTACGGCTAGGATTAATTCTCAAACTAGATAAAACCACACTTATTAACGGAGGTAGTGGGATCGAATCTAGATGGGAACAAATCCACACCATTTATTCGAAAACCATACTGCATGCATCTTCAACACATACGCGCCTTCACCTCCCCCCCCCCCACCCCCCTCAAGTTGGACGTTGTGCAAATCGAACAAAGCCAACTTGGAAAGCAAGAACTGGAAACACGGCCCAGAATGTGGCTTGGTAAGCAGATCATCGAGCTGATTAGTGGAATTAACAGAGGTAGGAAGAACGATTCCAGACTTGAACTTTTCTCGAACAAGATGACAATCAATGTCGAGATGCTTAGTACGTTCATGAAAAACATAGTTCTTCATGATTTGAATCGCAGCAGAGTTATCACAGAATAGTGGTATAGGCAATGTAGG